>OLKM01000559.1:190000-215000 GCA_900291075.1 Melanogrammus aeglefinus | reverse complement strand
ATGTTACGTTATTTTAAATATAAAAACATCCTTTTTGGACCTTCCAGTCCATGCCTGTGCAACCAGAAGAGGCGATTCCTCTTCATACTCTCTGTTGTGTCCTATTATCACGCTATGACGTGATGGCTCACAAACAGCTGCAATGCATTCTGGGAAGCAAGGCTCCCACAGCTCATCTGTGGAGCTTATCTGTCCTCTCAAGATTGTTTATTAATAATAATAATCAATTAATTTTATTTGAGGGCGCCTTTCATTGCACTCAAGGTCACCTTACAGGGCAGTGTGAGGTGACCTTATTGTTGATATACAATATCAACAATCATAAAAAACACAAGAACAAGATACATTGAAACGATTTACACAAGTGGGGTGAAATGGGGGGGAGACAATGAATTAGATTGAATATGTCAGTTTAAAAAGATGTGCTTTTAGACGGGACTTGAAAGTGGAGAGAGTGTCAGAGTTACGGATGAAAGTGATTAAGTCACAGTGTGAATTCCCACGCACTCCTCGGACATCTCAACTCCAGAAACATCATCATTCTTGTTGACCAGGTCTGCAATTCTACCATACCTTATCCTTTGCAAGCCTTTACCCTCTCTAACCGAACAGCTTAATTTAACACCCTTAACCTAAACGTAATCCACACTAACCTACTGCTTTAATTGAACCATCTTTAATCTAAACTGAACTCTTGCTAACTTACCAGCTAAAAGTATGGTATAAAATAGTATGCTATATTGGTAGTATTTAATAATAATCGTAATGTAATAGTGTGCAATACATTATTCTCATGGCTAAAGAATGTTCCGATACCCTTGTTTCCTTCCCAATAAGATTCTGATTCCTGAACTTGAGTATCGGCCTATACTATACCGATACAGCATCTAGCATTGTAACTACTAATAGCACTTGTACTTATTGAAGGGTTCTTACAATGACAGCCACGTATAGTTGGTTCCCTAGGCATCCATGTTTTTCCCACTTGGTAGAACTCAGAATAACACTGCACGTGTTTGTGATGTTCTTTCCCTGTGTTGTAAAGGAGCTAGTCATGTAGATGGTACCGGATCGTCGCATAGACTTGCGTACTCGCCGATTGCCCATACAATTTGCCTTACCTCATTGTTGGAAACGACTGTTTAGTTCTGGTCTGGAATGCTACCCAGCATACTGATTACTGTAATATCTTAAACAGCCTTCCCTTGGCCTCCAGCATTCTACCCAAACTGATAATAGACCTTTGTTTGCCTCTCGTTCATTAAAATGAGTTGTAGGTAAGTATAAAGAGCATTTAGTGAGTTAAATGCGCTGTTAGAATATCAGTTATGCTCTGGGTAAATCACGAAAATACAGTTGTTCAGCATTATTTTCTGTTTATTTTACAGTAGTTCCAATTCACAATGGGTATAATTTCAATAATAAATGCCATGATAAATACATTACACTTATCCCTTGTCAAGGTCTGAAAGAGAAGACAAATATGCCAGCAAGCACTGAGGGTAATGGCTGGAGCCACATGGAGAAGGTTCAATTGAACGGTTCAAAAGAGGGTCTTCCTGAAACAGACAGCTTTGTCCAGCAAGCCATGACCCTTATCATGGATGAAGTGGTGAGGAAGGCCGGCCATGTCAGTGGAAAGGTGAGCAAATGTCGTAATTTATGCGTTTTACAGTTTTTTTGTGGAGAAGTAATGTCGTTGAACGGATGTAGACCCCAAGAAAAAAGCCCTGCGAGACTCTCCTAATCTCACCAGTTCCCCTCCTGCTCTTCTCTTAAGTCGGGCTTCGAGGCCATTGAAAGGAAAAAAAGAATGAGACCAATGAGCAAATGGTGGGGGGTATTCAACTCAAAATGATTTACATAACGCTGATTAAAAATATATTTAAACATTTGCATGGAAGGGTTTTCTGACAGCAGAACATGTTTCGGTTTTACCTCCAACTGGATTTGACAAGAGCAAAGTGGGCAATCTTTTGTCCAACATAAGACCCAAATGTTTAAAATCAACTCCCGAATCAACTGCTCATCCAAGGTGAGACTGATAATCATTTTTATGAAGGACAAACTTAAATATATGGACGGTCCCACAAGTTCTTCACAAAATTTGATTCTCCTGATCTTCCTATTTTAGATTTCAGCGATATTTCTAAGCCGTTCGTAATGACTTTATGTTGTGTATTTTTGTTGTGTAGTTATTCTTGAAGTGGAAATCAAGGCAGCTTGACAGGTTGGATCAGACGGTCGAATCCATGGTTTATTCCAGGATGTAATACAGCGAGGTACAGATTTAGGTTGAATAATCTTCAGTATAGGTGGATGAGGAACATTCTCCAGAAGTGCTCCTTGGCTGTTGATCCCTCTTCTCCCCGAATTAAAGATTTGGGGGTATTATCGTAAGAAAACGTGAATCACAAAAGAACAGATGCAGTGTCTTTCTTTAAAGTTATATGGCTCGGGCTATGATCCAGACGACCTGGGACCGGCCATTTGGTTTGTCCTTATAGGAACATAAACAAATGGTGGAATGTTGGATATCACCTCGTATCAGTTTGAGAGGCACTGGGAACTGGGAATGTGAACACGAGGCACTAGAATACACCAATATTCTACGTTCCTTCCTCTTGATCACATTAAACATAGTTTGAAGATCGCCCTTTAAAGCAGAATTCAGTGTCTACCGGTGAACAATTAACCATTAACTCCTCTTGAAGCTAACAAATGAAAGTATAAAGGGCATTAGTAAACATACAATTATACTCCTCATCATACACAAGTAAACCAGGTGTAGGCTACTTAAAAATAACTAACTCATTAAATTACTCACGATTAAATCAAAAACCAGATCCAAAATTGAAAAATAAAGTAAATCGCCTGTCCATGCTAGGTGTGTGAGTGGCGTTCCCCGGAGGACCTGACGAAGCTGTTAGACCTGGAGCTGGGTGACGCGGGCGAGGCACCGGATCAGACCCTGCAGCACTGTCGGGACGCCATCCACTACAGCGTCAAGACCAGTAAGACCCCCACCACAACCCATCACACAAATGGGTCGAAATGGATGGCTCTTGAAGGATAAACAGCGAGAGGACAAATTATATTTGTACCCCCCTGTAACGGTGCCAATTGCTAACTGCCTGTTGGACCTGTTCTCCGCACGTGCTTAGGGATTCTTATCCACTTTAGTTTCCTCCCACAGAGAGAAAGTCAATGGAGTCAAACAGCTGTGAATACATTTACACATGACACTGTCATGAATAGAGAGAGGGCCAAAATTGGTTGTATATTGTGAAAATCTTCTAACAGGTGCTTTGCGTGTGTGCAGACCACCCTCATTTCTTTAACCAGCTGTATGTGGGGCTGGACCACTATGCCATGGTGGGATCCTTTGTCACCGACGCCACCCAACCCAGTATGTGAGTCACCCGCGCGGCTTGCACTAAACCAAAAGCATTCAGCCAGAAACGTATTTAATCACGTAGCTGACAGCATTCTCTGGGATGTTGGATTATTGTATCGATAGCTATTGTATGCTGGCTGAATTTAATCTCAGCCACTAACCAGATTTTTATTGTGTGGTAATATTGTTTGTAGTAAAGTTGTGGACTGTTTTGTGTACCAATAAGTGTGCATTAATTGACCATTAATAATGCAGTAGTAAGCATTCATTAATAGTTATCTGATGGTCTAAATGGTCATTTAGTAATGGTGTTCATGTTAACTAAGGTATTAATTTATACATTCTACAATTAGGGGGGGTTAGGGTGAGGATTAACACCCTAAACCCTATGCTAATACTTTGTATGAATGTGTATTACTGTGATTTATTGTACTTGTTACCTATTGTAAAGTATTACCAATACGTTTATGTTAGGTACACCTATGAGATGGCACCAGTCCATTGTTTGACAGAGAGTGTTGTGCTGAAAAAGATGATGGAGATGATAGGCTGGGTAGAGGGAGGCGATGGCATCTTCAACCCAGGTATACACATCCCTATCGTATAAATGACCATCCCAAACGCCGGCCATGGGTGCACTCATACCATGAGAGAATTTGTATCTTCAAGAAAGCATTGCACAATATAAATTGATTGAACTTAAATAATCACGAGCATAGCAGGGGGATTCTGACCTGATGAGGAGCAAGCTAGCCAAACCTAGTCCTCTCATTGAAATGTTTTATTTTTCGACTGTAGGTGGATCCATGTCCAATATGTACGCCATGAACCTAGCCAGGTTCCAGCGCTTCCCCGAGGTCAAAGAGCAGGGCCTCTCGGCCTGTCCACGCCTCGTTCTGTTTACATCCGAGGATGTAGGTGTATTGCAATGTCCTGTTTCTATTAAGAGTTCCTAGAGATTTGGTCTTTGTTTAAAAGTAATCATCCCATTTGCATGATAATCTTCAGATGCTGGTTGGGGATGTATGCATCTTCCAATGGTATTTTTTAGTGGTAAAGGACCATTAAATACCAAGTTTAAGCCTACATTTACATCATGTAAATCCAGTACTTAAAGGACAAATCCGGTGTAAAATGGATCTGGGATATGTTTAGTATGATAACGAGTTGGAATGTTCGTTTGGGAGCAAAAAAGCACGTCTAGACGCATTCTCAAGTTGGCTGTTTTTAGCCGGTTATACCAAAACTCTATAAACTTGGAACAATAGGGGCATTTGTTGCAGTAAAAACTAAATCACTATTTTAAACCACTAAAACGGCTAGAAGCAGCCCAACACTTCTTTGGTAGCATAATGAGGGTCTTCACATATAAAAGGAGGCATTGATAACTTTGTAAGTGTACAGATTGTTTATTGAAAAGGACATTTTATACACACAATACCATCAGTAGTTCACCCATCGACCCCACCTTGTTTTTAAGACTCGATAGTAGATCGGCGAATACAGAGCTTGTGTGTTGCTGACGGATGACACAATCTCTGTGTTCGATCTCTACCTATCGAGTCTCAGAAACAAGATGGCGTCGACGGGTGACCAAAACGAATGTTCCACGTCGTTATCATACCAAACATATCCCAAATCCATTTTACACCGGAATTGTCCTTTAAGTACAAAGAAATGCATTGTGAACATGTATGAAGTGTGAGGTTGACCACTTGCATTAGCATCGTCGATAGAAAATAGATTTTAAGTAAATGTTGTTTTGTCTTTTCAGTGTCATTATTCGGTTGCCAAGGCAGCAGCCTTCCTTGGAATGGGCACGAAGAACGTTTATGTGGTACCAGCTGACCAAAGGTTTGCTGATTTTCACGCAGATTACGGCAGGATCACAGAATACAAGATTCTTCCTTCTCCTAGTCCTTCACTCTGTTTGTTCTGCAACAGCTAGTTCGTCCCGACCACTGTGCTAACAAGAAAAATAATATAATAATACCTTGTTTGTCCCATGCGTTCGTTCATTGATTCATACGTTTGTTTATTTCCCAAGGGGGAAAATGATTCCAAAGGAGCTGGAGAAGCAGATCCGTTTGGCCATAAGTGAGGTGAGCACTAGAGTTGAAGGTCAAGCTCACACTGTTGCAACATGCTCAACGGTTAAAGATGAAACGATACCCTTACTAGTGATACTGGATTGAATTAGAATGGAGCACACATACTGTAGCCATGTCGTTTCAAATGTGTGGCAACATGCACGTTAACAGACAACAAGAAGGATATCAGTTTTAGCAATGTGATGCTTGATTCCCAGAATGTGCTGGTGAAAGCATTCGAGCAAAAGATAAATAGAAATAGAATACATTGACAAGGGATGAAGAGATCTGCCCATCAGTATCAATTCTGGACAGTGTGGGCGGAGCTGGCTGGGGTCTCAGAGGACATGACCAGATGTCCCCTGAATGAGCATAAGGCGAAGCCAGCTCCTCCTCTACTGCGGATGGGCAATCGCAGGCCATTCTCTGGCTTTACCCCCCCCTAAGGGCAGACCTCTCTAATGGACTCGTGGGGTGTCCCGGTGAGGCACTGCACGGCTGTACAGACATGATGCTCTCGATAGCCTACATGTAGAAACTCTTCTCAAACTCAAACGTGGATTCAAGCTGCCCGCCGCTAGCATAACACTACACAGAAACACTTTTTTGTTACCCTTGTTTCTTGTTTCCATCGTGTACACAAGGTAATTTCTCTAACCTACGGGTGTGGTGTAAAACTTGAAATTTGTGTGTGTGGTTTGATACTTGAACTGTATGTGTGTGTGCTTGTGTGTGTGTGTGTGTGTGTGTGTGTGTGTGTGTGTGTGTGTGTGTGTGTGTGTGTGTGTGTGTGTGTGTGTGTGTGTGTGTGTGTGTGTGTGTGTGTGTGTGTGTGTGTGTATACGCGCTTGGCGGGGTTGTTTCAGGGAGCGGTACCCTTCATGGTCAGTGCGACAGCTGGAACAACGGTATTGGGATCCTTCGACCCAATAGAGGAGCTAGCAGACGTCTGTGAAGAGCACAACCTGTGGCTGCATGTGGATGTGAGTTCGCTCTCCATTCGTTGTGTACTCAATTGTCTTTCAGAGCTAGAGTTGGGTTGTCCTGCATTCCAATGGGGTATAAGCGCTTAAAAGATAACTTTGCATTGTGTAACGTCTTGTCCTTGCTGTCTTTGTTGTATATGGGGAATTGGTTAACCTAGCAATTGTAAGTGCTTGGCACTTTTCTACCGTTCTGACAGCGATATATTGTTGTTTCTCTTTCTCCTGACGAAATATTCTCATTGTAAGCTTTGGATAAAAGTGTAAGCTAAATGCCCTAAATGTACATGAATGTAAATGTTATAAAAATCCAATGGTGTGCTTTGCGACGGTTAATAGTTCCACGTTGACTTGACGTTTTCATCTCCGTAACATCCATCGCTCTGTGTGTCTGTCTCGTTCCTCAGGCCTGCTGGGGAGGGGCAGCCCTGCTGTCCAACAAACACAAACACCTGCTGAAGGGTGTCCACAGGTGAGGCTATGAGAACCCACTGGCATTTAGATTCAGCATAACATTCGGCAAAGTGGATCCATGTCCGGAAAGACAAGTGCCAAATTTTAGTTTATACATTCTACAATTAGGCGGGGTTAGGGTGAGGATTAACAAACCCTATGCTAATACTTTGTACTAATGTGTATTACTGTGATTTATTGTACTTGTTACCTATTGTTAAGTATTACAAATTGTAACGGCCGCCAAAGAAAACGACTAGTATTAACAAGATAAGACTATTTTAATTGATAATTGATCAATCGTCTGAGGTACATTCAGGTTAATCGCGGGTAAGAATAAAATGGTATCATCATCACAGCTTTCCATATCAGTTCCCCAGACTCCAATCGACTCTGACATTCTACGTCTGTTGTTATGTAGTGTAATAGTGAGTGCCTCCATCTTCCTTCTAGTCATGTTTAGTGAAGCTGTTCCCTGTTCACCGTTCTCGTTTCCCCCTGGGCGGGTGGCTCCACTGCAGGGCTCACTCTGTGGCGTGGAACCCCCACAAGATGCTGATGGCGGGCCAGCAGTGCAGTGCCTTCCTGGTCCGGGATAAAACGGTAAGAGTTGGAGCACGATTCAAATATTCGTAGCGGGGAGAATCCCCCCTGGAAGTATGGACTCGTTGATGGGCTGGGTTTTCCGGCTCAGGAGGTAGAGCGGATTGGCTGGTGACACCTCATCCTGTCTACTCCCGGCGAGCTGGCGGTCGCCTTGCATCGCTGATTTCTGAGGACATCCCTCCCTCGTAGGTCCCTCATCGTCTCACTTGCCGCCAAATCAAAACATCTGCCTCCGTGAGTTCTCCCTCATGAGATGGGACGCCTGGGAACGGAGGTTAAAGCACAAAGCTACCCTGTCCTTTAGTAACTTAAGAAAATGGCCGTTCAACTCCCTGGTCAGAACCAGGCTAGAAACCTTGGGTGTCCCAAAACCTTGTTCATGGCCCATTGGTACCAGACTAAACCGGTCCGGACACAAACTGTGTTTACTGTACACACAGATGTGTGTGTGTGTGTGATTCTGTTGAAATGAAATGAAATGCCCTTCATATGTTAAGGTCAACATAAAAGGTTAATAACCTTAAGGTTTGCTTTTATCATTCTTGGAATACTTGACTATTACACACTTTGACAAAGTGTAAATCACTTGTTTGAGGTTAGAATGACCTCCGGATCTATACTTTTGAAGATGGAGTTGGAAGTTGGAAGACAAACTTCATAATACTCAGGAGGACTCATACTAATACTCGTACTCAGTCTCATCTCGCACCCCGCCATCAATTACCTCGTCTCTTTTGTCTTCCTTCAGGGCCTTCTGCAACGCTGCCACTCTGCCGGCGCCTCCTATCTCTTTCAGAAGGACAAGTTCTACGACATAAGCTGTGACACCGGTGACAAAAGCATCCAGTGCGCCCGCAAAGCAGACGTGTTCCGCTTCTGGCTGATGTGGAAGGCCCTGGGGACCAGAGAGCTGGAGCGCAGGGTGGACCATGCCCTGGAGATGGCCAGGTTAGTAACACGGAACCAAATGCGCCCTAATCCCCCTGGTTCACCATCCCCCCCTTAGCAAAATGGACAACCACTGCTGATCGATAACTCTTCTCACCGAACCAAAGGTTTGGGGGTTAGTATTATACAACAGAAAACATGAATCAAAGAACAACAGATGCAATGTCTCCCTTGATGAGGTATATCGCTCTGGCTATGAGCTAGATGGCCTGGGACCGGCCATTTGGTTCGACCTTGTTTTGCATCAAACAAATGGAGGATTGTTGGAAACGACACCTTCTATCAGTTGGAGAGGCACTGGCTGTCTTTACACTACGAAATGTGAGTAGTGGCTATTACGACGGAACCAAATGAGCTCTTGTTCACCTTCCCCCCTTAACCAACTGGACAACCGCTGCTGACCACAGTCTCTGTAGATTCCAGGGTGTGCCTTTACTATTATAATGACATGTGATCTCCATCACTGATGAGGGGTTGATGTAGTCGGAGCCCGTCAGTTGGGCAACTCTGGGTGACGGGCGGGTGAGAGAAATGACGAGAGGTGGCAAATTTCTCTGTGATCTCTCTTTCCCTTTTCCTGTTTTCAGTGACAAGTGTATGATGGATAGATCCGTGTACCAGCCTAACCAGTGGACTGTAGCACATGTTGCTTATCTTTCCATCATACATCTAGGTGGACACACCCACTTGTGATGTCTCTAAAACACAGGAAAAGGCAAATTTTGCATAATATCACCCCTTTAAGTCTAAAACACGGAGAGCTGTGTTTCAGGGCCCGCTGCCACCCTCTCTAAACACGACAACATATTAACCGGCTGGTTTTCTTCAGAGCCAAACTGACGTTCTTATTCAACATTCAAATTAAAATCTGAAATTTGGCCAAAGATTAGCCAAAGTGTCAAATAGGTATATTCTACTAGGACAAAGAAAGGTTCAATCTGTTGTTTTTTTGGGGCAAAAATCTGGCCCTGCATCTACACTGTATATGCTTGTCATACCATATTTACACCATGAAACTGTTGAGACACCCATGCCTTTTTTGAATGCCAGTTATGCACACTAGTCCTATGTTTTTAAAAGTTGTGGCATTTGAGTTGAGGTTCGGACAAGGTCCCATCGACAGCACTACCATGTAACTACGTCCCTGTTCCTGTCAAATATGTCATTGTACAGTTTGGTTTCCCTTTAAGTTGTGTAGACTCAAAGAATGACTCAGGCAGAGGCTTTTACTCTCACTCGGCTGGGGTGGAGCATGGTTGCTATTTTGAACTTTGCTTGGCACTAATTCAGAAGGGTGTTTGACAGTTCAGGTCTATTCAGGGCTCTAGGTGCAGTGTTTCTGGGTCATGGCATTATTGCTGTTCTTCGTGCCCCCAGACGACCCAGATGTGGCCCCAGACGACCTTTGTTTGAACTAGGAGAAATGTTGACGCGTCAATGGAATAGGTCACTTACCATGACAATGCATAGTTTCGGAATGCCTTGTTAATCCAACCCTTCAGTCCAAACTATGACAAGTAAATGTCCTGTTCTCTTGTCTAATGTTGAATGCTTACTAGACTTGATTTATTTTAGAATGTACAGTAAGCATTTGGCTAACCATATCAGTGACACATAGCCTATCATTAAAGTCCATTCCCTACTTCGGTTGTCAGCTGTAAAATCTAGGATACTTTTTTTGTATTTTCACAAATTAGGATGGAGAGAAGTGAATCCTTGTTTTTATATATTCCTTGTTTCAACTTTCTACCAGTTATCTCACGGAGGGTATCAAAAAAAGGGATGGCTTTCGTCTCTTGATGGAGGTAAATATGTAATTTTTATTCATTCATTCAACACTTTCACATTAAAATCTGTTAATGAGTTGCAATTTTGTCTCTTTCAGCCAGAATATACCAATGTTTGCTTTTGGTATATCCCACCAAGTCTGAGGAAAATTCCAGATAGCCCTGAGTTCTGGCAAAAGGTTAAAGCTGTGAGTATTACATTACCAAAATGTTGTCTTTCGGGATTTAATTACATTTATTTTAGACGCATGCAAGCGCACACACACACACACACACACACACACACACACACACACACACACACACACACACACACACACACACACACACACACACACACACACACACACACACACACACACACCACACACACACACACACACACACACACACACACACACACACACACACACACACACACACACACACTTACACTTACAACTACTTGGCAACAAAGGGGAGATATTTGAGCTCATCATTCATATTGGATTGCAGCTAAAACGGTGTCAAGTCTAAGTCATGCCAGCAGGACTGCAGAGAAGCTAATGATCTTCCTCATGTGTATTTGACTTGTACGTTGAGACATCCCATCGCAATTACAGGATCATTAGAATGTTTCGGGTTATTGTGGCGTTATTAATAGTGTGATCATTTATCCTTACGGGGAGACATTTTTTCATTTGAAATGGCCATACCGTTTCTAATGCGAGGGACGTGAAAAAACAATATACAAAGTTTTGATTAGCATGCAGTTATGGTAAATTTACATTGTTTAAGGAATACTCATTTGAACAACTCTTGAGTATCAGCAACGAATAATTCCCATGATGCATTCTGATGAGCGTTCTCTGTCTGCTTTTCCTCAAGGTGGCGCCAAAGATCAAGGAGCGCATGATGAAGACGGGAAGCATGATGGTGGGCTACCAGTCCCATGGAGCCAAAGCCAACTTCTTCAGGATGATCATCATAAGCCCATGGGTCGGCACCAAGGACATGGACTTTGTCCTGGATGAAATTCATCGCCTGGGGGCGGACCTGTAACAACCCGCGATCTTGTGGGCGGGGTCAGAAAAACATCTTCCAAACTGTAGAAACGTAGAAAGACCCGACCGATGCCGCATCTAAATATCTTCGTAAGTGCCAAGTCACTTCTTTATAAAGGATATAGAGTTTGCAGTGCTATTTTTTTATTTCTATGTCAATGTTAGTACAACAATTTATTTCAAAGATGATAAATAATAATAATCGCAAAAGAAAACTTGTGATCAATATCTACGGATATTTTTGGGACACAAACAGTAGATCCTAGGGCGACATCCTTGGTACATTTTTCACAATCATTCTTTTCATTCTCTTTTGATTTAGTTTCAGCCATACAATTTATTTGTACACTTTACCTCCATGTCAGTTCTAATGCGTGCTTGCTATGAACCACGTCCGTCTTTAGTCAAAGATTTTAAGTAATTTAAAATTAGTCATTAAGTATGTTTACAATTGTTAAGGCAATGTAAGGCAAGGCAACTTTATTAATACGGCACTTTTCATACAAGAGGCAGATTCAGAGTGCAGTTTAGGTTAATCACAACAACGAAGAGATATAAAGTTCAAAGAACCATTTAATTTCATGTGTCAAATGTTAACTTTATTTTTATTTTTCATCTTTATTTTTAACCTGAAAACCAACGAAGTAAGGAGTGCTGTTTTGGCTTGTTCCCCAATTCAAATAAGCCATTCCGGGAAGATGCACAAGACATTGCTAACCCAATGCATTTATATTGCATGGGTTACTCATTGTGTGATGATTGTTGGTTGATGATACAGCGATGAAAATCTATAACAGATGATCGAGTTTTTGAGGCGAGGTTTACAAAAATGCTAAATTTAAATCCCAAGTCAACACGAATGGAAATATAAAAAATAGAATGTTGATCGAAACTAATTTGCTTACTTGCTGTAAAATACAAAACATATTGAAATCGATCATCAAAAAGTCCTGATGGCAGTGTCACCTTCCTTCATCTCTACACATCTGTTTCTAAGTAGAAACAGACACTGACACCTTCATGTTTAGAAGCGAAATTCACCTGCAAGATGCACAGTTCAACAATTAGCTACTTTTTGATTAAACCAAATGCAAACAAACGCTAAATCAGCATCAGGTATGATGTACTGTAATTATATTGACTGAATTAATTTTTTTCTTGGAATAAACTGATCCTGGGAAGCCTATTGTCTACCTGCAAAGTAGAAAAAAATAACTAAGAATATTAAAACAAATAAATACACTTATTTGTAATTGTTTTTTTGCTTTGTTTTAATAGCTGCTCTGCAATAGGTGTTCTGCCACACGATGGAGACATTGACCACATCTTTTCTTTACAAGATACATTCAGAACCAATATCGGTTGATCGCCTGATATGGTTACGTTCTTTTTTGATGGCCAGCCTACAACTGTATTGGCTGTGTATATTTTTAATAATTACTTATTATATCTCAGCAAATACGGTTCAGGTCATGTGTTAAGAATGGGTTCATATTATGGAGTAATATCTATGGTAGAAAAGGTTTCCCTTTTTTGATGAGTCTAGGTATATTCTTCGCAACCTGATGCCTTTCACACAAATAGAGGTCAAATAGGTATTTAATGTTCTGTTTACTGGTCTTTGATGGTATGTGTATAGGCGGGTGTAGATGCTCAAAGGGTAAGCATTGAACTCTGATTATTTACTGACAATGTGTTTTAATATGACCATCTGAATATTCACAAAGGTAAAAAAGCTTAGAAAAGCAAACAGTCAAGTTATGGAAAAGGAATACAACAAAATATAAACACAAATATAACTTTATGAACTTTCAGCATTTAAATCCAGTATTTTCAATCCTTATAAAAGAACAGATTCGACAAATTCAATAAAGTAAAATTATCTTTTTTTTTTAAATAGAAAACCATTGCACTCCTTTGTACATTCATTTAAAACTGACATTACTTTCAAAAACAGAAAATCCTTTTGATGAGCTTGTCAGCAGTCCAGTACAAACTTATCATTCCAAAAATAATGGCTAAAACAAAACAAAAACATTTCATTGTGAAACCAAATCCTTCCTCTCAAAGGGTGAGAAAACCGCACAATATTTGTCTGACCTTCAACCATAAAATAGCGCAATATGTACATCTTAAATAGTCACTCATTACTAGGTATTCACAAAGGGAAACTGAGAATCCCTATTGTTTTTGTAGGGATTTTTTTGTAGATAATTATTCTGAAACGGCAAAAGCTCAGCCCCTGATTGGTTAAAACTTTTTCATATTTGGCACAAATATATTAGGCCTACCCCCGTGGAAGCAGGTAACCAAAAACACTACTACGGCCACAGGGGGGCGCTATAATTCACGGGCAAACAAAAGGACAGGCCAGCCCCTTACCCGTCTCATGCAAATCGATGTAAAATGACGAATTCACTCCGACGGTATCGCTGAAAAATGGCGGCCTCAGGCGTTGCCTGTGCATTTTGGTAGGGGTTGGCTCATTAAAGTTCTTTTCCTGTTAGAGTTCAATCGATTCCTATTCACAACAAAATGAATACACCTCCTTGGTTAGGTTTTAGACATCCCACCTTCAACGTAGTGAAACTTCTCCGACTTTATAACTCACTTAAAAACAAGTCTGTGGATTATTTTACTCTTATTGAACCGCCTACTGTCAACGAGCAAAACGTGTGTCTTAGTGTTTGCGTTTTTATCTGTGTGTGTTTGTGTATGCGTCGCCGTACACATATGTAGGTACGGCTTGACCCACTAGGTCAAAGTGTGTGTGCGCCGTTGGTTCCGAAACAACCAAAATGGGGGCGTTAGTGTATCATCTTCTCCTAAATAGTTATCTACTCTTCCTTCCATCCCACCCTACACTCCCCTCCTACTCATTGAGTGGCTTGTGCGTCTTAAAGCACGAGTCGTCCTTGGGCACGCCGGCGAACATCTTCTCGTAGATCTTGTGCACAGTGGTGGTGCCCAGCACGCGGCCCACCTTCTTGACAGCGCGCAGCAGGGCCCGAGGGGCCCCCGTGCCCCGCAGGGCCCTCTGGCTGAGGTTCAGGGCCTTGGCCAGGTCCTGGCCCGGGTTGGCCCTCTTCCACAGGTGCAGCAGCTGTAGGACGTGCTGCGCCGGGGGGCAGGAGGCCGTCACGGCCGTCACAGCCTCCTCAGACACCCGGGCCCCCGGCAGGCTGTCGGAGAGCAGCCTGAGGTGGTCAAGGCTGACGTTCTTCAGGCCGCCGCAGCGAGACACCTTCCGCTCACAGAGGTTCACGCCTGGGGAGAGGGACGAAGGGACAGGGGGTCAGGCTGGGTCTGATACGGGTGTGCACACACATACACAACACCGAGTGCTGGTTGTTGGTGATTGATCCAAACGTTTGGCACCACTACGGCCACAGGGGGGCGCTATCATTTGCATGTAGACATAAAAGGACATACCAGCCCTAACCAGTCTGATGTAATTGGTGTGATGTGATTGCTTAGCAGTATCATACGACAATATGCTGGCGCTGATGGGGGAGTGGCAAGACGGGTTGAAGTAAGGATCCTTTTTTTTGTTAATGTCTAGTTCGGATGTTAAAATGGAGGCCAGTAAGTAATTAGCCTTAATGTAAGGAATTGGGTCACATTACTTTTATAGAATAGATGAAAAGTAAAACTGTGGTGATTCACCTGCCTTCAAGTGTTTTAATTTTAGTAATTTCTAATCGTTTTCTAGGTCTCCTCGTTTCCAACGTCAATACAAATGAAACAAACGCAGAGCAAAAACCTAGCACATCTTTTAACTTTGACATGCCTTCCTAGCCAACATGGCCGACCTTGTATGATGCCGTACAGCTTGTCCTGGTCGCGGTTTCTCTCCCTCCACAGGCGAAGCAGCTGGAGGATCTGCTGTTGGTGGTCGCAGGCTTTCCTCAGCCGCTCCAGCCCCTTACGGTCGACCCGTCGGCCCGGCAGACTCTCCATCAGCCGCTCCACGGGTACAGCCGACAGCTGCAGCGACGCCAGCGACTGAAAGATGGTCTCCTCGCACAGCGTCATGTCTGCTGAAGAGAGAGAGAGAGAGAGACAGAGAGAGAGAGGGAGAGACATGTCAAGATCCGTGGGATAGTAAGGAGTCAGGTCGATAAGCTGAGGCGCCAGACAACCGGTTCACAGGACCATCTGGGAAGTCGTCCTTGGGAACTGATTGGATAAGCAGATTCAAATACTTGGCAAGTGGTTGGTCCACACCACCGTGGTTCATCCAAAAGAGCAGAAATTTTGGACGAGCTTCAGCCGCCTCACCTGCCCCGAGGCAGACTGATTGGACTCTGGCGTTGGATGAGGCTGCACAACTGTTGCACAGTGAGCAATCAATCTGCAAACACCCATCACCCCACACACACTCACCGATATCCTGCATGGCAACATGGAGCATCAGCCCATGTTAAGTCATGCTAGCAGGACTGCAGAGAAGCTACCAGCCTGTATCATTATCTGTGTTGAGAGGAACCCAGCAAAAGCCCCCTAGGTGGAGAGTAGCAGCCACTGCCATCAGTGACATGGCTGCACCTGGCTAGATGGATTCTCAGTTGAACTTGATCGCGCAGGGGTCATAGCTGAGGTTCAGGGCCCATAAATGTTGGCTGGGGGATGGCCTCTTACAATATTTGTACTGAACAAATAAACGTACCGTCTTTTTTTGGTGATTTCATCATTTGTTTTAAAGACACAGAGGTGGAAGATATTGATGAACAATAAACACACAGAAATGTTTATTGTCAAATTCTTTTGACATGACAATGTAAGAATAATATTTGAGAATACTCTGTGGAACCAAAAGTGGCTCCACAGAGGGGTGACGGCATGAACAAGTCGGGGGGCCCCTGAGTGCGCGAGTGAGTGATGAGAGACAGAGGGCTCTTGAGATATGTTTGGGGAATTATATGGGCTCATTGTAGAGATCCAATAATGTACTATCCAAATAAAAAGTTACATTTGGCGCACAACATCTGCCAAATATCGAAAAGATATTGAGTCCAAGTCCAACCCCAGGGTAACTGACCCCTATTATGCCGCGGCTCCATTAGCACCCTGACAGGAAGCCATGAGGTCGAAGCAACGACAGACAAAGTACAGAAAGGATTTCAGTTAGGCTGCTCTGCCGCAGATCCACTGCTCATTTGTCAAACTTGTTAAAGGAGGCTCTGGCCTCGTTTTAGTTCCTGATGCGTGATGAAAGCTTGGCCGGCCCAGGTCTGGAACCGACCAGCGTTCCGGCGCCTTCCCAGAACCAATCCCCGGGTTCCCCCCTCGACTGCTTCCAATTTGACGAATGGCTCTGTTTTTTCTTTGAGCCCTAACCCATAACAAGCCGAGCTGCTAAACGGTCTCAGTGTTTCCTGGAGACGATCTGCGGTCCGACGGAACGCTGCGATGCGATTTGTGAATGGATTCTTTTTTTCTTTCTTTCTGTTGAGTCGTGGTTTTTTACAGGGAAACAGGAATAGTGCATCATGCTTGAGGTTCCTCGTGCTTACAGTGACTGTCCACATCGGCCTTCCATGGCAGAGCAACAAAGAGCCAGGCCTCGTTCCCGGGGCCTCCAAGGACTGAGAGTCACTCTCCTCTGGGATAATTCATCTTCATTATGGGTGGGAAGGGGGTTGGAGATGTTTGGTTGGTCAATCAGGGGGGGCCGTTATGACATTAGTACCGTAAACATCCCTCTTTGTTCATCTCTCTGGTCGGTTCTCCCTGCTGGGTTTTCATTTGGAAATGTGAGAGGAAGGAATGTTATAAAAAAAGAAGAAGAATGGAATCTGAACAAGAATCTTAACCAAGGAGATTCCCAATCCCGGGGGATAGGAAAAATAACGATAGTGCTGGACATGTTCCAGTATCAACATTCGGAATTGTGGGATGAGTTAATAGTTGAGGTTTGGTTTACTAGGAAATCACATAATGGCATGTGTGTGTGTTTGTATATGAGCATGTGGATGTCAGCACACTCCACAGTGGTTGCAAAGTGGTTGACTGTGTCCCAAAACTACCCTGGCCTCTCAGAAGTACAAACTCCATGCTGGGTTTGACGGCCATTAACTAAAGAAACACGGCAGGCCTGCCAAACCAGGGAAATATCGATACACATCAGAACACTCAGTGTCGGAATGGAAAGTTGTTTCTCAGAAGTTTCTCATCCATCATTCGATCCGTCTCTTTTTTGTGTACGGGGAATGGGTTAACCAAGCAATTGTATGTGCTTGGCACTTGTTTCTATGAACATCTGTACCATACCGATAGCGAAATATTGTTGTTTCTCTTTCTTCTGACGAATGTACTTAACACAAAAATATAAAAAGTGTCTGCTTAACGCCCTGAATGTAAAATGTAAATGTTCATGTCTCCGGAATATGTCCATGATTATATTTTCTCACCTTCTGTCTCTCTTTTCAACTCATGGCACATTTCAACAAATTCAAATCTTGAACCATATTGTCAATGCTCAGCTCCACAGGGGGACTGTTTTACCTGTGTTGCACTGTATGTGGGGCAGGAAGCACTCCGGCGCCAGGTTCTTGCCTGGCCGGCTACAGAGCGCGTTGCTGGAGGGAGTCCCAGCTCTCAGCAGCTTCAGGCCCAGGGCGCTGCAGTTCTTGTGGGGCCGGCACACCTCTGTGGGGGACCCCACGCTGGAGAAGCTGCCCTGTGGACAGCGCTCGCACACAGTGTCGCTCTCTGGCGTTCCTGGAAGAAATGAATCACATATTTACATTTTATTTGTTGGTATCACATATTTACATGTCGTCCGTTTCAATTCATTCAAGTCCGCGAGAATTTTGTTTTAAATGGGTCTTTATTTGTGATCTGTGAGTCCTGCAATCCATTGATCTTAACGACTTGGAAAATAAAATGTCTATAGGGCAAACTCACATCAAGGACATTTCTCTCGGAAAAGTTATGTCACTTCAGAAACGCCTAGTAAACCGTTCTCAGTGAATTTGCTTCCCAAGGGCCACTTTTTGCAAAGCAAGGCAAAAAGCTCATAAAAACAACTAGCGTGCCCTGAAGCTCATTCAGGAACCAGCAATTCTTCACTCTGAATCTACAGGCTAGGGGCAGTACAGAGATGATGTGGTGGCAGCAGTTATCTAATTTGACCTTTTGGCTTCCTGGTTTCCTTTTGTGGCTCTGTGGCTCCCAGGAACCACAGCACTGATACAATCAGGTTTGCTCATCAGATCAGGGCTTTAGGGCGAATAAAAAGCATGCTTCCTCATTTTATACGTCCCATCTGTAAAGTTGTTACAGATCCATTGATATACACGCATGTATGTGTGTGTGTGTGTGTGTATGTATATGTGTGTGTGTGTGTGTGTGTGTGTGAGTATGTGTGTGTGCGTGTATGTGTGCCCGTGTGTGTGATCGCACATGTGTCTGAGTTTGTGTGCCCTCTCCTCTTGCGTGCATACGCGGTTTGCGTGTTGCCTTGTTTGCGAGGAGAGTTACGAGACAAAGAGTCGCAAACAAATAGCCCCATTGAGAGCCCATTGCAGCGAGTCAAATATGTGTATTGTGGTGCGGACCAAAGCGAGGCCTTTCCAGGCTCAAAATGTGGCTGAAATATCCCAAAGCCACAGCGCTACGCTTTGCATAACAAAGGCCAGCGCTCCTGCAACCGGGGGAAACCCCTTAAAAACAGTCCTAAGTGGCCCCACATAGACAGACCCTATGGTCTCTCCCCCACATGAATGAATGGAAGACGTTTGCTGGCACGAAACCGCTCTTCTGAAGGCATGGACCCAATAACCACGCAAACAAGGTGCTAAACGCAGCTCTGGCGACTCTAACCACACCTTCTCACACACTTATTGTATGTTGTTCGTCCTGGGGCTTAATGAACGCACTTATTGTATGTAGTACTTCCTGGCACTGAAAAATTGTAATCAGCATTGAATAACATCTCATCCTATCTTTGTTGTATATGGGGAATGGGTTAACCTAGCGATTGTTAGTGCTTGGCACTTGGTTCTATGAACATCCATATTGTATCCACAGAGATATATTGTTTCTCTTCTTCTGACAAATGTACTTACTGTAAGTTGCTTTGCACATAATCGTCTGCCTTATGCCCTAAATGTACATGTGAATATAATGCCAAGCTCTATTGAGGTAAAATAGAAATTGCTTGGGGTGAGTGAGTTCACATGTGATTGTGAACTGTCACTGGTTTTCTTTTAGACACTGGTAGGTTTATTCAAGATGGAAAAAAAGTCAGGTTGTCCAGTGAGTGGAAAGTGTGGGCGAATGTCAACCTAGGCGACCAAACATCACTGATATCCGCACGGAAAAGGATGACGTTTATACTGATTTATTTAAATATTATACATTGGAATTTTTTGAAAACCAAATCATGAAAATAACAAGCTAATATTAGATATTACTGGAAGACCTGATTTGCGTTTGACATTTCAATGAGGAAGAGGTGCGATGAGGAGTTGAATCACTGCCTTGTGATTCCTCTGCAGACTTTTAAACTTTCAAACTCGATATTTTAAACGGCTCACTCACACACGAACACACTATGAACTACCCCAGTGTTATTTGTATCATTGTATAAACCTACCTGGTGCCACCACTCCGTGACCAATGGGACAGGTGTTGTGGATGATGCAGAACTCCACCTCTAGGTGGAACCCTGGAGCACACTCACAAAGCTGGTCATGGGTGCTGTTACACTGCTGTTTCACCAGCTGCCTCTCCTTACACACCTGCACACACACACACACACACGCACATAAACACCAAATAAATACTTAATATTAGAAGTCATCGCCAAGAGCAAACAAAATAGAGACATTGGTGCACGGGGCTTGGCTGTCGAACACAATGTCCGCCACTTAGTGATTAACAGAGACTTTACTGATGATTATACAGCTGTGATGAATCAAAACCAAAGAGCTCTTTGTCTTAATCAATGCCATGTTTGCGCAAACACGCTTCCACACAAATAAATCCCAGATGAGGTCTGAAGTTTACCATAAATTATTCCCAGTGGTGATGTCGTATTCAATGTATCTTCATCCCTTTTTGACATTGAGGATTTATTTTAGTTGAAATCTATTTTTGGAAATTTCTTCTTTTCAAATTTTATCAGCTCTGTCCAGTTTTACTTAGTATTAGGCTTCTGCCTGAATCCAGTTGAGTCCATGAACATAACTTATTACAGATAACCCCATGGGGTACGCTCTACATTTTGGGAACCAAATTAATAGTTTGTGTAATTTTTATATACATTTTCCACGTGTTCGTTGGAGAAAATACATCCTGCATTATATTCGGAGGAGGACGCTTTATCGGTATAAAGTCTTCACATCGCC
Source organism: Melanogrammus aeglefinus (assembly GCA_900291075.1). Lineage (NCBI taxonomy): Eukaryota > Metazoa > Chordata > Actinopteri > Gadiformes > Gadidae > Melanogrammus > Melanogrammus aeglefinus. The sequence goes on along the minus strand of OLKM01000559.1, from coordinate 194,337 downwards.
ACTTTACTTATTGCATTATATGTGTGGCTAGTTTATAGTGACTGAACTGGACTATAATATTCAAACATCATAAGATCACCATCGCAAACTCAACAATAAACAACACACAGAATCACAGATGCACACACACACACACACACACACACACACACACACACACACACACACACACACACACACACACACACACACACACACACACACACACACACACACACACACACACACACACACACACACACACACACACACACACACACACAAACACACACACACACACACACAGATGGGTGTTTCAGTGGACGATCTTGCATTATGTCAGGAATCACACCACCCACTTACACATACACACAAAAACACGCAAAAACAACTGCATGTACCACACAAAAGAACAGCCAACAGCATACGCACCGAGGTGCAGTACTGGCAGGTATCCCTCCAGTGCCAGTGCTCTGCGTAGTGCCTCTCCGGGCAGGGCTGGCACAGGGTTGGGCCGTCTGGGGTACAGTGCTGCTTCACAGCCGTGCCGGGGGGGCATTGGTCGCACAGCAACAGCTCAGAGGTAACAGGGTCCCGGTGCTGGTACTTGGGGGGCTCGGCTTGCAGCTGGAACGCCCAGGTGAGCGAGGCGGTGAAGACCTGTAGGAGGAGTCAGGGGACACGTGAGACGCGTCGGGAAGCCAGGTCAGGTCCTTCGTTGTGTCGCGTGTTTTAGACGCACACAAAGTCAGCCACAGCTTTAGGCAGCATTGTGGCGTCTTGGACTGTACTACAGATCATTTGGTTAGATTGTTAGGTCATACATGGCGCCAAAGGTTTAAATTATTTCAACTTTGAAGCAGGTCATCTTCCGTGGCAGCAGAGGTGACCCCTTCCCCAAAATTGTGTTATTATTTAGCCAAAAAGGCTCAGGCGCTTGTTGGTCTCAAGTGAGCATACCTAGCATCAGTGCCTATGTGAGTGTGTTTGTGTGTGTTTGCATGCGTGCGAGTGTGAGTCAGACATCTTATCCTTGACCCTGACTGCATGTATGGTTCATTCAGGTCCATATCGTATTGTTGAACTTGTTGTACGCAGTAGGGGACCTAAGATAGGATTTAGCTCTTGACATTCCTGGCATTCTGACTCTCTCGATGAAATATCCTTTAAGTGAGTTCACATTAGCTTGTACGTATACAGGAAGGGAGGACAGGAGTTTATCTAATCCTTGGTTAAAGTAGCTGAAGGTATAGCCAAGCAAAGCAAAATACGCCACAGACACCATGGAGTGCAAACCGAGCAAAGCAAACACAATCAAAAGAAGAGGGAGACCCTCAATTAAAACCCAAGATGTTTTATTTATATTCTGTAACTGTATTATCAACCCCAGCTCTAAGTTTCTATGCGACGATGACGATGATAATGATGATGATGATGATGATGATGATGATGATGATGGATGATGGTTTGGCTCACCAGCTCACCAGCACCCCACACAACCCCTCGTCCCTCGCGCTCCCATCCTCCCACCTAGACATCAACATCCTGCAGCGCGGAGAGAGCGGGCAGACAGACCTGGCCGGCGTCTGTAATCAGGCTGCGTGAGAGCTCCGCACTGCGATTAACGACAACAAACAAAGGCAATGGCTGCTCATTTGGATGACGGAGTCTGAGCTGTTGGATGCGATTTAAGTCACTTTCTCCGCTGCTCTCCTCCTCTCTGTTCCCCTTGACTCGCGGCCAGGCAGCCGGCTGCGTCCACGTGCACGCCAGATGTCGTGACGGGACTCTGGAGTGGCTCCGCCGTGCACACACTGTGGACTTTCCCGTTGGCAGGGACACGCAGCATCACGAACTGGAGCAGTACAATAGGCCTTGGTCTGCCTGTCTGTGTGTTTGTATGTGTGTGAGAGTGTGTAAGCGCATGTGTGTGTGTGTGTGTGTGTGTGTGTGTGTGTGTGTGTGTGTGTGTGTGTGTGTGTGTGTGTGTGTGTGTGTGTGTGTGTGTGTGTGTGTGTGTGTGTATGTGTGTGCGTGAGTGTGTGTGGGTGTGTATGACGGGCATGTCAGTGCGTTTGCGTGTGTGTGTGTGTGCGTGAAATGTAGGTTAAAATTAGTATGAATCTGTATGTGTGTGTGTCTGTCAAATGAACGTATGTGCATGCATGTGCGCCTGTGTGTGAAATGTGCATGTGTGTGAGCATGAATGCCTGTGTGCGTCTATGAGTGTGAGTTTATTTTTCTACATTGGTCCTGTGGTTTTTCCCTCCTGGCTACTGTTCCTATGCAATACTTGCTGGAGGTTACTGGGCTTTCCCCATTTACGACCACACTACAAAACACTCCAAACACGCACAGCACACACACACACACGCACACACACGCACACACACACACACACACACACACACACACACACACACACACACACACACACACACACACACACACACACACACACACGAACACACGCACATGCAGCAACACGCACACAAACATACATACATAGTACTGTACATATACACACTCACTCACTCTCTCTCTCTCTCTCCCTCTCTCTCTCTCTCTCTCTCTCTCTCTCTCTCTCTCTTCCTCTCTCCTCTCTCTTCTCTCTCACTCACTCTCTCTCTCCTCTCTCTCTCTCTCTCTCTCTTCTCTCTCTCTCTCTCTCTCTCTCTCTCTCTCTCTCTCTCTCTCTCTCTCTCACAAACAGCATTATATCATTTCCCAGCATGCAGCCGCGCTGTTTATAATTAGCAGCATGTGTGTTTGCTCACCTTGCTCACCTGCCAAACAGGGCCCATCTGATTACCACGCCACAGTGTGTGAAAACAGACCAAGACCAATAGACAGGGCTAATTCAAATGTTATTTATGAGTTTGCTCATTATGTATGAGTGTGTGTGTGTTGTGTGTGTGTGTGTGTGTGTGTGTGTGTGTGTGTGTGTGTCTGTGTCTGTGTTTGTGTGTGTCTGCAGCTTTGATATAAAAGCCCTACTACAATACAAAGCATGTTTACATACAGGTCTCTATGAAAGCCGTCTCTCTCTATCTGTGTGTATGTGTGGACAGAATGGTAACCCAAGAGATGGATAAATAGAGACAGAGTATGAACAGCTGTGGATTTTCCCAATCGGCACTACACAATGTATACCAATAATATTGAAATCAATCTTCAAATGCTACGTGTGCTTTTGTGTTTGGGTGTGTGGTGTATGTGTGTGTGTGTGTGTGTGTGTGTGTGTGTGTGTGTGTGTGTGTGTGTGTGTGCCTGTTTTTGTGGGTGTGTTTGTGTGTGTTCTTTTGTGCATTTGTGCATGTGTACGTATGTGTGTCCATGTGTATGCGGATGGGTGTGTGTGTGTGTGTGTGTGTGTGTGTGTGTGTGTGTGTGTGTGTGTGTGTGTGTGTGTGTGTGTGTGTGTGTGTGTGTGTGTGTGTGTGTGTGTGTGTGTGTGTGTGTGTGTGTGTGTGTGTGTGTGTGTGTGTGTGTGTGTGTGTGCATGTGTGCCTATGTGTATGTGCTTGTGTGTGCTCGTGTGTGTGTCTCCGTGTTTACACACGTGTCCTGTTCCATCCTCCTATCATCCTAATGTACCACAGGATAACAAGCTGGGCTTCTGGGGAGCAGCAGAGACGAAACCAAAGAAGAAGAAAAAAAAAAAAAAAAAAAAAAAAAGAATAAAAATAGATCAAATAGCATCGAAAGCCCCCAGAATAGAAACCCAAGCTTCAAACAGCGCGGCTAGCGAGCGTACCATAGCGTAGCCTAGCGTAGCAACGTGTGGCCGGTTTCCCGGCAGCACGGTGCGGTTGCCGGCCCCCCCAGGGGGGCCCCCCTTTATCAGGGGCTGGGTGGCTGGTTTAACTAAACGGCCCTGGTTCGTACCCTGGGTGGCCCCGCAGCCAGCCCTCCTGGCCTAGATGGCCGCCCGTTGACACAAATTTGAAGAACTGACTGCCTCGGCCTGCTGTTGAAGTGTTGAACTGTCGAGTGTTGGACAAGTGAGGGAAGGAGGGGGAGGTGGGGGGAGGAGAGAAGTGGGGTCCAGGCTGGGCTGACCGTAGCAGTGCTCTCTGTGGGGTGTGTGTGTTTTCATTGAGAATAGAGGTTTAGATCAACGGTTAGGATGTAGTGTACTGGGGGCCCTCCGTTGGCACAGTGGGGGGCCACTGGGGAGGGGGGGGGAGGGTCCTCACAAGGGAGTGAGGGCCAGGGCGGGAGTGAGGCCCGGGGAGGGAGAAGGGCCCTAACGAAGGAGAGGGGCCCCCACGAGGGAGTGAGGCCCTAACGAGGGAGTGAGGCCCTAACGAGGGAGTGAGGCCCTAACGAGGGACTGAGGCCCTAACAAGGGAGTG
>OLKM01000559.1:142500-187500 GCA_900291075.1 Melanogrammus aeglefinus | reverse complement strand
GGCTCAAACACACACAAACACACACACACACACACACACACACACACACACACACACACACACACACACACACACACACACACACACACACACACACACACACACACACACACACACACACACACACACACACACACACACACACACAACCACACACACACATACACAGTCACACGCGCAGGCACAAGTACATACACACATACACATGCTTATGATTTATCGGTCTCCTTAGGGCAGCAGAGATTTGAACACAGTCATTCTGTCAGCCCTTTTGGGTGTTTGCGTGACCTTAAACACACACTGTAAATGTCCATGTAGAACCATTAGTGTTGCCTGATCAGGTTTGCACAATGTCCAAAGTTTAAAGGAATTAAACACAGGATGATACGGTAGATGGCATTAGCTTGTGAATGGCTTAGTATACGACTATAAACATGAAGAAATAAAGAGAAAAAGTGAAACAAGAAACGACTTAGTAATAGAAAGTAGCCTACGTATTAAATTGTGTAGAACAGAAGCAGCGGTCGAATTAACCAGAGACCTACTGGAAGCACAGATCACACTAACACCTCTTTGCATCCCTGGACATCAGCACCGTACATACGCACATCAGCACCATGTACGTGAACATCAGCACCGTGCACGAACGCATCACCATAGCACACCTCACACACACCTGGGCACCGCTGATGGAGAAGATCGAATTGGAAGCACTGGTGCACACTATTCAGGTATTGTATCTGCTGAGATATTGCATCTTCCATCTCATGCTAAGAGGAAAAACATTTGTTTAAGACAAGAAAAAACACACATGAACATGCTGTCAAAGCACACACACACACACACGCATGCACGCACGCAGGCACGCGCGCACGCACAGACACACACACACACACACACACACACACACTTAAAACACACACTTAACTCACGAGCTAACACTCATACAGACGCAAACACAAGAGACTACTAGGAGACGAACATCAACATGCTGAAACAAAGACACAAACACACACAAACACACATACACACGCACACCCATACACTAATACATACATCCAAATGTCCAACACACACACATCAACACGCTAGCACACAGACAAGCACATGCTGACATGTGTGAACACACACAACACACAAACACACACACACACACACACACACACACACACACACACACACACACACACACACACACACACACACACACACACACACACACACACACACACACACACACACACACACACACACACTCACACGTGGTGGGTCACTGAGTTAATTACACACGAGCTCCTGTCATGCTCACGCCCACAGTCTTATCACTTATCAGTGTAACTGTTGAAGGAAGAGGAAGTACGATAATTCCTCTACCTGTCCATTGTAGCCTACTCACACACACCTCTACCGACCCAAGCAGTCGTATTCTATCTTTTTGTCTGCCTGTGTGACAGCCTGTCTGACTGTCTTTCTGTCTGTCTGCCTGTCTGTCTGCCTGTCTGTCTGCCTGATTGTCTGACTGTCTGACTGCCTGTCTGTCTGTCTGCCTGTCTGTCCGTATCTCTATTTATCAATTTCTATTGAGGCTAGATATAAAGCTCCATAGAGAGAACTTGCGAGCCATCTACCTAACCAAATATATGTCGGTGAACATCTTTATTTTTTATAAAGATGGCGCTCTAGAACGTAGATAACCCCCCCCGCCCCCATTACACACACACACACACACACACACACACACACACACACACACACACACACACACACACACACACACACACACACACACACACACACACACACACACACACACACACACACACACACACACACACACACATCTTATATTCATCCCTGCTTGCGTGAGAGCATGCAGTATGATTTGGGGAAGTCAACACGTCTGCTGGCAACTGCCACCAAGTCGGACAAAGAGAAACGTCAACGACAAATACATATACAGAGCAGGGCCGGCCCCGAGGCAAAAGCAAGCTAAGCCCAAAGCTTAGGGCCCTCCTGGCCACCAGAGGGCCCCAAAGAATGCTTGAAGTGTCCCCAAAACATTCTTGATATATTATATTAAGTCAAAGGTAATCATTAATTATACATCTAAACTTTGACAGCCGCTAACTGCATTTTGATGCAAGCACAGTCAGTTAGCCGGGAGCTACACTTACCGTGAAAGTGTGCGTCGCGTCACATTGCATTACGGTATAGAATAAACAACGATGAGCGCACAACATGGAACGTAAGCAACACAGCGACAACTAAAACATTGATCATGAGTGTTAGATTAACAGTAGGCGTATGAATGTTCAAGCATGGACAATAATCAATAGTATAGGCTCCACCGAGAGGTTGGGGGGCCCTAAAATCAAATTCTATTCAGGGCCCCATAAAAGCTTGGACCGGCACTGATGCAGAGACAGACGTGACAGAGACGTGGTGTAGAGGCTCGACAGGTGGTAAAGTTGTTGGAGGGATGGCAATAATGCTCCGCACTCATACACACATTCAAGCACACACGTACTCGGAACGCGTGCTCACTCACACACACACCACCACACACACACACACACACACACACACACACGCACGCACGCACGCACGCACGCACGCACGCACCGCACGCACGCACGCACCACGCACGCACGCACACGCACGCACACACACACACACACACACACACACACACACACACACACACACACACACACACACTCTGCACACATTAACATCAATATACTGTTTTAAACACTACAGGGGATGATGTGTTCAGCTCTGATACACATATCGAGATGTCCCAGGGATGCAAAATACTCCAAACGTTCCGTAGCACCCCATGCAAAACACGGCGAGGGAAGTGATGCTTCAACAATGCACACAGCCGCGCTGTGCGTAAAAGTTCAAACCAAAGGAAACAAAATGCCAACACCGGTTGTCATTGACTACGTTAACCGGATAAGATACAACAATCTCCGTTAACAATACTCACAATAAAACCAAATGACATCGAAACTCTGATTATTATAATGTGGGCTAATGTAATAGGAACAGTAGCCTATGTAAATCACCCCTGAGGTGTAGGGGTATTTGTTTAATGCTCAGAGACTGATAAGAATAATAACCTTTTTCCCGATGCAGAACGTGCCAAATACCTGACGTGTGCGCTCACACCGAGCGCGCATTCCCGGTGGAGGCGCCAGAAACACAGAATCCACTTCTCCCGAGTCATCCATCCCATGTGGCATTCATCAAAACGTCCATAAAATCCCATCGCAAACAATGTAGCTTAAGCTCAATAAACACGCGAGCTAAGCCACCGAGAGGGACACACATAATCAGTTTACTCACCAGGATAATTTTCATGGCTGGGTTTGATTGAGCTATCCGAGAGCACATCTCTCCTCCGTATAGTGGACCGCGGTGTGATGGGCTCTTCTCCATGAGATGCCCTTCTTATAGAGGAGCGACACTTGGAGAGAGTGTGTGCCCACCCACCTAGACACCACTTCCCATACTCCCCTCTTTCGCGCGCGCGCTCTCTCCCTCCCATCCCTCTCTCTAACTCTCTATCTCCCTCCCATCCCTCCCTCTCTCTCTCTCTCTCTCTCTCTCTCTCTCTCTCTCTCTCTCTCTCTCTCTCTCTCTCTCTCTCTCTCTCTCTCTCTCTCTCTCTCTCTCTCTCTCTCTCTCTCTCTCTCTCTCTCTCTCTCTCTCTCTCTCTCTTCCCGCCTCTATCTCTATTTGACTCTCAAACATAAATCAATTAGGTTGTAAGTACCTCTTGAGATGCTAAGCCCCATCTTACGGATAGACAGCTCAAATAAATTCAGTCCCTGTCAGTACAGTAGACATAGTCAGTACAGTATATTATGTACAAATAGTACAATTAAGTGATATTAGATCGTTTGTACAATCAGCAGAAACATTAGTTTGTCCCACCACCTCAAATATTGTTTCTGCACATTCTCGTGCAGTGTAAACGTGGTAATCGGCTTACATTAAAAAAAAAATTCAAACATAATTTTCCTCGAGCACAGAGGAATACATAGAAACATCATCCGGGATCAACGTCTCCCCTTCCAAACATCGCGGCTGGGTCTGACAGCATATAAACGCTCTGGGTGACGCGGGTTTATTCAGAGCTGCCAGAGCCGTGTTTATTAACATGAGAGCGGAGCGTCAGGGATGTTATTCTAAACACCGCGCGGGGCTGACCTCTGACCCTGGACCTGTCAGACTCAGACTTCAGTTACTGAAACATCAGGGGAACTGCCAAGAAGGGTTCACATGTACGGGCAATGTGATGGTGGTCTCTTCTGCATGTTTATGATTTATGGTGATTTTATTTGATTGTTTTAGTTTGTGCATGGCTAATGAGGCATGTCATTTATGTAGGATGTATTTCTGCAATGGAGTAGATGAATAGATGTACACATTTTTCTAACTAGCAATGCAAGATATATACACCCCCCCCCCCCTCAATTTAATTAAAATCGATTAAAAACTTTATTGAAATGAGAAACAAACATTAACATTGCTAAAGCAGGTGGACAATAAAGAGTACAAGGTATAACATGTTAAATAGAAAATGCATATAAACACATTAGAAGAAAATCAATTATTTTATATTCAGATTTTAGAATATTATATACTCAGTAAAAAATAGTAAAATATGGGATATGATTCTCTCTGTTTCCTGCAGGAGATTGTGTTTATGCGTTTGTGTACTTGGCCGTTTCCTCCCTCCTCTGGCGTGACGCACCTTGCCACGTGTCGTGACGTCATGCCCTCGTTAGGGGTGGACTCTGACGCGCCGCGACGCTGCGCGCCACGTACATAGTCAATCTGACGTTCTTCCACCAACGGATCCCCCCCCCACCACCCTCCCGCCGTCGCCACAGGGAAACCTCAGCGGTGAAGTCACTGTCCCGTGTGGCGCTGGCCACACGGGACAACGCACACACACAAATACATACACACACGCATACAGATACAGGCAAACACAAATGCACAGACAGACACACATACACCCATACACACATACACACAGACAATACACAACACACACACACAAACACATACACATGGGTCTGAGGTCACTGCTGCCCGCCACACGAGACAACACACACACACACACACACGCACACACACACACACAGACACACACACACACACACACACACACACACACACACACACACACACACACACACACACACACACACACACACACACACACACACACACACACACACACACACACACACACACACACACACACACACACACACACACACACACACACACACACGCACACACCTCAGGTCTGAGGTCAGGGCAGTACCACACCAAGGGAGGGAGAGCTAGAAGTGTAGTTTTGGCATTTTCACTCTTGTTTTCCCTCTCTGTCTCTGTCTCTGTCTCCCCCTCCCCCCTCCCCCCTCCTCCCCCTTCTTCTGGCTTCTGGAACCCTCTTACCTTCTTTTTTTGGCGTTTTGTCTCCATTGTTTGTTGTTCTCCTGACACACGTCTCTTGCACCCGCAAACACCCACACACATACACACACGTTCACGCAGGCACACACACACACACACACACACACACACACACACACACACACACACACACACACACACACACACACACACACACACACACACACACACACACACACACACACACACACACACACATGGTTACGCGCACAGGCAAAAACACAGTTATACCCACACATACACACGCACACATGCACAGATGCACAAATGCACACATGCACATACATAAAGGCACACACACACACACACCCACCCATACAAACACACACACAAACAAACACACTTGGGCACGTGCGCAGGGCATTGTTTCTGTGACGTGTGGGCCAATCAGGGCTGAGGTTTGCGAGCGTCTGCACCGAGGGGAGCGTGGTCATCGTGAGGTGAACCAGATACTGGTGTACCACAGTCTATTCACACACACACACACACACACACACACACACACACACACACACACACACACACACACACACACACACACACACACACACACACACACACACACACACACACACACACACACACACACAAACACACAAGCACGCACACACACAGAGAGAGAGATAGACACACAGACATACATCCACATTCAAACTCAGATGGACACACACACATACACACACACACACACACACACACACACACACACACACACACACACACACACACACACACACACACACACACACACACACACACACACACACACACACACACACACACACACACACACAAACACAAACACGCACGCACACACAGACAGACAGATAGACACACAGACATACATCCACATTCACAGTCAGACGGACACACACACATGCACACATGCATACGCATGCACACATACACACACACACACACACACAGCATGAACACACATACACACACACACACACACATGCACACACAAACACACAAAGACACACACAGATTGTGTGTGTCAGGTTAAAAATAACCTGACTGTTTCACTGTGGATGACATCGGTTCCCGTTGCCTACGCTGGTCACCCTGATTTGAATAGGTTCCTTTCTGGTTTATTGACAGGTGAGGTTTGCTGGCATCTTTTTTACAGCTTCCCTTTAACCCAGCTCATGCGTGTTCATTTGTGCTATTTTTTCTAAGCAGAAACTGTTTCTCTATGTGTACGTGTTTATGCAATCGTTTCTATTAGATCATTATGCTGTGTGTGTGTGTGTGTGTGTGTGTGTGTGTGTGTGTGTGTGTGTGTGTGTGTGTGTGTGTGTGTGTGTGTGTGTGTGTGTGTGTGTGTGTGTGTGTGTGTGTGTGTGTGTGTGTGTGTGTGTGTGTGTGTGTGGATAATGACGAAGAGAGATCTTCCTTTTATCTGTTTTGTGCTATATACGTATTGTCATTGTAAAAACACTGGATACAAAATCGTGTGTATATATATATACATATACTGTATATATATATATAGAAAAACTACACACACACACACACAAACGTGTGTTTTTTTGTGTTGGAGAGTTCTTTGAAATGGAGTTTATGTTTTATGTTCTGAGCATACCATTGGATAACATGAAGACTGACCTATACAATATGCAACACACATGCAAATGTCCTAAAGCTAGCTCCAATAAGGTAGCCAGATGTGGCCTGAAGCACCTCATAACAAAATACTTCGTGTCCACTCCATAATAGATTCCACCTGTGTCTTCTCCCTTATTCCCAACTCCTCACTGCACTTTATCTGTATCTGAAAGGTCCACGGTTTCCACATCCTAAGAAGACATCGCAGCTACAGTCGCAGCTACAGTCGCAGCTACAGTCGCAGCTACAGTCGCAGCTACAGTCGCAGCTACAGTCGCAGCTACAGAAGGACCCTGAATCTGACAAAAACGCTCACGGCGCCGTCAAAAACAACCAAAGGCCTGAATAATAAACGAGTCCATGTGTTGGCAGTTACAACATGACGAGCCTAACCATAGGTGGAGCAGAGGAAAAGAGCCTGTCTCTTCTAATTACTGTCCGGTGAGTCTCTCTGCGTTTCCGGTCAGCCTCGGTGGCCACAATAAGGGACCGGGGGTCAGGCTGGCGTCAGCGGCGGTTTGCAGTAAGGACCCAGCCCGGAACGGTTCATCAAACCCGGGTTCAGCAAACCTCCTCTGGGAGGGCCGCGGCGTACAATCAGCGGGGCTCCGATGACCTCTTCGGCTCCCCTCGTCAGCCTGCGGTCGGGTCCCGGCGTTCTGGTTTCCAGTGTGTTCCATATCTCTCGTTACCCGGGGGCCCCCCAGCCCCCCCCCCCCCCCCCCCCCCCCCCCCCCCCCCCCCCCCCCCTTCCTGAGGCCCCCAGAGTGTGTGTCACAGTTGCGCGTGCGTCTGCCAGCGGATGGAGGAAAATGGTCGACAGACGCACGCTGGTGGTATGCTTTATGCGGAGAAACAGAAGGGAAGAGTGTTGAAAGAAAAATGGGAGATGAAGAAGGAGTGTCCATCGGAGATATTGATCTGACCTTCATCGTGGGCAGGTTACATAGAGGAAGAGGAGGAACTGGAGAGAGAGAGAGAGAGAGAGAGCGATAGAGTGAGAGAGAGAGAGAGAGAGAGAGAGAGAGAGAGAGAACGAGAGAGAGAGAGAGAGAGAGAGAGAGAGAGAGAGAGAGAGAGAGAGAGAGAGAGAGAGAGAGATAGAGGAGAGGGGAGAGAGAGAGAGAGAGAGAGAGAGAGAGAGAGAGAGAGAGAGAGAGAGAGAGAGAGAGAGAGAGCGAGAGAGAGAGAGAGAGAGAGAGAGAGAGAGAGAGAGAGAGAGAGAGAGAGAGAGAGAGAGAGGAGAGAGAGAGAGAGAGAGAGAGAGAGAGAGAGAGAGAGAGAGAGAGAGAGAGAGAGAGAGAGAGAGAGAGAGAGAGAGAGAGAGAGAGAGAGAGAGAGAGAGAGAGAGAGAGAGAGAGAGAGAACGAGAGAGAGTGAGTTAGAGAGGAATGTAGCGAGAGGGTCCGAGCGGACCATGTGTGTGTCCTTGGAATGTCTGCCAGTCCAAGCACTGAGTCAGCAGGACTTGACCTTGGCAGTCCAAACACCGGCCCCTCGGCGGTGCGTCTGTGAGCCGTGCGCGGTCGCCCTGTTTTCTCTGCTGAGGTTTCACTAAAACAGGCTCATGGTGGCAGGGGGGGAGGGGGGATTCCCTGGAAAGTGTGCCGTTCCAGAGACACATGCTACGATGATGAAAGCTTGGTGTGGGGAACTGTGTTGTCATTAACTGCAGGAGCCTCTCACACATCGCAAAAGGCCCTCCAGACCTTCAGAAGATCTCTGCATGGGTGAGGGTCAGATTAGCCAAAGCAAGGCCGGTCTGTAATGTGAGTCTCCACTGATCCAAAGGGCCAGCATCATGTCTTCATCATAGGGGGCGACATGGCAGAGCGGGTTGGCTTGTAACTGGAAAGCCTCTCTTAATTCAGTCCAGTTACCAGTAATTATCCTTCTAGTCTTACTGGCTGTGAGGAGTTCACGCCTATAGATCCGATGTACAGGCGATTGATTAATCGTTGCATGAGAACCCCAGACATTGTTTGCTAACGTTTAAACGGTTCGATGAAAGGCTGCGTGATCATGATCCACCTCTGGTTCCAGACGCTGTCAGACCCAAGCAGGCTGAACATGCAAAACAGGCTGGATGTAACTTTTGGCTAACGGGATAATGAGAGCGGCCTGCCAGAGGCCCGTATTATTACCTAGTCATGGGAGATCAACATGTTCAGAAAGTGGCTTTATCAGACGGTGAAGACAGAGAGAAAAAAAGGTTCCGCAATTAAAGAAGGATGAAGATGATGTTGCTGAGACAAACTGGGTATTGTTACGCCGGGCGAAACGTGAATCCCGTGGCGATAGAGATCTGGGAACCAGACCGTGGACTATGCACAAAGAGATACTCGCAAGAAAGATAAAGCCAGCATCCAAAACGGCAGTAGCTGCTGTGATAGGAATCAGGGGGAAAGAGGGGGAAAGTGAACTTCACCGTTTAACTAAGCTGGAATAGAAGCGCTTTTTTAACGGAGCTAGACAATGTGCCAAGAGGACATGCCGTAAACGCATCTGGAAAACAAACATTAATTTACAAGAGCTTATTTTGCCACAGTTGGTGCCATTTTGCTTACAGCGTGTGGAAATACGTGACGGTCGGGGGGAAAGTAAACAGGCAGCAATTTGTCTGTATTTTTTTCATGCGAAGGGGCTCTGAATGTGTGTGTCTGTGTGTGTACCAATATTTGCCGTCCAAAAATGAGAGCGAGGCACAGAGGTTCCTACTCGTCGGCCACAAGCTCCAGTGGCCCGGACCCAAAGTAGCTTACTGTGAAGCTTCTGTACGCAGGGTGTGAGCTCTCGTCCCCTGAGAGACCTCTCTTCACGCTATTTTCACCACGTAAACACAAATGATGGACGAAAGGATTAAGGGAATTAGGATTGTTAATTATGAGTCAACCTTGTGGGTCATACTACTGTTATTCACTATTTTAAATAGCACGCCAGAGAAAATAAAGATTTGGGTCAACATTTTGGGTTTCTGCCTTGTTTTTTTTGTTGTCTGTTACACAGGTTCACGAGATGTTTTACAATGTCGCCATTGTGCTGGATTCAATGAACCTGTAAAACGTAACTTGGTTTCCCGCCCTTAACAGCTAATTGGATAATGAGATGCTCCAGGAAAGGACCAGAGCACGAAACTGACATAGGAATTAGGTTGAATAATCAGTTTTCCACTGTTCACAAGTTTCCCTCGACACTCGTCAACTCATTGCAATGCAAGATAGCAGAGATTCATGCTGGGAAGCAGGTGTTGCTCTCTGAACGCAACCATTTTATAGACTCACACACACACACACACACACACACACACACACACACACACACACACACACACACACACACACACACACACACACACACACACACACACACACACACACACACACACACACACACACACAGAATTGTCATACAACTGTCCGGACAGAAGATGTTGTTGGTATGGAATACTTTGGAAAGCATATAGGCTGTCTGTCTGAGTAGAACAGAATACAGTATATCAACCAAACATGTTCATAGTTAGCATGATGTGTAGCGATAAGTTTGGTCAATTGTTGGCTAATATTAAACCATAATCCTTAAATCACACCCCTTCTTAACTACTTCCGAAAAACATAACAAAAAAAAGCCAATGTTTAAATACAGGAAATATACTCTAAGTAGTTATTGTATTATATCATATACATAAAAAAACGGTAAAAAAAAGTAGTCCCATAAATAACTAATATAAAATATATTAAAGAAAAAAAAGAAAATTAGCAGCAAAAAAAACAACAGTGTACTTTGGGAACTAATAAATATCTAATAAATAAGCACCAAATATCATTACAACAAGCCTTGTTTGTTATGAATTTGTCCATTCATTTATTTCAGCCATAAAGCACCCCAAAATGACATAATCTCTCCGTGGCAACAGGGTTTCCACTGGAGTTTTCACATATTCCCCCTTTGTAGTACTCTTTCCATCATTATCTCCCTGAGTATTTTCCACAGGACTGATCTCCTGCAGTCTCCGGTTACCGTGGAAAAGATGACCTCACGGCCAGCAGCAGCAGCAGCAGCAGCAACAGCAGCCGCCGCCGTCTGTGAAAGGGCTCTGTGTTTTCCTGCTCCCTCTCCCCAGGGTGCCACTGGCACGCTCACCCACTGGGGTTCCCAGCACTGGGCCAGGAGGGTCCTTTCCACCACCCCGCCGCCTGCCAGCCAGGCCCCCAGGACCTGGGCCCCGCATATGCCCCTATGCCGCGTTTCCACTGCAGGGTGCGGTACGGTTCGGTTCGCAAAAGTGCGGTAGGGAGGGGGCTGTATAGCCCAGCTCAGTTCCACGGTCGCGTTTCCACCGCCGACAGTATTCCCCTTTATGGTGGGCCGGATGTCGATCGCCGCGGCAGCTAGGTAAACATCGTGACATCATAGCAGCGCAGAGGAGAATGCAGAGGAATGTCTCCACCTCCTTGTTCCCCCAAGCAAGCGTTTTACGCGACATGTTCTCAGCGTTCAACCGTCAAACTCAGTGCAGTGCAGTCCGGGGTGAACTGTAGCCTGGCTCCGCCCGCCCACCTACTTCCGGCCAAATTTCATTTTCCCTTCAGTAGTCCAGTCTGGGCCTGGGGCTTGTTAGTGGGATTTTGCCCGAACAAATTTCTGTGTGACCAATCAGCGAACAGAGGGAGTGGCTGAGAACGATGACGTCAAGGTCGCGCGGCAGTTTCAGTTGTAGTCAGAGGAAGACCAGGAAGACAATGGAGAAGGATACGAGAGAAGCTATTCGGTCTGTTGTGGGATCGCTGCAGAATATCGATCAATTAAAGCCGGAGCAAGAACAAGCTTTGCTGAGTTTTGTTGGTGGCCATGATGTTAACTTGTGGCGCTTCTCCCCACTGGGTTCTGGAAAAGTTTGATTTTCCAGCTGGCTCCGTTAGTGGTGAAGGAGCCGGTCCCGTCACATGACATACGTCACGACCAAACGCCATGCGATTGGTTATGGCAGATCCAGAGTGGTACTGGGCTGATCCAATCATTTTAAAACTTCAACAGACACCCACCTCCAAGTGAGTGAACGTTTGTCAATTGGGCAGTTCCAGACCTTCTGTACAAATGAAATGGAAGTACGACGGTCTGGTAGGACCAGGCTAGGTGAACTGCAGCATGGAGGAGAAAGTGATTGTTGCCGTTTGCGATTCCCGGAGCTCTATATATTATAGTATATAATATAATTGTATATATGATATCACGGCCAAAAGCTCTGTGCGCCTCCGGATGGCCGTAGCGCGGGGAGCTCTCATAGGGATTGGGCTTCTCGGGGTTTGTTTACCGGCGTTGCTATGGTTTCCGGTCTTGTGCGTTCCAACGGTTTATCAGGTTTGTTTGTTTGTTTGTTTGTTTTATCCCCACGTCACCCGGAAGTGACGATTCTGTCGACCAATCAACGGAGGGGGTGTGTAGCTCGAATTCTCCGGCACCCTTTCAGGCGTCTCAGTACCCCAACGGAGGAGTACTGAAGATGAGGGCAAAAGGAGTATGGCTCAGTCCGGGTCACGCCCACTTTTGGCGGTGGAAAAGCAATTCTTACCGCACTTTTGCGTACCGAACCGTACCGCACCCTGCAGTGGAAACGCGGCACTAGTGTACGTTCACTGTGTGGGCTAGGTGATTCTGAGTCTGCATTTTTCAGTTAACGAGCTTCTGTAGAAGAATGTTTGTGTGTATGTGTGTGTGTGTGTGTGTGTGTGTGTGTGTGTGTGTGTGTGTGTGTGTGTGTGTGTGTGTGTGTGTGTGTGTGTGTGTGTGTGTGTGTGTGTGTGTGTGTGTGTGTGCGTGTGCCTGTATGCCTGTGTGTGTGTGTTTGCGTGCTTGTGTGTTCGCAATGACCTTCCCTTCAACCCTCTTAACTTCAGTGTCCGTCTGAAGTATAAAATATTGCATAAATCTTGTAAAACAGAACCCAGTTACCAAAAATAAGACACCATAACGCTCCCTTCCATTTTAACTCTCCACCTTTAACAGTCTGCATCTTTGCTACAAACCTCCAAACACGATGCAAATTGAGAATTAAAATGCTTTGCATCAAATTCGTGTCTGTTTTTCTCTACACCGATCAGGGACCTAAATCCGAGTTTTATTCAGTTACAGCCGTAACTTCCAATCAAAGCAGGCAAGAGAGCTTCTGGTAAACGGGCATCACGCGGACACAGCAGGGAGCACCGTAAACGGTAATTCAATGGGGATCACCAAAAGTGGTGAAGCCACGATGTGTTACGTCTGTGGCACGGTTATTACAAAACAGACGCAACTTTTTGTGATCTCGCGTCCAAACATATGTTTCAGTGTGCCCTGGATCCATGAGGAGTTTACAACCAGTTATTGAACCCATTAAGTGAATCATTTCATTCACAGAGTGTCTGTAGGGCAGTAACGGTGTCAAGAGGGATTGTTTTCTAACTGTTAGCTATCAATCACACTCCACAAACAATGTATTTCCCCAAATGCCCTCTCAAGGCATCTGACCACATTGGAATAACAAACAGCAGCACTGGGAACACTGGGTCCTGTGTAAGCTGTTCTCTGCTCTGTGGTATAAGACAACGATTGGCAAACAACAAAAGGTCTTGGTGAACAGCACAAGCAGAAATGATGGATTCATAATTTTAGTTAAGAATATGTGAAAAGCATGAACCCAACACACTCTTGTTTTCAGGAGATGAAGTAAGTTATGTTACTTCCTGCAGTTTAAGATCTGTCTGTAGCAGATCCCATTCATGTGTCTGCTTACCTTAGGGCTATTTTCACTAGCTCGGTATGTGGAGACTGAGACCAGAGGCCAATTCTCTTTCTGGGAGATAAACCCCAATCTTTATTTTCAGATCTGTATCACTTGCAGCAGATGCATGCAAAGAATTGTAATGGAAAATGTGACTGTATTTGTGTCTCTCACAGGATGCCAATGCAAATGAGAGGACCAAGCATTGATCCATGTGGGACTCCAAGACCTCTCAGAAGTCTTGGAGTCGAACACCCTCGGTTTGTCCATATAGAGCGTAGATAACGTCATTTAACACCAGGAGACAAGGACAGTTGCCATCCATACATGTGAAACAGTCTACATTCATTCCTGCAGTCCCCTGTTACAAAAGGGATTCCCGTTGCGTAGACATGGCTCATAATTTCCCTTCGCTGTGTTGATGGAGATAGAGCCCTGGGCGTTCAACTACAAGTGAAAGAGCTGTTGTGTTGTATGTATTAAAAAGAGGAGCGGTGCGCACATCCAAAGGTAATCAACAGGCGCTAGACGATAGTGTTAAATATATAAGAAAAAGGAGGGTCTGCACACTATTTAAATGCTCCTGAAGTGGAACAGGCAATGTTTCGATCGCTAGGGATCTTTATCAGGGTTTTACGTATGCATATCAGCATGTGTGTGGGTAGTTAATCCTCGAGTAACCAACAACAAACATTCAGAAATTGCAGTAATCAGTCCATGTGGGAACGTGCTAGGGGAGCTCTATGCTGGCTCCTGCGTCGTCAGCAAACCGTGCCTGTTTGCTGACTGTTGTCGGACTAGCAGTTAATTCAGAACATTTCTCGGAGCAATGCCCCATAACTAGTGTGGGGAGATTATGGTGTTGGAGACACATCAGATTGATAACAACAGAAAAACAGAACTGCGCACACGTTAACCTGCAGTTAATCACTCACCTTATAAAAACACCCAACAGTGAATTTGATCCACCCTGACTCACAGTGGAAACATACATTTTAACGAGGGTGAGGTTTAAGGGTCAGCAAATTTGTGCGACTCATGGACAAGTATGACTCAATTCGTGGAATTTATTAGTTCAAAATTCATGCTTTCTGTCAAATTCAAGACACAGCGTACCCTGACCCAAACCACTGATGTCCTGGAGATACAACATTACAATCTCCTCACATGCAAAACCGATGCGAGACGAATTGTTTGGAGAAGTCAACAATATCAGAATTTTAATATCTTTACTGACTATGATTATAAGTAATCAGAATGAAATAATTACAACCTCAAAACGTACGGCTGCTTTCCAGTTATCCTTCAACTTCTAAAACTTACACCAATACAGTATAATATTAGTATTTACTTAAATATGGCATTATTTTCTTGCTTTGGAAACAAAACAGACATATTCTCTGTTATTGATGTGATATCCTGACATAATAAAGATTTCTTTGAATATCTTTACTGAATCCACTGTGTCAGTAAATGTTAGAAGAAGGGTCCAAAGTGGAGAGGCAGTCTGCAGAAAGAACCACTACTCTCTCTTCAGTTTCAACACAAATTGAAAACTGAAAAGATATTTTGCCATAAAGCCCCAAACAGGGCTCCAGGCTGTAAAGAGAACATAACGGTCTATGCCCTCATGCATGAGGAACTGATGCCATTGTGTCAATTCCAGTCAGTCTGTTACGTTCACATTACAGCTAATTACCCCAGTTTGCTTTTCTTCCAAGTACAACTTATGGCACAAGTTATTTTAACAAGAATGATCACCCCAGTCACTGTATAAATGTGAACAAATAAACACACACACACTCACACGCACAAACTCACACAAACACACACACACACACACACACACACACACACACACACACACACACACACACACACACACACACACACACACACACACACACACACACACACACACACACACACACACACACACACACACACACACACACACAGTACTACTGGAATTGTAGTGAAATGCCCAGCTGGATAAATGAAGACACCCTCTTACTTCTCAGACGGCTGCTGCCCAACAAGGAGAGTGAGCTGAACACTGATGGACTCATTGCCAGTAAAAAGGTCATTCAGACTATTTTTGTCCATGCTGGGGCCTGACTGGAAGCAGAACAGAGAAAACTCTTGAAACCTTTAGGAGAGAGACAGAAATTGATGGGTTCAGTGATGGAAATACGCCTTTCATTAAACACAACAGAGAAGACACAGGAGCCGAGACAAAATGGATTCTCTAATAGGGCAATTTAAAAAGAGGATATTGGACCCTCTGAGAGAGGTGGAGATTGGTCACAGAACTGTTATACAAGATTAATTTGTACGCTGATGTTAAAATACAAGTTGTGGAGCTTATAGTTTCATGTGATATGAACTGAATGTTAACCACATCCTGAAATGACGCCCAGCACAAGGAAACATTTAAGTTCAAAAATATATATTCTGTTTGAAAAATATGCTGCTATGAATATGGAGTTCATTTAATAAAATTTTTATATCTTGTTGTCTCTTGGTAGAGAAAAATAAGAATTAAAATGAAAGATTGAGATCGCGACCACAATGGCCGTCTCCTATAGAAAGTATCATTAGCATCAGTCATGTTACCAATCTCAGCCAATCAGAAAGAAGAATTGCTCTCAGTGTTTAGTTACAATTTGAAGGATATATGTTGAAACCATAACAAATTAAATGGGTCCATCTGAAAGCATTTATGTAGATTATGTTCAAACTCTGAATGGATTTAATGTATAAATCCTTGTAGACAGATTTATTAAGAGCAATGTTCAGCTGGGTCTTGTCTGAAACATGAAGTTGATACAGGTAGACCATTTTAATTAATTAATTAAGTAATCGCAAAATAATATACATTTCAAAGAACGAGCCGAATATGGTTATAGTGAGCAATATAAAAAGTGCAGATCCAAGTTTCAATGAGGGTGTAATTAATCTGTTCGGGAGAGTTAAACAGACTACGTGAGAATATGAGATACTATCTCATGCCCATTGCCAAGATTAAACTGAAGTAAATTCAGAAGAGGGAATGAGAGACTATTAATAACCACCAGAAAGAGCATTCCCTGTTACTTCTCTCTGTTCCTTCGGTTTTCTAGGGGTTGTCTACAGTAGAGTTGTCTCAGGCTTTGACCCAGCCGTCAGAGATCCAAGGTGGGGGTTGTGCGTGTGTGCGTGTGTGTGTGTGTGCATTTGCTTGTGCGTATGTGTGTGCGCGTGTGTGCGTATGTATGTGTGTACGTGGGCGGATTCTTCTGTCTCCTGGGCTGAATCCGTCCCCAAGAAGAAGGATAAATATGTCATCTGTGGGTCACTCGGAAATCAGGGTTGGGGGGGTTGGGCTATGTGTTGGTTGGTGTGGTGTGTGTGTGTGTGTGTGTGTGTGTGTGTGTGTGTGTGTGTGTGTGTGTGTGTGTGTGTGTGTGTGTGTGTGTGTGTGTGTGTGGTGTGTGTGTGTGTGGGGGGGGGGGGGGGTGTGAGGGGGGGCAGGTTGTTTTTGTTGCAGCAGTAAGGTCTCCCTCACCGACCACACTGACGGCCACGCCGTGACCACTCTCAGGGCTGTTCCGTCTGCCTCTGACCAGCCACCACATGAAGGGAGAGGGTGGGGAGGGTGAGGAGGGAAGGGGGAGGGGATGGAGGGCAGGGAGAGGAGGGAGAAGAGGGAGAGGAGGGTGCCAGGCCTCTGTGCCTGAGGCTAGGACGGGGTAGGAAGGAAGGCTTGCCAGTGCAGATGGAAGGAAGGAAGGTCAGGTGCTTTCATGATCCGCAGAGTGTTGTTACACATGGGGAATTCAATCTGCCCCCCCACACACACATTTATGATGTGAGACATTCATTTACATTTACATTTAGCTGACGCTTTTATCCAAAGCAACTTACGTTAAGTACATTTGTCATAAGAAGTGAAACAGTAAAGATGTTCATAGAACCAAGTGCAAGTACTAACAATCGCTAGGCTAACCCATTCCCTGTGTACAGCAATGATAGCAGATACTGCAGATGCTACACAATTAAGTACTATGAATAAGTGCAATGTAGAGTAATTGCGCACAATAAGTGCATACATTAAGTGGCAGGACATACAACATACAATAGTGGCCGGATCGGGCTGGGTAGCTATGCAAAGTCGAGGTGAACTCTGAACAGGTGAGTTTTGAGTCTTTTGCGGAAGCTGGTGAGCGACTCTGCGATTCTGACATTGGCAGAGAGCTCGTTCCACCACTGAGGTCCCAAAACAGAGAAAAGTTGTGACTTTGTTGATCGACCTTTGCTTGCTCTTAGCGATGGCGGTACCAGACATCCAGCTGAGGTAGTTCAGCGGTGGGATCGAGCTGGGTTTTGTGGCTTTACCAATGCTTGGAGGTAGGCAGGGGCAGTTCCATTGACTGCCTGCTTCTCTTGTGAGGAAGGGCTGGATCTTGCCGATGTTGTAAAGTGCAAATCTGCAGGATCGGGCCACCGCAGGGATGTCAGTGATGGCCAGTACCACATAGAGGTTTCTGGCAGTTGGAGAAGGAGATACAGTGATGTTCTCAGCAGTGACCAGTAAGTCCATGTGTGGGCAATCTTTCCCTGGCATTAGGAGGAGCTCAGTCTTGTTGAGGTTAAGCCTCAGGTGATGGGCAGTTGTCCAAGGGCTGACGTCTGCCAGACTTTCAGATATGCGTGTTGCAATCAGGGCTATGTCAGATGAGGGGAAAGAGAGAAATAGCTGAGTATCGTCAGCATAGCAGTGATAGGAAAAGCCGGATGATGTTATTACAGAGATCTGGTATAGAGGGAGAACAGCAGAGGCCCCAGTACCGAGCCTTGAGGGACACCAGTTTCAAGCATGCAAGGTTTGGACAAGGAGCCATTCCATGTTATCTGATAAGTGCGGTTCGTCAGGTAGGATGTGAACCAGCAATTCAGCAATGCCAGGTTCAGCGAGAGTGGCAAGGAGGATCTGGTCGTTCACCATGTCAATTGCTGCGGACAGGTTGAGGAGAATGCGAACCAATGAGAGGGACGAGGCCCTGGCAGCACAGAGGGACTCAGTCACCGCGAGGAGAGCCGTCTCAGTGGAGTGTGCCTTCTTCAAGCCTGACTGGTGAGGGTCAAGCAGGTTGTTAGTTGAGAGATAGGGCAGTTGGTTAGTGATGACACGTTCCAGTGTTTTAAAGAGGAATGAAAGAAGAGATACGGGTCTGTAGTTCTGGATGTTGGTTGTATCAAGGGTCGGTTTTTTGAGAAGAGGCTTTAATCTGGCAGTCTTGAAAGACGCTGGAACAATGCCTGAAGGGAGGGAGGAGTTGAAAAGTGCGGTGGGAAATCGCAGGATGTCGCTTGAGACAGCCTGGAGGAGAGAGGAAGGGATAGTTTCAAGGGGGCAGGTGGTGGCATGGTTAGATGTTATTATTCTGTTGAGCTTGTCGGAGGTGAGAGGGATAAATTGGGTAAAGACAGAGGTGGGGATGGGAGGAGGGAAGATGGAGGCAGGGATAAAAGAGGAGATAATACCTTTACCTTCTGGGTAAAGTAGGTGACAAAGTCATGGAGTTGGAGGGGTGAGGATCGCGCAGGTCTGGAGTGGAAGGGACAGAGGGAGACCAAAGAGGAGGAGAGGGAGGATAGCAGAGTGTCGGAGGATTCCTCGGTGGATAGTTGAGAGAATCGTTTGACAGAAGGTAGTGAAGACAGAACAGTTGAGGCGCGTAGAGGGAGAGAGAGATTTGAGGTTACGTCGGGGGGTGACAATGTGGGGACTAGAGAGGAGGGGGGGATAGTGTTAAGTCAAAGGTGACGAAAAGGTTGGTGAGTGCTAATTCCGGTGAGTGCAACTTCTCTGGCAGGATGTTGAAGGCGCCAAGGATAACGAGTGGTGTGTACGTTTTCAGGAAACCAGCTGAGAAGGGTATCCATCTTTTCGTAGACGTCACAAAGGGGACCTGGAGAATGGTAGATCACCACAATCAGGCGCTTGATAGGTAGGATGACAGTGACAGCATGGAATTCAAATTCAGATCTGGCCATGTGTTCTAGTGGAGAGACCTAGTATGACCACATCGGCGAGATGAGGAGTCCGGTCCCTCCTCCTCGCCCTTGATGGTCTTGGGGTGTGTGAGAATGAGTAGACGGTGGAGAGGGCAGCAGGAGTAGCAGAGTTCTCTGGAGTGAACCAAGTCTCTGTCAGGGCCAGGAAGTGGAGGGTCATGAGGGATGCATTGGCTGAAATGGAGTCTGCCTTCTTGACCGCTGATTGGCAGTTCCAGAGTCCTCCCATCACTTCAAGGTCAGTGTAGGCATTTGTCGGTGGATGGCACAGATTGTATGGGTTGCTGCACCATCTATGGTGGCATCGTCTATGAGTGGAAATCCTGACGATGAGTGAAGTACGACACATAGCTGCAATAGGGTTGCTTCCCTGGTCTTCCATGAGGGACACCCACAGAGAGACTCCCTTAGTCTTTGTTTCCCTGGTCTTTGGGTTAGGGACTCCCACAGAGAGACTCCCTTAGTCTTTGAATGCACAAGGCTCAGGCAGCCGGAGCTCCGCCCAGCAATCAAGCCTATTGCTGTCACCTTGGGACTGAAACTAGCCTCATCAACCTCTTACTAAAAAAAACAACAACAAAAACCAACACAGCAGCAATAGGGTTAAAGTTAGTACAACCAATTGCAATGCTTAACATTAGAATTAATAGTTTCATGACTCACCTACAGCCAGATATGAGACAACCTTCTTAAACACAAATATAAATGTAACCAAATATAAATATAACCACATTCACATTGGGAATCCGGAATAAGTTGTTCATTGGGGGAGGGGATTTTGACGCATTGACACATCCTGAGTCTTAAGGCCCTTTCACACCGCGGACGTAACGAATAAACGACACGAAATTGCGAAATATTCGCGGCCAAATATTTCGCATCAAAACCATTCACACCGGCGGCGACGCGAATAAGCGAAAGATGCAACAATTATAAACCAAAGTTTCGCCCCGCGGGAGTTCACATAGAAAATAATGGTAAACCAGCGCAGATCAGCTGTGTTATCAAAGCGTCACCATGCTGAAGCACCGGGTCTGTTTGAGCTGCGGTCATGAAGTTAGAGGCTACTTTCAAACTCTTCAGGCAGTGATCAGTTATCAGTGTCTGCAGCTGTTTGGCTCCAAACACTGGTCTCGGTGTTTTAGCGAACGTGCTGAGTCTGTTACAATTGGATATGTTCTGGGACGTTATGTACTTTGTTTTTATACTTCAATGACGTCATGTATGTTTTGAGAAATCATGTATTCTAATTTAGTACTTGAAAGCACATAACCTGATATCTATTATACCAGTAGCTATTATACAACAGGTAACATTGTCTCTTTTCCCCTCCTCTCTCTCTTGTGCGCTGCACCAACGTTTTAAACAGAGATCCGCTACATCTGTTGGCTTTGTTTGTTTATATTTCACAGAACACTCCCATTGAACACGGTCGATTAACTGCAGTTAATTTAATCAATTACATTTTTCTTCTTATGAAACGTACAGGCGGGCCAGTGATTCGTGTGGGCGGCACTGGCCCGGCCAGGCCCACTCCTACCTACGCTCCTAGACAAATAACCAAGTCCAGATGCTTTCGATTTAAAATTCCTTTGAGATAACTATGAGCGGGACAAATGAGAATATTCACAGGCTATACTCCGGTTTGTTTACGTTAGCAAAACCCCGACCGCTGCCGTCTTGTTACCAACTCTACTACATCCAACAACAACTCATTGATAGCCAAGATGATCGGCAATGCTTTGCCACACATTGTCCTTCAGATCATTGTCCTTGTAATCTTTGTGTTGTTTGTCAAACAAGACAGGGTAATGAGAGACACAGACTATCAACAGATCCGCCATTGTTGTCAGTGTTGTGACGTAGGGGTTGTGACGTACCTCCTTTTCACGCCACATGATTGGTTGATGCGTTTATTCGCGGAGCGAAAGCTCGGAAAAATCGACCGCACAACGGAAAAAAATTATGTCGCTTTTTCGCCGCGACACATTCGCGGTCGGTGTGAATGGACCCGTGATGAAAACCGGGGTTCGAAAAAAAATATTGACGCGCGAATTATTCGCACGAAAAATACGTCTCCGGTGTGAAAGGGCCTTTAGTCTTTGTTTTTGTTATTTCTGCGACGCATTAAGATGAAAGGAAGATAGGTTCCTCTGTTATGGGAAAAGATTACTGACGTTTATAGGAAGTTTAAGAAACATCTTGCACAACACTGTTTAGTCATTATGACAGGTGTACATCGTTGGACCAGTTTTATCCTAGTTTAACGTATTTACTTCTTTTGGTTAGCCGACTGAGGTCTTGAGCATTTGAAGCATGCTTTTCAATACCTCAGTGTAATACTGGCTTCTTGAGGAGGTGATGATGTTGTGCTTCTTCAAGTGTGAGGCAAGCGTGGACAACAAAGCAATGCACACAGACAGGAAGTGGCAGTTGTATATCATCGCGGACCACCGGCACACTAGGAATTCTGTGTGTTTGTGTGAGTGCGCGCCTTTGTGTGTTCTGTGTGTGTGTGTGTGTGAGAGCGTGTGTGCCTGTGCTTTACGAACTGTAACTCTGTTGACAGATCACAACTCCTAATGGTTTTAATTACTTTGACTGCAGTTGCTAATTACTGTAATCGCCTGCAGATGTGCCAACTACTTAGTGCTTCTGCCTGTGTCCAAGGCAACGGCAACCATGGTGTAAACAAACAAAGTAGAGTAAGCAAGTATAAACAGTTAAGTCGATGTACCATATGCATGTAGAGAAAGAGTATGTACCTTATGTTTCGAAACTCTATTCAAAACTATTTGCAGGCGTGGTATTTATTCAAAAAAGTTATTGTTGGACTGTTGACTTGTTTATCCATCTACAAATACGAAATAACGTTTCCAGGCTGCGAGAAGAGTTCACTTTTGTCTAAGCCTAAGAGTGATTCTGCAATAATAACCATCTCAACCATCCAGACGTATTGGCTGCGGTGTAGCTCAAAGACAGTAAGAGAAAGAGCGGACTCTTGTCTTTGTGGATATGGGTGTGTTATTCCTTCAACATCAATGTCAAATAACTGCACTGTGGATGGATTTTTATGGTCAAATTAACAGAACTTTCCTTCGATGTGAACATATGGTCGAACAAAGTATGACATCGTCTCAGGGGAAAGAGTGTCATTTTCTCATGAATTCAGGGGCAGACCGCTCCTTCTCAGACTGACAGCTCCTCAGACAGACAGTTCTTCAGACAGAGAGCTCGTCAGACAGACAGATCCTCAGACAGACAGCTCCTCAGACAGACAGCTCTTCAGGCAGACAGCTCGTCAGACAGACAGCTCCTAAGACAAACAGCTCGTCAGACAGACAGCTCCTCAGACAGAGAGATCCCCAGACAGACAGCGCTTCAGACAGACAGCTCCTCAGACAGACAGCTCCCAAGACAGACAGCTGTACAGACAGACAGCTCCTCAGACAGACAGCTCCACAGACAGACAGTGCTTCAGACAGACAGCGCTTTAGACAGACTACGCTTCGGACATACAGCTCCCCAGACTGACAGCTCTTCGGACAGACAGCTCGACAGAGAGACAGCTCCTCAGATAAACAGCTCCTCAGACAGACAGCGCTTCAGAGAGACAGCTCCCCAGACAGACAGCACTTCAGACAGACAGCTTCCCAGACAGACAGCGCTTCAGACTGACAGCTCTTCAGACAGACATTACTGTGAAGTCATCCCAGGCGTTCAGAGGATGGAAAACTGATTCTCTGTCAGCAGAATCTTTTGAGGCTTTCAGAACCGCATGAAAAACTCCAACTTATAGCTGCAATGTATAGATTTATATACATTAATAAATGATAATAAGGGTACAATAATTGTCCATTCATTTAAATGATTTATTACAGTAATAAGCAATAATTAACATTTAATAAAGTTATTTTAGAGTTAAAAAATGGTCTAATTATCTTTTACTAATGCTGTTCCTCTTAACTAATGCTGTTATATTTCCATTATGGTAAAGTTTTACCATATATATTTAGAATGCGAGAGAGAGAGAGAGAGAGAGAGAGAGAGAGAGAGAGAGAGAGAGAGAGAGAGAGAGAGAGAGAGAGAGAGAGAGAGAGAGAGAGAGAGAGAGAGAGAGAGAGAGAGAGGCAGGAAGACAGAGGACAGAGAGACAGACAGACAGACAGACAGACAGACAGACAGACAGACAGACAGACAGACAGACAGACAGACAGACAGCCACAGCCAGACGAGAGAGACAGATGAGAGAGAGACAGAAAGAAAGAACAGGAGGCAGACAGAGACAGAGAGCAGAGAGAGAAGAGAGAGCGAGAAGACAGAGAGAGAGAGAGAGAGAGAGAGAGAGAGAGAGAGAGAGAGAGAGAGAGAGAGAGAGAGAGAGAGAGAGAGAGAGAGAGAGAGAGAGAGAGAGAGAGAGAGAGAGAGAGAGAGAGAGAGAGAGAGAGAGAGAGAGACAGCGTGAGACAGAGACAGAGTCAGAGAGTGTGAGACAGACAGACAGACAGACAGCCAGCCAGACAGACAGACAGACAGACAGACAGACAGACAGACAGACAGACAGAGAGAGACGAGAGAGAGAGAGAGAGAGAGAGAGAGAGAGAGAGAGAGAGAGAGAGAGAGAGAGAGAGAGAGAGAGAGAGAGAGAGAGAGAGAGAGAGAGAGAGAGACGAGAGAGAGAGAGAGAGAGAGAGAGAGAGAGAGAGAGCGAGCGAGAGCGAGAGAGAGAGACCCACGATGGGGCAGTCCACATGCTGCCCATGGCCATGCTCGCCGGGGCGCTGGGCTTCTGGAAAGGCTCGACCGAAGCAGAGCCGCCCCTTAATGAATTCCCCGCTGGTTGCTCATGTCAAAAGCAGCGGGCGGTAAGTGGCTGAGGCCCTGTTTAATGGGGTGGATACTAACCTCTGCTTCTGTAATGGTTGGCAGGGTCTGGTGGGTTTCCGTCTTACCTTGAGCTGTTACGGGGCATGACGTGTACTGTAAACAGGGCTTTAACGGCACTGACTAACACAGATGACCGGGAATGGGATGTGGTGGCGACGATGTTCTTATAGTGTTTGTTTGTGTGTGTGTGTGTGTTTGTGAGAGTGTGTATGTTAGAGTGTGTTTTTGTGTGTTTGTTTGTGTGTGTTTGAGAGAGTGTGTGTGTTCTTTTGAGTGTGTGTGAGTGCATGCGTGTATGCTTCTGTTTGTGTGTGCGTGTCTGCATATGTGTGTGTGTGTGTGTGTGTGTGTGTGTGTGTGTGTGTGTGTGTGTGTGTGTGTGTGTGTGTGTGTGTGTGTGTGTGTGTGTGTGTGTGTGTGTGTGTGTGTGTGTGTGTGTGCATCTGCATGTGTGTTTGTGCATGCATGTGTGTGTGCATGTGTGCATGTTTGGGATGCACAGCATGGCGTAATAGGGTTGGTCGGCTACTAGAATGATTACCTCACCTGTATAACAGGTGATGAGCATCAGGCTAGCTGGAGCTCACGCTAACTGAATGTAAGGAATACAGTCAATATACAGCACAGAAGTCCACGTAAATAGTTCTGAAGTTACCGCAGAGGAGTTGCGGCTTCATGACGTTATGAGAAAATACTATGGATATGGAAATGGATCATAACATGGTGTAATTCGATTCCTTAAGGAACTCGGAAAACCATCATCTGCCACGTCAACACCAGTGGACCATACTGTTGTTGGGGATGTCTGTGAGTGAGTGAGTGAGTGAGTGAGTGAGTGAGTGAGTGAGTGAGTGAGTGAGTGAGTGAGTGAGTGAGTGAGTGAGTGAGTGAGTGAGTGAGTGAGTGAGTGAGTGAGTGAGTGAGTGAGTGAGTGAGTGAGTGAGTGAGTGAGTGAGTGAGTGAGTGAGTGAGTGAGTGAGTGAGTGAGTGAGTGAGTGAGTGTGTGTGTGTGTTTATGTGATTGTTTGTCTATATATATCTAAAGCCAAGCTTGTGACTCTAAGATCAGACTAATGCCTCCGACCCCAAATTCTTACATTCTTTTGCACCTCTTTTACCATACTCTGTTTTATCCCAGCTTGCCACTTATACCAGGGAACTATTTGACGAGCCATTTCAACAAATATATGTTGCAATCATAATGATCGTTCTTTAACTGATTTACAGGCTGACAAACACAAATGCATTATTATGACGGGTACACAAAGAGCACCTCTCCACAACTTGAGACATTGCGTTCACCGCCTTTGTATATTTGCATATCTGGAATACCGCTTTTTGTAACCGTAACGAGGAACACGTGTAGTGCTATTGTTATTGCTAAACCTCATTCACAAAGATGGCCTCTGAACCGCTCATTGAGGCGACCCATCAGATTGCAACACTCAAACCACCTGCATCCAGGCAGCTCAACAGTCAGCCCTTACATGCCCAGACTCACCTGCACACCTGCATACCCTGCGCTCCAACGGGCTGGCCTGTGGCCAGCCACAAGCTCTGACTCACACAGCATGTACGCTAGAAGATGACAGCTGTGTGCCTAAAGTGGGCTATTGGCTTGATGCTACATGCTAAGGCCGGCTCGAGAGACAGTTATCGACATCTGTCTGTAGCTTATCGTATGTTGTACGTCCTTGCACTTAAAAATAGTACTTAGCATTGTGTAGCATCTTATCCTAGCTATCTTTGTTGTATATAGGGAATGGGTTAACCTAACAATTGTTAGTGTCTGGTTATATGCAGATCATTACTGTACCGAGAGTGATATATTGTTGTTTCTCTTTCTTCTGACAAATGGACTTATTGTAAGTCGCTCCGGAAAATAACGTCTGCCCAAAATATAAAATGTAAAGCAGTGATCGTGCAGCTGCTCAAACGCCCAAAGCCTCTTTAACTCTGCTGTCGGTACAATTAGAGCAATGTTAAGAGAGAGAGAGCAGAGAGATTTTGAAATCAAACAACAAAAGTCCCCTCCCTCACAACATTTCCCCACACTAAGTTTCACACACGAAAATACAAGGCTAAGGATTTTCTCACCGCGCATTTCACACTTTAGTTTATATTTCTCTTTTCTAACAGATTTTCCCTTGAATTTAAGCCCTTAAAGTATACTTACAGCACCTGAGTGAGTCTGAGGAATTTGTTTTCTGTATTTAATAATTCTACAGTTAATAATTTTTGTATGTTGTGAAGAAGAGGGAGAATTCCTTTTTTCTTATCTATCTTTAAATCTTCCATGGAAACCTTGACTCACTCTTCCACGCCAGGCACACAGTAGCAGTGTGCACTGCCATGAAAACAGCGTTTCAACTTTCCGATGGAAACAGTTTTCATGCACTCAGCGGAGAATAGTGTTGGTTTAATAAAATTTCAGTATAATAAAATGTTTATTCATGCATGATGGATCTTGGCTCTTGGACTCTGTACTCAGCGCATTATCTAATCAACAGAACTGACCAGGAAACCAGCATGGTAATGCTGGATATGCACGCAGCAGAAGTAAATGGACAGTGGTAGACTGTGACGGTGATATTGTAAACTCGTCGGCACTTTAATGGATTTAGTGCCTGGCAGTGAATACATGGCAAATGTACCATGTGTAAGAATAGGGGTTCCTGCTCATTACTGACCCCTCTGGTCGGTAAGTGAACTGCATCCTGTTCAAACTCGCCCATTGAGCGCAATGGAGAGCCAGCTCCATCGTTTGAGCCAATGAAAACCATAAACTACTGTTACTTATGATCAAAAACGTTCTACAAACTAGAAGGTTATGAATGAACAGACATTTCTTGAAATTATTTGCACTTCTCACTTCCTTTATTCTTCTAGGCAAAACTGTCTTGGATTAAAAAAAAAAAAATAGCCCACAGGCTTTTCTTTACCTCAAAGAGAATTGGTGAATATCTATTTGTATTCATATATTGGCAATTGAAAGTGTATGCATGTGTGTGTGTGCCTTTAAGGCTCTATGCAGTGAAAATATGAGGGAAGGCGTGACATGAGATTGGAAAATCCACTAGGGATATATCAGACTGTAACCTTATTTTGACTCAAGCTCGGTCTTAGATTTCTAGTTTCATACGACTTAATCCTCACCCCTCTTCATGAAGCCAGACTGGGCGTGACCCCGGCAGGGTTATGGTGCTGAGGTCCGTGGCCAGTAACCAGTGGCCGTGATGACCTTGGGCTGGAGAAACCTCCCTTCTCATCGCTCTCATGGCCTTTCTCAAGGCGAGACACGAAAACACATCAGCCCAGCTCTGACTACACACACTCAAAAAGCAGAAAGGGTCCGGGCAAATATGAAATGTGTAACGCTCCACTCGAGTCAAGGCACCGCAGCATCCTGTTTCCTGTTCGTTGGGGTGTTGTTCAGGGTGTGAGGAATACCGAATACCGTCGAACCGAAGTGCAGTGAGTCAGGGACACGAAATTGACGGTGGTTGATAAAGTGCTTCCATCTTCTGGATGAGGGGATTTCAACCAGGCGGGATATCCTTGGTGTGTGTGTGTGTGTGTGTGTGTGTGTGTGTGTGTGTGTGTGTGTGTGTGTGTGTGTGTGTGTGTGTGTGTGTGTGTGTGTGTGTGTGTGTGTGTGTGTGTGTGTGAGTGTGTGTGAGAGTGTGTGTGTGTGAGTGTGTGTGAGTGTGTGGGTGTGTGTGTGTGTGTGCGTGGGTATACGTGTGTGTGTGTGTATATGTATGCGTGTGCGCGCATGTGAGCATGTGAGCATGTGTGTGCGTGTTTGTGTGTCTGCACGCGTGTGTGTGTCTGAACAGAGCACATAGCGATTGCATGATTCACCTATTTCACGATGGTGTCTCAATTTCACACTGCGGTGGGATAATGTGGTGTGGTCTAACTTTTCCTGAGTAAGAGGAGTCACGGCCACTGAGGCAGAATCCACTCCACTCCCCTCGGCTGTGTTGTGTTCGAACGACGAGTCCATCTTGGCTAAATATACTTCCTTTTCCATTCCCCCAATGGATTGGTTCAATATATTATGTCCAACGAGAGGGAAGTGTAACTGGTAACACTGGAATCGTACTCGCATTACGCGGGCTCTGCCAAACTAACACAACCCATAACAAACGGCTCAGCTCGGCACAAGGGTGCGCTCTAATTGATTTACATGTTTGTATACACAAAACACAAGGGCTTGAAAAGCTGTTGAAAGAGGGCATTCCCCCCCAACCCCATCCCATCCCTACCCCAACCCCAACCCCAGCCCCCAACCCCTTCCCCTCAGAGCCCATTGAACCTCTCTGCTACCGTCTAGGAACGAAACCTGCAACGACACAGCGACACAGGCTACAGCGACGCTTTCCCCCCGGGGGCCGGGCCCTGTCCCATGGCAGCCAGCTGGGCCCAGCCCTCTGAAGGCAGAGCTCTGCCGAGCGGGGCGTGCGGTTAGCTCGCGGCTAACCAGTGACCATATTATGAGCTGAAACCCGAGGTCTCTACTCTAAACCCTAGCAGGGGTTCAAAGGCGCTGCGGCGAGGGCTCTGGTGAGCGGGCCACTCGGTCATGTGCCCCGTACGCTCAGATGGCTGATTATTGCGGCGGGGTGTTGGTGCGCGCCGGTTCACATGCACATGCGTTCCTGCAGTGGAGTGCGCCCCAGTGAGCGGGATAATGAATGAACTGTGCTGGGATTGAATGCAGGTTCAAATGGTCACCGGTGCCCTTTCATCTTCCACGAGTGTGTGGTTTGGGCGCAGGGGTTTTGTCAGGCTGCAAGGGAGTGCTTTAAACAATAAGGGTAAGCTCTCTGTGGCAGACGTCCCAATCAGAGGGTTGGGGAGTTGCTGTCGCTGAATAACAGCGTGCTAATGAGGGTGCAGAGTATAAATACGTCACCCCCACCGTGTGTGCGTGTGTGTGTCTGTCTGTATGTGTGAGAGGGTGTCAGTGTGTATGTGTGTGTGTGTGTGTGTGTGTGTGTGTGTGTGTGTGTGTGTGTGTGTGTGTGTGTGTGTGTGTGTGTGTGTGTGTGTGTGTGTGTGTGTGTGTGTGTGTGTGTGTGTGTGTGTGAGAGGTTGTCAGTGTGTGTGTGTGTGTGTGTGTGTGTGTGTGTGTGTGTGTGTGTGTGTGTGTGTGTGTGTGTGTGTGTGTGTGTGTGTGTGTGTGTGTGTATGTGCATGAGTGTGTGCATGAGTGTATTTGCACAATATTGCATTCTATTAATTGCTTCTACATTGTTTGCAACTGTCAATATTGATTCAATCAAATGATAATACGTGATCTTGTGTGTGTGTGTGTGTGTGTGTGTGTGTGTGTGTGTGTGTGTGTGTGTGTGTGTGTGTGTGTGTGTGTGTGTGTGTGTGTGTGTGTGTGTGTGTGTGTGTGTGTGTGTGTGTGTGTATATGTGCATGCGTGTGTCTGTGTCTGGGTGTGTGTCTGTATGTACGTGCGTGTGTATGTTGGTGTGCCGTTGCATGTGCGTTTTGTGTGTGTGTGTGGGTGTGTGTCCTGGATCCTCAAAAATGATTCAACCAGATCAAGAAAGAGCCAACATCTGGCAAAATATCGGCCCATGTGTCTTCTTTATCGGGAAGCCAATGCACATCTGGAGGGAGGGAAGCCTTCGATGGTCCTGACTGACTCGGCCACGGGCGCGATCAGACAGCCGTCGCATCTGACAACATTGAGGCCTTTGTGTTTTGAAAGCCGGGACCTAAATAAAGTGAAGACGAGGAGCAGCGCTGTGCTGTGGTTGCCCCAATAACTCCGTTTCCAGCTCTCCCTTTCTCTTCTGTTTTAGTAATCAGCCGACCGCTCGCAGCCTGTCCCCTCCCCCACTCATGGTGTAATCTGATGGAAATCGCCCGAAATAGAGACGGGATCAAATGCGTGGTCTGTTTGATGATGGTTTCCAACGAGGTTATTCTCAGAAGTCATGAAATTCTGTTTCCCCTGGAAGACCGATGGCCTGGTCTAGCATGGAGCGTCTGCTGGATTAATTATCCATCAATGATAAATCATGAGGCCAGAGTTGACTGTAAACACAGCATCATTCATTGAATTAAATTCAATTTAAGGTTCTTTTTTTTATCGTATATTTGATAATTTCTGAATCGACAATATCTCTGCAACATGACAACAATTTGGCCAGACAGACACAACGTCAACAACACTGACTCCAGCCTGGCACCTTTCATGCCAGCGCCACACGGCACCCACAATGCACTCTGCCTCCTCAGGCTGCCCTCCCTCTCCTCCTGCTCCGGCTCCAAAACTCCCTTTTGTTTGGACTTTTTTCCTGGCCTTTCCCTATTTCTTTTTAAGTGGCTTGTAATAAAAATGGCCTTCCCGCGGTCACAAGCTGTTCCAATCTACTCCTCCTTTCACTCCTCCTCCTGTCCTCGTCCTCGTCCTCCCCTCCCCGCTCCACTCCTCCTCCTCTGTCCTCTTCCTCCTCCTCCCGTCCCCGCTCCACCCCTCGCTGCTCCATTGCTTTCATATCCCGTCGTTTCCTTTCATCTACCTCTCTCTGTGCTCGGCCACACTGAAGAGCGAAAGGCCAAATTAGACATCTGAGGAGGGCACTCTAATCATACCACTATTCTGGTTTCATTTGGTAAGTTCTGGAAGAACGGCCTTTCCCCCTTTTGCTGTTTTTTTTTTCCTCAACCCACCCGATGACACTTACGGGAAATGGGAGCAAATTGGATTCCCGGCTGGACTGCGAGGGGCCGTTTCGGCGCAGGCAGGGAGCTCAGTGACCGGGAACCCTCAGAGAAGTGGATAGTCTGCTGGCCGTCCACGGCATTCCTCTCAGACATGAGCCGGCCATTGGCTCTCGTCGCGGTCAAGGCTTTCTGAGAATCGTTAACGGGGGGATGAGAGAAAATTGCAAAAAATTAAGGACATTTGGAAACTTTATCCCCGTGGCCGGTGTAATATATTATTATTATAATAATCAGGAGCTCTCCTTATTATGGGATTGTATTTAGCCGCAGGGCTAAGCCTAACAGGACTAATAACTCTCATGTAATATTACCCTGTCTTCAAACCAGTCCGGTGACACCAAGCTCTGACAAAGCTGGACAATAAATGTTATATATACTGTATATATATATATATATATATATATATATAAAAAATAAATAAATATATATAGAGAGAGTCATACCTATAGTTCATGAAACTCAGATCGAGTTTCTGATTCACAACTTTCTCTCTGATTTCAGATTTTCATTTTTTGATTTTTATTTTACTCATGTTTCCCATTTGGAGCAACGAAACATGCAAGGAATAAAACACGAGTATTTATTCTGATTTATTTATATTTTATCTATTGATCTATGAACCGTGAGTCAATCGTTTTTCAATGATTGTATTAAAATTGAATTGCATTGAAATCGGTGATGGCCCAGTAAAGACAGTAAAACCAGTGTATTCTATAACACACTGGTTTAAACTCAGCTAGGCTTTCTCTCACTCTATTCCTCTCTCTAATGTCTAATTGCCACACCCTAAAGTAAATACAATTTTGTAAAACTGTGTGAAAAGCATTTCACACATTTCTACACTCCCCGTCAGAATGATTTAGATGGCGAGAACACGGACCCATAATATCCAATGGGGCTTTAACTGCAAGGGAAACAAGCAAAGCATTTATCATACTGGTGAATTTCTGCCAGCAAATTAAATGTGACAGGATGATGGTTAACTTATATGTGTGTGTGTGTGTGTGTGTGTGTGTGTGTGTGTGTGTGTGTGTGTGTGTGTGTGTGTGTGTGTGTGTGTGTGTGTGTGTGTGTGTGTGTGTGTGTGTGTGTGTGTGTGTTGTGTGTGTGTGTGTGTGTGTGTGTGTGTGTGTGTGTGTGTGTGTGTGTGTGTGTGTGTGTGTGTGTGTGTGTGTTTGCGAGTGTATGTTTGTATGCGTATGTGTGTGTTTGTGTGTATGTCATTGTGCATATCTACGTGTGTGTGCATACATGTATGCATGTGTGTATATGTGTGCGTGTGTTTGTGTGTGCATATGTGTGCGCGTGTGTGTAAGCGTATTCGTATGTGTATGGCCAATCTTAATTCAGTCGATTTGACGCCCTGATCCCAGCATCTCTCAAGGCTTCACAACCTCTTACTCTTGGTGCTCCATTCGTCTCCCGACTAATCAAAGACATTAGAACACGTCATCAGGCAGGCGGGGCCTCCGTCCGCCCGCTGCTGGCCGGGCGGCGGGCGCCGCGGACACACACGCGACCATGACTAAACTCCAGCAGGGCGCCAACATACCGTGGTTTACCGGATTAACGGGCTACGACCGTCGGGGAACCGACAACCCGGCGCTTCAATGGGAGTCTGCCATGTGACCACTCCTCCCCGGTTCGGACGGCGGGGCCCGAGGGCCCGGGGAACCGGGGGCCAGGGGCCTCTGTCAGACACGATACAGCCCAAAAGTCCCGGTTCATCCGCTGAACTGCTTTGATGTTTAATGTTGTTTTTTAAATCTAGGTTCAAAATTTCACAGAATTGTTGAAGACCTTGGAAAAAATTTACTGAAAAGCCCAAATACATTGATATCAAATGTTTGCTAGGGAAGTGATATAATGGAGATGTTAATAGCAAAATATGCACGTTGGGATTTGATATATTTTTAGGCAATTATTCAATGCTATCGGATTTTCCGTTAGTCCCATGAGGTCACTACACTTTACGTCATACTTTGGTGAACGACCTATTACATTTCCTCATGCAATACATGCAATAATTGCTTCAAACAGCTTTAACCTCACATCATTTTCCAAAATATTAATGGTATAATTTCGCTTAAAAAAGGAGAGCTTCTCCGACGGCCCCAATTGAGTAAAACAACCTGTTGGCGGAATATATTATATTGGAACCATGCCGGTTTTGCTGGGGAAGTGAAGGAATTAACACCCAAGCGCAGATATTGGCAAAAATGTATATTCTGTCATGTTTTTTTTGATTTGTACAGAGTTCATTCATGTTAACTTACATCAGTTCATCAATGTTATTTTGGCAACCTACAGAGCTAGCACTCTAGCTCTCTGCAAGCACGAACTCTAGCAGGCTGCAGTTCACTTCCCGACCTAAGAGGGCGGTAATTACAAGAAATATCGTAATATTAATCAGGGTACTTTCAGGAAATGAAGCAGAAAAAAAGGAATTCTACAGTACGAGAGAGACTTGGATGGGGAAGCAGGTTAGCCAAGGTACGGTTTGCTATCATTCAGTATAATTTGGACTTGAAGAAAAGTAAATCGTTGGTCTTGACCGCAGTGTCTGCTGGGAGATATTAGGCACAGTATAACAGCCCACATATATAACATATAGATGTCGTGAAGCTAAGCAGAGCAACTCAACTGCTCAACGCCACGCAGCGCTAGCCAAGTCCTCCACAATCCTGACGGAGTGTTGTGTTTGTGTGTGTGTGTATGTGTGTGTGTGTGTGTGTGTTTGTGTGTCCTTCGAGGTTCGAGAGGCAGACGGCTGGAGAATTAAGGTTTTCGTACGACTACCTTAATGTTCCAAGCCATCAATCAGCCATCCAAGGCCTGCAACCTCTCTCCCCCTCTCCCTCCTCTCTCTCCCCCTCCCTCGCCGACTCTCCCTCCTCTCTCATCCCCTCACCCTCCTTCTCTCCCTCCTCTCTCTCGCCCTCCTCTCTCTCCCCTCCGCCTTCTCTCTCCCCATCTTCCTCCTCTCTCCCCCCTCTCTCCCCTCTCCCTCCCCTCTCCCCCATACTGCGTCTCCTTCCTTCTGTGTTTCCCTCATGGGACGGCCGTGAAGTTGAATCTGTGAGTGAGGGTGTGTCATCACTTGGAGACAATTTTCTCTCATCCCCCCGTTAACGATTCTCAGAAAGCCTTGACCGTGACGATGGAGAGGGTCCGAGAGAGAGAGAGAGAGAGAGAGAGAGAGAGAGAGAGAGAGAGAGAGAGAGAGAGAGAGAGAGAGAGAGAGAGAGAGAGAGAGAGAGAGAGAGAGAGAGAGAGAGAGAGAGAGAGAGAGAGAGAGAGAGAGAGAGAGAGAGAGAGAGAGAGAGAGAGACAGAGAGACAGAGTCAGAGAGTGTGAGACAGAGACAGAAGGAGAGAGAGCGTGACAGAGAGAGAGACAGAGACGGGGAGAAACAAAGGGGAAGAGGGCCTGTTCCTGCGGTTTTCCCATCCTCTGGACTGGCACCCGTCTGAGTTTTCGTTTCACCGATTGCTAAAATAATAATCCTCCAATGTTGTTACTCTGCAGTCATGACTGAGAGTGCAGCTGGGAGGAAGTGATGGTTGGGATATTCACAAAGCTTTTCTATGGTAATAGTTTCCATGGTAAGGCAATGCAAGAGACACGTTTACATTAAATAGGACATTTAAGAGTCAGATGTAATTCAATGTTCAATGATATTTTAATGTGCCCTGAGATCTAAACTCATAGCCAATCCCCGGGTTTAGCAGCGTGCTGGTGCAGGGCCGTTTAACACTAATGCTCCAGTTTAGAATGCAGACGTGCAAACCGTAACCCATGTTAATCAATAACCACTTCCCCACCACAGGCCTGTCATATCTAACTTACTTTTTCAGCTGATCAATTTTAATGGCCGCGATGGCCGGTCTGTGGTCGATTAAGAGCGAAGACAAGGGTGCAAAAGAGATCCGCTTCAGTTCAGCTCCACGATTGATGCCCTATCGCTATTCCTGATTGGCTCAGAATGCTGCCAGGTCATTTTGCCGGCGTATCGACACAGGAAACAAGATCAGCTACGCCCCTCTCGGTTCTGCTTCCCGGCCCCGGGCTCTGTGCCGTCTCCCCAAAAAGGTTCTGCTGCAACACAGTAGGACTGCTGGATCCGAGGTTAACCAGAAACCCTTAGAGGAACACGCCTCTGTGCCCCCTCATCCTTCAGCCTGCTAACATGTTCTCACAGTGACCTGATACAAGCCCAACCTTAAGGATCAAATCCAGATCCTACTGCTTCTCGCCCCTTCTGTTTCCCTTCAAAACACGTTCTACCGTGCGCTGAGGAAGCCATTTCAGGTCCTCCTAAATGACAGGAGAAGTCGACAAAGTAGGTCATCAACAGCGACAACAACGAGGTCTGTGGTCAAATGATTGGTCACCATGTGACTACACATATGCCGCAGTACACTGATGGGTACCTCCGTGCACTACTTGCGCCAGTGTCCATGTAGGCTCAGGCGCGATGGGGGAAGCAGGAAGAGAGTGATCAGGACTCTAATTGACTGGCGAATCGTCGCTGTCAAAGCCACCTATTCCCTGTGTGTTCACCTAGCCCTTCATTCATATCACCCACTATGACCGGACCGCCCACAGATCACAGGCCTTGATGTCCTGAGTCCGCTGCACCCTGCCTTAAGCCAAGTCCCCTCCATCCTCCCTGTGACTGCTGGCCTGCATGTGTCGCTGAGGGGGGGGCAAGACCTCGTGCTTGGCTAATATCTACGTTCAACTCGGATGAAAGTAGGATGGAGTTTTCGCTGGCAGACAGAATGGAGTTTCTGTGTGTGTGTGTGTATCTGTGTCTGTGCGTGTGGGAACCTTGTATGCTCTCTCAAAACACAAAACACACACACACGCCCACACGCACACACATGCCCACACACACACACACACACACACACACACACACACACACACACACACACACACACACACACACACACACACACACACACAACACACACACACACACACACACACACACACACACACACACACACACACACACACACACAATGACAGCAGACAAGCCGTGCATAAAGCAACATGGTCAGGTCTGACTTGCACCAGAGCGCCTCTCCAGAAGCAGCCAGCAGCCTGGGTCTTCTGTTGTCATGCCATAAGTCATCCGACGCAGACAGCGTCTTCTGCGGCCGTGATTTAACACCGACCAGGAAAAAAGCCCTGGGAACACAATGCTCTGCCGGGAGTCTAAGGAGGACGTCAGGAAGGTCAGCTTTCAGGTCTGTATGACGGTTCTCCTCGTTTGTTTTCCTCTCTAGCAGTGAAGGAAAACGGCGAGAAAACTTCCAGGAGATATTTTCCAAAGACTCCTGACACGCAGTTATTATTTTCCCCTCCGAAGTTCTTGTTGGTTTTTAGACGATCCGATGTTCATTTTGTTATATAACTCCTTGTTTAAGGGCTTAAAAACTCCTTTGATTTCATTCTGTTTCTTCTCCACTTAGTTCAACTCTCATTGTTCAGTGGATGATGGCTGGATGGAGACAGTCTTAAAACACAGCCTCTGAGTGGTCGGAACAAAACCGCCGCAGAAACACAATAGAAAATAATTTTCTACGCTCTGTCTATACATCCATTCGTATTCTATCCAAGTTCATCTGTTCAAGTATGTTTAGTTCAAACTATTATTCGATAGGTTTACTCTCGTGTCTCTCTAAATAACTCACACAGCTCTTAAAAGCTTGTTACAAAACTGGACTTCCAAGTGGTTTACGTGTTATGTTGAGCTGTGTAAATAAA
Organism: Melanogrammus aeglefinus; assembly: GCA_900291075.1. Classification (NCBI taxonomy): domain Eukaryota; kingdom Metazoa; phylum Chordata; class Actinopteri; order Gadiformes; family Gadidae; genus Melanogrammus; species Melanogrammus aeglefinus. The sequence goes on along the minus strand of OLKM01000559.1, from coordinate 150,155 downwards.
ATTTCCCAGGCACATGTTTTCTTTATTTCAATGCGAGCCATGTCCATACGTTCATCCATCTAAACCTACAAGTGAAAACGAATTTCAGAGAGCGTGATCCAATCCAACCTTGATCAACACACGTCTCATACACACACACACGCACACACACGCACACACGCACGCACGCACGCACGCACGCACGCACGCACGCACGCACCAGCCACGCACGCACGCACGCACGCACGCACGCACGCACACGCACGCACGACACACACACACACCACACACAACACACACACACCACACACACACACACACACAGACCACAGGCAACAGGCACACAGCGCCACACGCACACACAGCACACACACACACACACACACACACACCACACACACACCACACACCACACACACACACACACACACACACACACACACACACACACACCCACACAGTAGCCGGAGAACGAGGATGGGCAGACATCATCATTAAGCCCCAAAGCGTTGCGGAGAGGGAGTTCTTGCGTTTTGTTATTCCTGAATCCTGCAGCACCATCGCTTCCCGGAATGGATTATTATTATTCTACAGTCTGCTGACAGTCACGGCTAACCAAATGGATGTTATCTTGCTCCATGCCAGGCGGACATACTCTCCACAACAAGGACGACCTCATATGACAGGATGGTTAGAATAATAAATAAAAACAGTATTGGTAGATTCGAGTGTGTGTGTGTGTGTGTGTGTGTGTGTGTGTGTGTGTGTGTGTGTGTGTGTGTGTGTGTGTGTGTGTGTGTGTGTGTGTGTGTGTGTGTGTGTGTGTGTGTGTCTTGTCAATAAAAAAAAAAACAGCTCCTCTCTCATCAATCAATAAAAAATCAATAAAAATCAATATCTGGATTTTAATATTCATTTTTAGAAGGGAAAAACCTTCAACACTGAGATAAAACCGGCCAAATCTATAAATCTATCAAATTAGAAATATACAATATGCATGAGACCTTCATGAGTCACATACAGTATATTAAATAACCACAAGAAGGGCTTTCATAGTAAGGGTGCGTGTGTGTGTGTGTGTTTCAAAAGGCCCCACTCAAGGTAAAAAAGGTCAATAAAGCTTCCTGCTGGCAGGAGAACATCCGACCAGAAGATTACAAACAAATTGAATCAAGGCAGAAGAAGAAGTCTGAAGAGAGAGCAGGTGCCGGCACGCTATCAGGCTTTGTCAAAACATTCCTAACACTCCCTCAAGCAAAGGCCGTGCAGCCGGAATTCTACTACCGCTCTGGAAAAGTGGTTGGCCAGAAGTAGCCTGCCCCTCATATTTGCATCAAACTCCCAATTGTACCGCTAAGGACAACCAGAAAAAACACTGAGATGTTTCAAAGTGGAAACATCTCAGTTGAGTGGTCTCAACTGAAAAAAGCGATTGTGGGGGATTACCCTGTTGAGCCGCAGTATTGAAGAGCATCATCAACAACAACAACAGGGTAAAAAACAAGTGGACAACGATTGGAAGCCACAGAATTGGTGAATATCTCCACACGCACGCACGCACGCACGCACGCACGCACGCACGCACGCACGCACGCACGCACGCACGCACGCACGCACGCACGCACGCACGCACGCACGCACGCACGCACGCACGCACGCACGCACGCACACACACACACACACACACACACACACACACACACACACCCTTGGATCTCGGATGGCTTCGGTAAAGCCTACAGAAACTACTGTGGACAACCCCTAGTAAACCGAAGGATGCGAGAAGTGAGAGGGAACACAAACACACACACAGTAGTGAGGACTCATCGATGAATCACTGCTTCCAGGGAGAGTGCGACTAGATGCAGATAGGACGTACCAGACCACACCAATCCCACTCCATACTAGCTGCACAACTCACTATTGTCCTTGTTTGCGTCTGGGATAGTCACACTCAGTTGGTGAGTTCATGTCTCGGTCAATGGGATTGCTTAGGAACGTTTTAGGCAGTTAGGCGTTACTCGCTGGCGAACTTGATGTTGAAATAAAGAAACTCACCAGAACCTCTTCCTCCAAACCAAAAGATCCGGCTAGAAGCAGGGAGTTTGATACAAGAATACCAGAGACGGGTACAGGAAGAAAGCTGAAGCTCTCATAGAATCATAGTACATTCATTTCAGAGTTATTTTGATTCAGTGCCCCTCACACAAAAGATTACAGTATAATATTGAGGAGTGTGTGTGGATGATGGCTGTTTGAAGCAGCCTCATAGTTAGACTGATTAGGTAGACAGACAGACAGACAGACAGACAGACAGACAGACAGACAGACAGACAGACAGACAGACAGACAGACAGACAGACAGACAGACAGACAGACAGACAGACAGACAGACAGACAGATAGATCGATCGATCGATAGATTAGGCTCTGGGGCTGAGGGTGAGGCTGCAGACCTGTGGTGAATTCAAAAGAGTATTCAACACCTGCACTTCCTGTATCGTTGCTCCATCGCACAAATAAGTGTCGAAACAATCCCGTGAGGTGAACCTGTGACAATGAACACTAATTGGACACACAAATTCTAAATTCTAAACTATGTATTTTGGTTCCTTCCACCAACCTCATGTACATTAAGTAATCGCTTAATCAGTCTATATTTATTCCAGAATCCTTGCAGTCTGCACCTTGCACTGTTGTCTTGCTATTGTTATCTTATATGTCTATTATGCTATTTATATTACGCTCATTGTCTTTGTCCATCTGTATGTCAGGTCTGTGAATGTACTTTGAGAGCAAGGAAAAAAACGGTGTTGAATTCCCACATACATTTTCGGTTAATTATTTAGGATTAGTGTGTGTTTCATGTTATGCATCAAGATGCATAACTTATGTTGTGCAAACAACACATTTCGGTATTTACACTAATAAACAGGGATGGCAGTGAAATGTGAAACGGAAGTAAAACAGAACTGATGAGGTTAGAGTCACGGGTGAGCAGTCCTCAACTTTGGGAGAATGACAAAAAAGCGATTTGGTTCAAACGATTACAGCCCGGTGCATGTCTGTACTTGCGGAGGCCCCTGGGTTGGTCGTTACGCTTCAAGCCTGCAGTCTGTTCATACTTCAGCAGTAAACATTGAGCTCGGTCGGCTACCTTCATACTTCCCCATCCTTCTCCACCCTTTTCCTGGTTCCCTGTGATTGGACGCTCACTGTTTCTGCAAACATTTCGCACAATGCATCTCCTCTCCGCAACCAGACGTCCTTTGATGTTACAGGGCCGGGCCATTATGCAAAGAGTCTGGGGGGGTAAGAGACAGTTAGGATTTCCATAATAGAGGCCTCCTTTCCATCCCCTCAGAGGCCCACTTGTTACACAGCGCATGCGTTTCTTTTTCTTGATTAACTGGAGAAAAAAAAAAACGACTTTTATGAGAAACGTTTATTTCAACTATTTCAGCTATTTCGAAATGTCATGATTCCCGCCGAACCAACCGACCGAAACAACCACAGATTCTCTATCTATCATTTGTGTAGATTCCTTCCTCCAAGAGAAAGAGTCGAGGGAGAAGGAAAACAGAGGATTGTTATTAAGGGGTTGAGGTACTGCTGGGGAAAGGGCCCTCCCTGTGTGCAGCGTGCCGCTGACACACTGATGCCAAGAGGCCCGTGAAACCAGCGGCGGAAGCAGCGGGTGATTTTCCCCCTCTGAACACCGCACAACTGATTGCAATGAGCTCGAACGTGGAGGCCTCAGCACCAAGTCTTTATTTGTCAGGAGCGACACAGAAATGTGTGGCTTTTTAAACCCATGGATGTTTTCCACAGAATAACTCCAGTGTTTATCCCCACACAGGCGGAGGCGTTTACCAGATTTGTGTTTTAACATGCCCAGAGTTTCTCGTTGTTAACGGTTAATAAGCAGAATGGCTGCTGGAAGAAGAAGCCGTACACCCTTTAACTGACTTGGTTGGCCGAGAGTTGCGGCCAGATGGCAGGGAGCTACTTCAAATTCAGCGGTGGAACTTAAGTGATTAACATTCTCTTTATTGTCAACAGAATAGCCAAGGAAAGCGGACATTTGGAATTCTGTCACAGAGGTCACCCGATTGCAGAAGTGGGAGAAGATAGGGGAAGGTGAGGAGAAAGAGTATTTAGGAGGAGAGTGTTGAAGGATCCCTGAGGCTGACTCATGGCAGACTGAATAGAGGGCTTATGAATAAATTGAATGATGTTAAAAAAATAAAATAAAACGTGAAATTTAAATTCCGCAAAAAAAACCAAAAGAGACAAAATGCCTGTGTAGCATTCGTTTTATTTGACTCAGTAGTTGTCAGTGAGGCTTAGTGTATCGAAAAACAAAATATTCAAGATTTAGGTGGAGGTCAAACTCAAGGACACACCCACAGACACATGCTCACACACATGCTCACACACATGCTCCCACACAAGTACACACACGCACGCACGCACGCACGCACACACACACACACGCACACACACACACACACACACACACACACACACACACACACACACACACACACACAAACTCACACCCGTGCTCACACAGCAGGTTTTCATTCTTGCTGAGTAACAACTGCGTAAATCGCAGAACGAATAAGAGTGTCTGATATTGAATTGCGACCGCAGGCTGGCTGTAGCAGCACTGTGAAAACAACAGGACAATCACTGGGGTGAGGTGGGGCCGTGGGACACGCTAAGGCGTGGACCCTCAAGATGTGGTTTTCCTCACTAGCCGCTCAAAGCCATGTTGTTGTTCGCCGCTGTCAATCACCCGCAGGCCAGACTATGCAAGGAATCATCCGCGACCGCCCGCCGCCGTCAAAGGACATTATTTTTCAATAGCAGCGCACCCAGGAATGGTTTATTCCGCTTGTATCTTAGTTACCAGTCAATTAGATATTAGCTGTTTTCATATTTGACGGTAGTGGTCCAACTGAATCATCTGAAATGTTCACGTTTTTTCACCGTGTTTTGAGGGAGCATCGGGTTCTCTGTTGTGTTTGACAGTTGTTGTTAAGGCGGGATTGTCGAGGGTCTATTTGAAACTGCAGCGAAATGTATGACAATGTTCACCTATGTTTGATCGAGAGTGAGATCGGGACAGAACCAACCCTTTTTGGTTTGTGGTGTGCAGGAGATTACATGCTTTAAACCATTTCCACACAGCAGATGAGGAAGAGGGCATTAACTGTGAGTGTGTGTGTGTGTGTGTGTGTGTGTGTGTGTGTGTGTGTGTGTGTGTGTGTGTGTGTGTGTGTGTGTGTGTGTGTGTGTGTGTGTGTGTGTGTGTGTGTTTGTGCGTGTGTGTGTATGTCTTTGTGTGTGTGTGTGCGTGTGTGTGCGTGTGTTTGTGTGTGTGTGTGTGTGTGCTTGAGCGTGTGTTGTGAGCCTAAACAAACAATAGGCTATCAATAGCCTGAGCCTGGTATCAAGGCAGTTTAAAAATGTCTGATCCGGCGTGGATGTTTTACGGGAATCTGTCTTTATAATCACAGGAGTAATTACACAGTAGCCCACGCAATATTTACAGAACCGTATTTTATAGTTAGCCCGTTTCAATCATTGCGGAGACGTAGTTTTTTTAAAGCAAAAAACAGCAACACACACATCGGCAAGCCCTGTGTAGCATAATGTCTAATGTCCATAATGTTTTACATATTATGGCATATAAAAAAACAAATACAAATACAAACAAACACAAGGCAGCGAGACCTGAGCACCACACCGCAGGAATTGGCTGAGGTTAGCTTTTAATGATTAAAAGCCATAAGCCGATAATAGGGGGGTTTTTATGTGTCTCTTTAAGGACACGTGTGGCCTCTTTTAGACAGCATATTTAGATAAATCTGTAATCCCTGGCTCTTAGTGGGCTTTTATGTATCTTGGAGCGTTTGTCTTTCTGCTCACCTGACCCTGTCTTTGCTCTGCTGTGTTTCTCCGATCCTACACGTAATACAAATACAGTATATGCATATCACTTCCCAAATATATATAAACCCACACACACTCACGCACTCACGCACGCACGCACGCACTCACTCACTCACTCCTTTTAGATCGAATCAAATTGAAATGCAACAGCAGTGTTTTATTATGGTGTCGCATGTTGACTCTAAAATTATCTGTTTTGAGCTCCTTTTAGCCTGTAGAAGGAAAGTTCATAGTGTCCACATTTAGTGGCTGAGAGAGCTTAGCTTCTCCAGGAAGCAGCAACACACTATGCAAATAGGACAACAGCAGGCCTCACATCAGCAGCATGCAACCATGAATAAAACTGTCCATCTCACGCGCAACACACGCACACACACAGACACACAAACACACACACACAAACACACACACATGCACACTAAAAAAATAGAGAAAATTACGCATGGATCCCCTTCAGCCCATAAACAATAAAAGGTACATTAAATTATCTCAGGAACTGTTCCCAGACCAACTTGTGGCCGTTTGAAAAGAAACGGCAATCATAAATAAAAAATTGGAAAGACGTACAAAAAAGCACATTCAAACAGAAAAACACAATCACAAAGAAATGCATTATACGACAACTGAAACACAAACAATTCTACTTCGTACAGTTTCAACAGGATGGAGTCGTTCACTCCCCACCTCCACCCTGCCCGCTGCGTCTGAATCACTGCTCATTTGTATAACTGTTGAGAACACCTCGTTACCTTGGCAACCCAGTATTATGTTCCAAGGGGAAGTGGCCTTCACAAAGAAGTGTCAACATCATACCCTTTTCTCTGCCTTTATCGTTCACATGTTTCACTTTGATGTCCGCCTCCAAAAATGTAAAATGACCACTCAGCTCAGGGCAGATTGCGTTATTCACCGACCCCTCATGGTTTGACGAGCAGAGCTACAACCCAGCATAGAAACACACCATCAGTCTTTATAGACACCTGTCCACTCTGGTCTTTGTTGGCTCTACAATGATCAAATGCAGTACCTTGGCGTTCCAGGTGTCGTAGTGAACAGGCAGGTGTTGCAGCAGGCAGGTGGTCAGGAGAAAGCTAGCTTTGAAAGGAGCCAACTGAAAAACAACTCACCCCTCCCTACAGGCCTCCCTCCATAGCCACTGCCCCCAAACACAGGGCTAGCCTAGCTAGCTTTAGCGCTGCCTCTGCCTAGCCTTGAGGTAGACTCTGATCACGCAGAGTGAGGAGAAAGGAAGGGTGCGTGCAGATAGCCGGGTAGGGAGGTAGACAGACTGGTAGACCGCCTAATCATTTCATTGGGGCTGAATGTAAATATTGGACATGCTTATCGCTGCCCTTTGAAAGACGCAGATACTCTGTATGTTTTTTTTTTTTTATTGCCTTCGCTGACATTAAACAGCCAGCAGGTGATAGAGATGTCAAGGCAAACAGAGCAGTTCAAATCCAAACAATTTACAAAGTTGTTTAGAGTTCAAACAGCCTTTTCCAATTAATACACGCGAGGCGTGGTTGGAAGAGCATAACTAAAGCCGTGAAGAGGAGGGCGAGACTGTGTTGGCTTCCAATGTCCTCCTTTGTCGAACGAACAGACAGAATAAAAGAGGAATTAAAAAAATAAAAGAGGAGACTGTGTTGGCTTCCAATGTCCTCCTTTGTCGAACGAACAGACAGAATAAAAGAGGAATTATGGTTTCCTCAA
>OLKM01000559.1:57500-137500 GCA_900291075.1 Melanogrammus aeglefinus | reverse complement strand
AAGATAACAGGCTCTCTTATAATCAACATCATGTTTATTACTGCGACAATACTACTACTACTTCCACCAATGCAACCACTATCACTGCTATTGTACTCCACAGCTACTACTACCGCTAGCTATTACTCTGACTCAGACCAGACAGCTCTACCTGAACTTGTTTCCAGGAGACAAGGGGGAAGCTGGAGACGTTGGAGAGCAAGGGACCCAGGGGAAGCTTGGGCCCCCAGGAGCCCAAGGTAACTATCGTCCCATTACTTACTTCAGTGTGTGCTGCTGGTGGAAGAACTGGTGGAGCGAGCGACCGCAGCCCGCCGTACGGTCTGCAGGAGCCATCTACAGCCCAAGACCTGCCCCCCGTCCCCTGGGGTCTTTGTCGATTTTCCACCCTTGATGTTGAAGTTAAAACACACTTTGTTGATATTCTCCTTTCATCTCGCTGATGATCACTCTTTCTGGATGAGTAAGTGTTTTTGTTGTGTGATGCAGCAGCTGTAAGTGTAAATGTCGCCTTCCTCCACGATAATTACACACTTTATTGCCGTCCATTGTTCTATTAATCTTGGCAGTAATTGCCGCTCTTCCTCCAAGTTGTTTGTTTGTGTCTGTTGTTTTGTAAGCAGAGCTTTCACACCGTTTAAAACACAAGCTCTTCATTCTTTGCTTGAAATAAAGGGAAAGATCCAAAAGGTATGTTAACCTTTAAATACATGTTAAAGTCAAATCAATGTTTTGCAAAGGAAAATTCCCAGCTAATACCTTTAATAACATATCCTCATGGTGTAGGCCCGTATAAGATTGCACTGGCTCATCCCGTAAATACAGGATATGCACGATTATTTCTAACATGAAAAGTGACACTTTGCTGGATTTAGTGCTTTGTTTTGCTGCTATGTGAGCCGTACTTGGATAACCCAGGTCAGCTGTGCCGAGCGGTATCCTCTCTCCTCTGTGGTGAGAAGCAGTCGGACAGCCCCTGGGTGGTGGGGTAGGAAATCCCAGGTGTTTCCACCGCTGAGGAAGGCAGAGGCTGTGTTGGTACACCCCGACATGGCAGTCAATACACACATTCAATTGACACACACACAGTCACACACACACCACACGCACGCACGCACACGCACACACACACACACACACACACACACACACACCACACACACCACACACACAACACACACACACACACACACACACACACACACACACACACACACACACACACAGGTGTATGCACAGGTGTGCAGCCACACACTAAAACAAACAAACAGATACACACACACACACACACACACACACACACACACACACACACACACACACACACACACACACACACACACACACACACACACACACACACACACACACAAGGATGGTCACAGACGCACACACACGCGCACACACAAACACACACGCAGACCTAAATCACACAGGTCTGACTCTGTGCTCTTTCGGGCACCAAAGTGTGGGATATACAGAAGCCAGGATACTTTGAGTCATTTCCAAAGTGTGTGCGTGAAAGAGGAAAGCAAAAGAAACAGTTCTGCCTCCATGCTTCAACTTTTCAACTCCACCCTTTCCTTCATGACACATCCAAGTCTCCAACGCGGCTTTTCATTTCCACCGCGCGGCACCCCTCGTCATTATGGTTTCCCTGTGTTTATGTTTCCGGCGGTCACGCACGACAGCAGGCTCCCGCGCGCTGCTGCTGACCTGCATCGTGTCAGCGCAACCATGTGCAAAGGCACACGTACATACTCTCTGTTCAACAGGAAATTACAAAACCTTCCCTTCCCCGCCGTCTCGCTACAGAAATGTTTTTATTTGTCTTTCGAAAGCCGCTAACTGACGGAGTGACGCTGCCAGTGATTTGTTTGGCACGGAGCGTGTGCCACCGCCCCGACACAACCTGCTCAAGATAATGTGGTGGAATTTCCTCCCGATAAATTTCCCTGCAACAGACAGATGGATTTTTCTAAAGACCAACCGTTACCAGAATAACGGTTTGTATTTAATTGCAATGCCCAAATGCCAGGTAGGCCTCCAACAACATATCCCCACTGAAATGATTTTTTTGGTTGTTTGGGTTTCTTGGCAGGTCATGAGTGGATTCAGTTTTGTGCGCGCGCAGCATTCCTCAGCTCTGTTCAGGTGTGAGTCTGCTAAGTAAGGGTGAAATGTGTTGTGTTGGACGTTAGACGCCCTTAACTCGGCAGCAGCTGGAGTGTCCGGTCGTTATTCCAGTTAGAGGCTCGAGGTGATTAAGTGAAAAACACTGGAGTGATAGGCGAGTGTTATCTAAGTTTAGACAGACCGTTAAACTGGCAAGCACACTCCTGGGAAAATCACAAAAATCCCTCAGAATGGCTTTACTTGAAGAGGGACTCTAGGAGCTACTGGGACAAACTGACTGAATTTAATTTGCATAAGAAAATATACGATTATCCTAATGGTCTTCCCCCTGATTATTCGTTCCTCCACGTGGTTGCTTATCCCATTATGGGTTGTCACTGGTTGACCAGGGTGTTTGTGTGTGTGTGTGTGTGTGTGTGTGTGTGTGTGTGTGTGTGTGTGTGTGTGTGTGTGTGTGTGTGTGTGTGTGTGTGTGTGTGTGTGTGTGTGTGTGCGCGCGCTATACTTATATACATAGCAGGCTGTATCAGGTCATGTTGTAACAGCTTTGAAAGTACAAAAAGAGTATGCGTTCTTTACCACAGTCACTGAGGCAAGCCCTTCAATCTTATATATTAAGCTGTGTGTGTGTTTGTGTGTGTGTGTGTGTGGGCATACGGAAGTGTGCTTGTCTGGATGGGTCTGTTTTATTGTGTTTCAATGGTTAACATGGTGTATCGGCCTATAAAGTTCTTTAGCAATATTGGTGTGTGTGTGTGTGTGTGTGTGTGTGTGTGTGTGTGTGTGTGTGTGTGTGTGTGTGTGTGTGTGTGTGTGTGTGTGTGTGTGTGTGTGTGTGTGTGTGTGTGTGTGTGTGTGCGTGGTGTTTTGTGTATATGTGTCTGTTTTAGTGTTTCAATGGTCAAGATGTTTTGTGTATCAGGTATCTGTTTATGGTCCTTGCCAATGTAGGCTTGTCACTTTCTCGGACAGTGAGTTTAACTCTTGTCACCTAAGTTGGCACTATTAATTCATAATCATGAATATTATTATCATTATTAATTAGCTGGCACCCTTTCTGGCTGCAACCCATAAGTTAAACCCGGTCTCTATCAGATTCATTACCATAATGATGTGTCCCTGTTGTTGTTGTCAGAGCTGGTACTGAGCTGGAGTGTGGGGTAGATATCAGAATCCCCCACACGTCCACGAGGAGAACTGAAGCTCTCCAAGACCTCACACAGTTCCTCAGGCCTCACGCCTCCTGCCTCCTGCCAGCTGCTCCTGTGGGGAAGCGAAGGAGTGGAAAAGTGGGGACAGGGAGTCATTTAGAGGCTCAACGTCTTTGTGTGCACCTTAAGGCTCCACATGGCTGTGCAAAGTACTTTGCTTTTCTCTGTGCGAGGACAACAAAATCCCTCTGAATGGGAGCTGGGTTAATGTGACGTGTCCCTTAGAGTTTTGCTCGTTTCTTCTGAGGGTTCTGACGGATAATTTCCTAAGGAAATATACTCACTTGGGGACCCTCCAGTAAAACCTGTCTACCCAACTCTTCTGTCGGATGTTTGAAATAATACTTTTCATATCCCCTCTAGCAGACTTTACAATTCCTCTCAATCGCTGACTAACATTACCAAGTAGGTAATGTTGTTAACCTGCACTAACTAGCCATAACCCACTGGTGACTTAAGGTCAGTCACATGTATTCTGGTGCTTGATATGTGTAATCTCTGATTAACATCTACAAGACATTTATTTTTACTCAATTTTCTTGCACAAAATCGTTAGCTCCATGCCCGTCACCCTGTCTCTGCACTCTCTCCCTTTCCCCCCATTCCTCTCACTCCCTCTCCCTCCCTCTCCCTCCGTACAGGGGACCCAGGAGAGACAGGTCTTCTGGGAGAGCGTGGTCACATGGGAAAGATGGGGCCAATAGGAGACAGAGGTATGACAGCGATTAAAAAAAAAAGAAAAATAACCATGATCTGATCCCACTGCAATGGTTCTTCCTCTCCTTCCAAAGCTTCCTCATCTTAATATCTGGCCGTCTCCGTTGTCATTACAACACAAACTTAACGGATCATCTTTGAGGATCTTTCGTGTCCAACAGTGTAGGAGTGTAATAAGGTTATAATTGCAACATGTTGTGAAACATATAGTTAAACATCAGGTTGTCACGGTTAGCAGGCAGGTAGGACCCAATCGCAGACAGTTCAGGTAAAAGGATAATTTAAGGCAAAAGGCAAGGAACACGGTTGACGCGGGTAACACGGGAACCCACAGGACACAACTAACCACAAACTAAGATGATCCGACAAGCAACAAAGGAAAGACAAGGACTTAAATACCAAACACACAGGGCACGCAACGAGTAACAGCTGAAACACATTAGGGGAGGGAGCAGCTATCACACAGAAGGGGAACTTGACCGGACATGGGGAGAAACAAGACAGTTACCAAAGTAAAACCGGAAACACACCAAAACAAGACAAGGAAACAGACCATGACAGTTCCCCCGCCCCCCCTCAAGGGTCGACTACCAGGCGACCCACGACATGCAAAAAAAAAAGGAAAGTCCAATCTGAATAGGGTGTGTGGAGCGGAGCCAGGAGGAGGGAACAAAAAAAATAATTCTGGAGGCCTGCCACGGCGAAGACCCTCAGGTGGCGGGCATCAGCGAAGACGAAGACGAGGTAGAGGGCAGGCCCCTTCTGGAAGGTCTAGAAGGCGGGACCCCTCTGGACTTCGAGGTATGAGGCGGGCCCCTTCTGGAAGGTTTAGAAGGCGGGAGCCCTCTAGTTGGCAAGGTAGAGGGCGGACCCCTTCTGGAAGGTCTGGAAGATCTGGAGGAGGGGCACCTTCGGGAAGGAGTAGGGTTCAGGAACCAGACAGGGCTCGGGGACCGGAGTCAGCTCAGGGGCTGGAGAGAAATGTGAACCGGATGGCACTCCAAACTCACCACCCCCACTCTGATAGCCGTAAGGAACCGTCCAACCCGGGCCTTGAAGCGACAATGCTGCACGTATGCCCCAACACAGCCTCCAACAAAAAGAGCGTCCGCTGGGTCCAATGATGGTCGGATCATTGTGTCACGGTTAGCGGGTGGCAGGCAGGCAGGTAGGACCCAATCGCAGACAGTTCAGGTAAAAGGATAATTTATTAACGCAAAAGGCAAGGAACGCCGAGGACGCAGGTAACAGGGGGAACACAGGTAACACAGGTAACACACAGGACACAACTCACCACAAACTACAATGATCCGACAAGGAACAAAGGAAAGACAAGGGCTTGAATACTAAACACAGGGCATGCAACGAGTAACAGCTGAAACACATTAAGGGAGGGAGCAGTAATCACACAGGAGGGGAACTTGACCGGACATGGGGAGAAACAAGACAGATACCAAAGTAAAACCGGAAACACACCAAAACAAGACAAGGAAACAGAGAGACCATGACAGTTAATAACCAAGATAAGCCCTTCTTACCTAGCAATATGGGTGTAAGGTGTATGTATATCATTAAGGAGGTTAGGGCCTTCTCAGGCCTCGGTCTAGCAGGCTACACATAGATCTATGCCAAATAGAACAGATCTCTCTTCACATAGACATAGATGTCCCAGGCAGACAATATGTGGACCCAATGTCCTTGCCATCACTGGCATTTGAAAACTGTTATTTTATTATATTTGTAGGGGTGTTGTTGGTCTTTAAATGTGATCCGACTTCCACACAAAGAACAATGAGCTAAAATGTGACATAAAAAAAAAGAAACTTTATCGTGGAATAATAACCAAGCCCAGAATCAACAATTAAATATGTGGCAGGACTTTTGAATGCCTTGTTTGAAGATATGATGGAACCGTGCATTGGTATTTTGGTATTTTAGTATTGGCAATTTGAGTATTTAATATACCATTCATGGGGATACATTTCAAAAGCTCTACTTATTAAGTAATAACGTTTCCAACCTTTATGTCATAGCCTAGCCAAGGGGCAGTTACAGGTTGAAAGGCGCAATCTACCATTCTATTGCATCTTCATAAAACCAGGGTTAGGGTAAGCTACAACTACATCATATAGAAACAGCATTCTGAATTTCAGCTTGTTGTATATGACTCTGTTGGAGAGGTCTGCAAATGGCGGTTTGAGAGAAATCACAGTTACAGGCCAGGTACACTTCAGGTACAACGTGGTCTCTTCCTCAAACAAAAACAACCAGGGTAGTTTTTGTGTGTTTTACCACTTCCCCTAAATGTGTAACTGCCGTCTTGGATAGCGTCATGTTATGTAAAACCAGGCATCGACTATTATTTCTACTCTGGGTGTGGCACTGCCATCTAGTGGTGTCATTTAATGACTACACCAATCTGCTACCATGTTTCATGTCTCCATCAGACACAATGTAAAACTAGACAAGGTCTTAGATTGAGCTGATTTTTGTGTGTTTTCATTTATCTTGTAGGTGATAAAGGTGTTACGGGCTGGACTGGACCATCTGGAATACAAGGAAAACCTGGTGATTCTAATCATATAATAAAATGAGTCATGATTAATAACTACGAGTTCTAGCATGAATAAAAAACTATAACATGTGAATTATTATGTATCAGCAGCATGTCCCCTCATAAAAACGAGTTAAACTAGTGGCTTGCCGCAATGATGAATCATGCTGTTGTAACACAGAAGGAGTGGCCTGTGAATGGAGCACAACTCAAATCTAACCCTAGCAGCGAGAACATGAGGTTTAGATTCTGCTCTTCTGTTGTTCTGGATCCAAAACTCCCTGACCTGGTTCAAAACACGCCATTTAAGATCTAGAGTCAAGCATGTGATCGATACGATACAGTGCATGACCCGTATGTGTCTGAAGGGTGAAGAGCAGAGGATGAGAGGTCGTGTGTTGAACCCATCAGGTACAATCTGTGACTGTGGGAGGTACCGGAAGGTGGTGGGACAGCTGGACATCAACATCGGACGACTGCAAAACGCTCTCAAATTTATAAAGAACGGTATATTAAAAGTCCAGTATTTGTGTGAACATGTTGGGTAACGAAATGCCTAATCCAGGTTATGATATTAAATATTCAGTCATATTGGGACAATACCGCCTGCCGTAGTGCTCTTGGGCCTGAGGGAGACGGAGGAGCGCTACTACCTGCTGGTGACGGAGTCCCGGGACTTCGGGGAGGCCCTGGTCAGCTGTCGACTCAGGGGCGGGGCGCTGGCCATGCCCAAGACCAGGGACTCCAACCGCCTGCTGGCCGACTACGTCAGCAGCTCGGGCCTCACCGCGGTGTTCATCGGCCTGCAGGCCCGGAGCGTGGTGAGTGGACCGGTGTCGCGCAGCCAACTAGAGGCAGGTCTGGAAGTAGAGGACAGACTTTTTTTTAAGTCCAACCTCACATTTATAATTGTGAAGTTGGACTACTATGACTTAGAATTCCCGGCTAGATACACTGAAACATAGGAGGAAAGGTTGATTTAAAATCTCTTTAATTTGTGTGATGACTACTTTATTTCTTATTTAATTTTAATTTTTATCGTTGTTTCTCTCTTGTAGAAATCATTCGTGGTCTTGTCGATTGTTTGCATTATATGTTTTTGCATTTAAAAAGCCCATTCAAATATTTTAATTATTCTTACAATAATGAAGGGATGCAAACAAGTGGGAAAGGATGTTTAAAGAAGATACATAGTCGCTGAGTTTGTTTTGATTAATTCAAATCATTCCTCAGCAACAGCGCCAACGTTGGGTGGAAAAAAGAATTGCAAGACTGCGATTGGCTTGAATCGGGGCCTGGTGATGTCACTTGCCCTGGTATCAATTTGAGCCAATGAGAAACAGTTTCAACTCAATAAGCTGTGTTTTGAGTTCCCGTGTATCTCCAGAATTCAGTTCACATGTGGGGCTTTCCCATTAGAAACCCCCTCCCCACACCAGACAATGCCAAACAGATCTCACGGGAGAAGCAGCCCAAGGGATGCCATACACCACTTTTCAAACGGGCCTCATTCCCCTAAGCAGTCATCTTGGTTCCATCTCGGTCCCAGTTCCTTCTTCACTGCCCCCCAGCAAGCTAGCGCTGACAGCCAACATGGCTGCTAGGTGAAAGAGTCCAGAGTGAAATAGTTTTAAGCACTTAAGCAATACATTGATTCTCTTTCTTCTGTAAAAGCTACTTATTGTGAGTCACTTTGGATAAAATTGTCTGTTAAATGCTGTTAAATGAATAAAAAAGATAAATATGTTTCATATAATATATAATATAATATGAATATAAATGTAAATGTAAATGCAAGCCGTCCCTTGAGGTGGTTCCGCACTGTGCTTCTGGAAACTTCTGGAAACTCTTAAAAAACGTTCATCGTTCCTCCACCATGTCCCCAGAACGGCACCAGGACCCAGGAGGAGTACGTCTACGCAGACTCCAGCCCTCTGGGGGGCTTCGCCGCCTGGGGCCCAAGCCAAGGGCCCCCCAGCGGCAACAACAGCTCCAGCTGCGTGGAGTTGCTCAACACCGGCAACTGGGGCCCCGCAGCCTGCAACGTCGCCATGTTCTACATCTGTGAGTTCCCCAAGACCAGGAGAAGAGTGGGCGCTTCTGGTTGAGGAGGCGGAGGTGGAGGTAGTGGTGGTGCTGGTGGTAGTGGTGGTGCTGTTGCTGGTGGTAGTGGTGGTGCTGTTGCTGGTGGTAGTGGTGGTGCTGTTGCTGATGGTAGTGGTGGTGGTAGTGGGTGGAGGAGGGGGTGGTGGTGCCACGCAAGGTCAATGGGAGGAAGTGGTCTGATGAGCGGAGATGCCAAAGGGGGCTCCTCCTTTGGAATCCAAGATGGCCGTCTAACTGTAGACACACCAACTGCAATTTGTTTGTTGCGCTCTTTTTTTCTCGATGTAATGTTTGCACTGCAACTGAACCCCACGAGCTCAACATTTTAAAGGCCACGGACAAATTAACCCTTTCATAGATTGTTCTAATTTTCATGAAAATAAATGTAAAAAAATGTTTTGTTGCTTGTTTGTGCGTAATCATCTTTTCTTTTTATCCTTGATCAATATACAACTTGGCTCTTGCAGTACAGTATTGCAAAGGTGTTAATTTTTCCTTTTGTGTGTTCCTAAAAGTGAGAAATTGTATCTAATTATTGTTAACAAATAGACTCAGATAAGGGATTAAAAGAGGCCAAGTGAATACGAGTAAAGTCCAGTTTCTCCGTAATAGACCATAACAGAGAGCTCTTTCAGTGTACGAGGCTGAGGCGAAAACAGCAACACGTCCTCCCATTTATTTTTATGCCCTTTCCTCCATGTTTGAATAACAGTCGCTAATGAAAAATAAACAGCGGGTCCGGTCTCTCTGGGATACAGTTCCGCAGTGGGCTACACCATGGGTTTTAATAAAGCAGATCAACACTCCCAGATCGTATTGATTCTAGTAACACTGGGGGAAGGCCTTTTCACTAGGAGCTAGACAGAAACAAAATACTATGCTGTGTGCCAGCTGCCCTTTTCTAAGGTTATGTCAACAGTGGCCGTCCATATTTTTTTTGAAAAATCGAGCAAACCATTAACAATGGCTGGCAGTCGCTCTATCTTCAAGACAGGATTTTGAAAAATACCAACTTAGTTTTTTTTTTATAAATATATTGCAGAAGGTCAATACATAATACATAAGCTGATTAGTGGGAAAATATACTTTATAAAAATGTAAATGTTTAACTCAAAAGACTTACCAGGAAAAATTTAGCTGTTTAAAACCTCAGAATCTGTAAATCTCTGCTGCCTCTAACCTTGGAATTGCCACACAGTTAAGCAAATATTTACCTTCCTAAAGCGACTCAATGCTTATAAAGTTAATAAGTAGGCCTTGGTCATTGTGTTTCGAACAATGTAGAATCCCTTCAAACAATCTCATGCTTTCAATAGGAAAGTAGGCTCCTTCTAAAATGCATCCATTATCTTAATCTTAAACAATAAATAATAGTCCAAATTAAACTCGTTCCCAGGCCGTGTCATTTGAGACGGGGCCCCTAGAACGGGATGCTCCTAATGAGCGTTACTGACTTGGAGAGAGGGGGCGGGACTTTCAGTTACATTGGGTCAGGCTCGGGAGACGAGAAAAAGGGATGCACTTCCGGCAGAGGGATATTCGTTTCCGTAAAATGATTCGGATATTGCTTTTTCAAATTCTTCGTCAAACTTTTTTTCTTATATTGATCTCCTTGAGCTTATTATTCTTTCATATTCATATTATTCTCTCTCTTTTGACTGTTTACTGGCGTACACAGCTCATTGGAAGTAAGAAACCGGAAATTGCGTTGCGGTAGACCGTGGTAACGCTACAAGCCAGGATCCTCTCTCAGCCTGTCTCCGATCAGAGCCGCTGCGAAGGAGGCACAGGGAGTGGCCGCTGCACCTGCCCGACCAGTTTGAGGACACATGACTCCGGAGGAATTTCTCTGGGAGCCCATTTCTTATCTGGTGCGTTTTGTCCAAACGGAGGGCATCTGTGCGTCTCGAAGCGGCCGGGAGCGAGAAGAGGAGGGAAAAGTAGGCCACTTCTAGGGGATCCCGGGAGAAAAGGAGGAAGATATAAGGAAAGAGTGCGCAGATAATGACGGAACCAGCTCCAAATCCCGCGGCCACTGCGTTCCCCTCGGCCACTATCTCTCTACCTTTGGGCCTGGAGATACTGAGGACGTATTCCGGAGCGCTTATATGTCTAGAAATTGTAAGTGATGCATCTTCTTTTCACTTTTTACGGCAGTTTTTCCTCTCATTTGCATGTATTAAAATGTGATTCCCTGGCTGCTTTTTCACAGCCTACCGCCGTGTCTGTCCAAATGCCAGCCTGAAAAAGTAATGCTATTATAACTGGTGTCACAGTTAATCAGTTTTTCCCCCCAATGATTGATTACTAAAGGGTGCTCATACAAGCAGCCATGCTGTTGGATAAATGTCATAGTTGAGAGATTAGATTGGCCATCTCTGATTGGTTCACATATAACTAGGCAACCCCGCATTTAAACAAAGTAGCCCTATCAGTCCTTATCAAATAGCGTTATTATCTCACCAGTGTGTCACTGAACTACGACCCAGGTGGTGTGTTTATAATTCTAAACATCTAAAATCATACTTGTCGACATTGCGTTGCACTACAGGAGATGAAATGTTAATACATTACATTTCAAGTAGATTTAGTAAAGGTTTTATCCGAAGGTCCATTTCAAAACTCATGTTACTGTGCATCTGTCTATCTAGGTAAAGGGGCCACAAATTCATATATCGGCACTACAATTTTACATTAATGTCCCTCAGCATGAATTATGTTTTGGAAAATATGCTGCATTCAATTCAGAAAAAATAGTAGGCCTAATTCGTACAGATTGTGTTGTTATTTGATATCAGGTTGATATCCAGCTCTATATGCCCTCTCACCTCACTCCTTATTCGCTCCATATTCACCCCTGCAGGGGTTCAAATGTTCTGGGTGTTAAAAATGTATGATGACCTTTCTTTGAACTACCGACTGTTCTCATGGTGTAAACTAAAGCTACATGTCTGGCAGTGAGCTGTCTCTCCCTTCGTGAACCATAGTGTTCATCTAGTACTCTTCAGCCCTCAGTAAACCTCACTTTTCAGTAGAAACTAAGAATACCACCTAAGAAAGGGAAATTACAGGAATCTCAAGATCCTCATGAGGGCATAATAGATTAGACACACAAACAGGTCGAGGAGGAAATGCAACGTTGGAGAGTGGTGTCCTTAACACGTGATAGTAAGATAATAACTGTCCGTCATCATGAACTTTTCAAGTTATAATGTTCACACCATTATACTCTTGTCTCGATTCAAGGCAATTATTAGTATGTGGCAATGGACCCAAGTCAAAACCTCAACATCCATCCGTTAATGCCCGGAGACCGGATATGTACAGGTTGCTAATCGGTCTTAACCACTGTAATGCGATACGGTGCCTCTCTTCTCCACAGGTGTTGGGGGGGCTGGTATGGATCCTGGTGGCTGCCTCCGACGTGCCCGTGCCTCTGTTGCAGGGCTGGGTGATGTTCACCTCCCTTCTCACATTCTCCCTCTCCTCTACCTACCTGGCCATGCTGATCACCGGCCTGGCAGACCGCATCAACACGGACTGGAACGTCCTGGTATGGAAACCATGACGCACTGAACTGACTGAAGGATTCATTCCTTGTTGAAATGTGTAAATGGAAAGGTTGGGAGTTGAATGTTGAAAACTTGAGCCATACTCTTAACCTAAGTAAATTAAAATAAATGTACAACCACAAACATTACGAATACATAGGATGTTAGCTCACAGCAACCATGGAGAGACGCTCCTATCCTACTTTGACTTGGAGTTTGTAGTTTGTTATTTTAGATTTCCAATTCGATGTGTAATGCTGCGTTTATATGTTGGTGATGAGGAATTTTAAGGTGGGTCATTTTGGGAGTAGTAAAGGAAAAAGGTGGCACCCAGTGAGGGCTCTCTCAATCCAGTTTGTTGTGCAAGTATTATCACGCCTGATAATAATAGGATGATAACCAACTTCTAAACCTTTAGTAATTACATCATTGAACAGTGTTAAAAGCAAACGCACACACACACACACGCACACACACACACACACACACACACACACACACACACACACACACACACACACACACACACACACACACACACCACACACACACACACACACGACAGCACACCACACACACACACACACACACACCACACATGTGCACGGACACGCATGCACTGAGACATGCAAAGTACTTTGTGTTTCTTCCTCCCAAGTCACCACCACGGAACCCAAACTCTGGCCCTTATTTCCTTCCGCCGCAATAGTGCCAGCAGCGTAGCTGTGTTGTGTTGTTGTTTGTTCTTTGTTGCAACTTGAGCTTGTTGCACACTGTTACGCACACGCAAACACACACACACACACACACACACACACACACACACACACACACACACACCACAACACACCACACACACACACCACACACACACACACACACACACACCACATCACTCGTGTGTGTGACCGCTTCTTAAGACATACCCCCTGAAAGGAAATTTGTTAGGCCTTTGTTGTTTCTGAACAAAGCAGATGAATGAAAACTAAAACCTTCTCTGTGAGGGAGGTGTTAATTGTCCTCCTGAAGACAAACGGTCACAGAGAGGCAAAGTTTCCACTCCACTAATTTAACTCTGTGGATTTCAACAGGGGTGCTGCCTTTCCCCCCACAGATAACAATTCCATTACACAGAACAAGAATTTAAATGGCATTTGAATACTTGCACATGCAATCACATCTCTTTTTTTTATCACATACATTTAAATTGTTAATCTTGACATGCATTAGATTACATGGAGCAGTACATTTTAAAGTTTTTAATGCCTCCTTGCGGTTCCAATCTAGTGCAATTCCCTAAAACCGAATCAGCTCAATCGCCTCAAACAGTTGATGGACACCATTTACCAGTAGTAGGATGATATCTTCACATTGAAAACTTTACATCAAAAACTTCACAACGGAAATGTGGCAGAGGCATTGGCTGTGCCTCAGAAAGACCTTACCTCCATTAGAGGCTATTTATTACACATTTGATTAATAAGGTCCAGAACCAGTGGGACTGGCTGCCATGGGGCAACGTGATGTTCTGAAGCCATTCTGCACTCAATTCTTCTGATGATAGTTTATGGAACAAAAATCGAAATGGGGTACACTGTGCAATGTTACACTAGAAAATATAACGCCACAAATTAAAGAAGGGAGGGTTCATGGAAACACAACGGCCACATGCAAAGTTAGCACCTCAGTGATCCAATTCATCTAATGATAGTTTATGGGACCAAAAATTGCAGTGTTGAATTACAATAATGAAATAAAACAACGCAAGTGACATATGAGTGTAAAAATGAATTTGAGGGGTAGCCTGTATAAAGAATTCGGCCCTAAATGAATGACTATGACAGAAGTGCAACGGCAACCATTACTCTGTTTTTGACTTGTTTGACCATACAAACCAGGTCCCTCCCTTTGCCTTCAGGCTGCCTGCTTAAACACACAATAACCACTAATGACTAAGCCAGGTTCAAGCTAAAGGTCATTTTATTTCGCCCTGTGGTGGTTAGGGATTAGTTCTGCACCCAGAGGTTACTCTGTCAAACACTGAGCTCCTCTGAAACTCACAACAGGTTGCAATGCATATCGGTACAAATTATTTAGCTATTCTATCCCATGTATTGGCTATACAAGACGGTAATGTAAAGGTTATTGGTTAATGTTACAACGGTATGTGTTTTAGCATCTGTAAGCTCTCCTGAGTCTTATACATGACCGTCCAGACACAGACCATGACATACTGAATTGACTTGTGACATTTGACCCAGAGGTTAACCGAGGTCTTCACCGTGACACTAAGCATGGTTGATTCTGTCTTTGTTGACTTACTAAGTTGAAACATCACCATTGACATTCACTGTTCACTCGTTTCCTAGGTCAATAATCGAGGTCTGGAAAGCTTAACGCGTATTGTGTAGCATCATCTCACACCTCTACCGGCAGCCTGCTGTCTATTCTAGGCCAGGGACTCATTTAAACAGCGGGCATCTCTCTCTCTAGGCACGGCGCCTGATTGTTTATGCTCTGAGCCATTGCACCTTACACAGCCTTGAAGAGAATATGTCTGCCTGCAGTACATAGTGGACTGTAAAACGTATCGGGGAAAAAGATTACCTTGGCATTGTTTAAACACAGTCCATGGCATGATAAATCCCCCAGAGAACAATGAAAGGGCTGAGAGTTCACTAATATGAATGCATACAATGCATTGTGAATATATTCACATGCATTGCATGTATTCATTTTAGTAAACACAAACAGTTAACTGTATTCACATGGATTGGATCTATTCGTGTTAGTAAATACATACAATCCATGTGAATACAGTTAATTGGATTCACATGTATTGCCTGTATTCATATTCGTGAATAAACACAATGCATGTGAATAGAGTTAATTGTGCAAAACAGAAAAGGCTTCTTACTCATAATACAACATATGGAGGACACTATGGTTAAAAACTATAACACCACAAATGAAAGAAGGGAGTGTTCATTAAACACCACAACCACATGCAAACGTAGCACCTCGATGATAGTAAATGCCTCTGCACGTATAATGCAAATGTACTGTAACTTGGCGACATGTCTGGGTGAGCTCTGTCATCTAGTGTTAAGAATGTCCCTTCTCCCAGGGTGCTGAGGGCAAGTACCCTTGTTTGTTTTCGCCAAAACAATGACTTCATGGGTGATGAGCTCAGACCAACAAAAAACAAACAAAAAAATGAACAAAGACCCGGCCTGTTGTCCCTGCCAGGCACACCGCGTCAACAACACACGCTGTCTCTCTCTCTCTCCCTCTCTCTTTCTGTCTCTCTGTCTCTTTCCCTGTCTCCCTCTCTCGGTCTCTGTCTCTCTCCCTCACACACTCTCTCACTCTCTTTCTGTCTCTGTTTCTCTCCCTATATTTGTCTCTCTCTCACTCTCATGGTACCAATATGGCCGCTGGGCCAGTAGTTCAAGGTCAAATGAGTTAAGTCTATGCTAGGTGTTAGCCAACCATTATAAAAGATAGAAGATACATATACAAGCTTTTTGACACACTAATGTGAGAGCAAAAAAAACAAAAACATTCCAACTAGCGACAGAGCGCATTGGTTGAGCGGTATAAAAAAACAGCTAAAACCTGGAGAAACTCTACACCATACATTGAGAGCGCATTGCTGAAGCCGTAAAATAAAAAACATACTCAAAATACAGACAAACCTGTAGAAACTGTACACACCTGTAGAAAAATTCTCATTGTAAGTAGCTTTGGATAAAAGCGTCTGCTTAATGCCCTAAAAGTAAATGCAACTCTATATTTAGTATATATCCTATATCCTTGATGGCTTGACTCTGTGTTTGATTGATCTTCCCTGTCCTTCCCTCCCAGGACGTGCTGTACCACCTGGTGGCTCTGCTCTTCTACTTCGCGGCCTTCGTGTTGGAGGCGGCTACCACAGCAGCTAACGGCGGCGCCCACATCAAGCTGCAACCCAACGGCACTGAGACGCTCGTGTGTATCACCTACCCCCGGGGCAACGTGTTCACCGTGCTGGACCAGCGGCAATTCAGTATTAACGTGGCAGCCACGGTGAGTGCAGTTGGGGCTGCAGCAGCAGATACCCATTTCAATGCTGTGTTGGGTTCTAGACTAAGAGGCAACCCTTAGAGATTCAAATACTGTTTGAATCCTACATGGAGAGCTTGCGAAATTAAGATAAAAGTGTGTGTGTGTGTGAGAGAAACAGAGAGAGACAGAGAGACACACACAGACAGAGAGAGAAACACACAGACGGAAGAAAGACAGAGAGAGAGAGAGACAGAGAGACAGAAAGAGAGAAACACAGACAGAGAAAGAGACACACACACAGACAGAGACTGTTAGGGAGAGAGAGAGAGACACAGAGAGAGTGTGTGAGAGAGAGACAGATAGAGAGAGTGAGGGACAGGGAGTATGAGAGAGAGACTGACAGATAGCGTGAGGGAGAGAGAAAACATACATGTATTTTTCCGGCTCAGTCACTTTTCATTCCAATATCGGGTCCTTAAAAAACACTTATCCACGTGGCAGGTTCGACAGTTCCCAATATTTATCTGGCCAATGACTGGTTTAGTGTTGGTCAGGCCCAGCCGTCGTCCTGTCTCTGCCCTCATGTGAACTGGTCCTGCAGGCTTTTATTTGGTCTCACAGATGGCCACAGCAAGACCTATAAAAGGATGGGAGGTTTCAATACACATATTGAAACTGGATTTCAAACCGACCACACTTATGAATAGAACAGAATCGCCATGAAATGTCATGACATTCGGCTTATGAGGACTTCATATACCAAACATAGCCGTCTACTTTCTGTCGCACCGTTCTGCTTTCAGGTGTGAAAGTAACTCAGGAGGAAGGGCGGGTTGGCTGGTAACCGAAAGGTTGTTAGTTCGATCCCCGGCTCCACATACCTAGTATAGTGTATAGTGGTGTCTCTGCGAAACGCCTCACCTTACTGCTTCAGACGAGCTGGCCCTGCCAGATTAACTCCGTCGTCGATGTGTGAATGAATGTTTGTAAAATGTTTTGGATAAAAGGGTTGGCAAAATCCCTTAAATGTAATGCAAATGTCTAATCTTCTCTCTCCTGTGGTCGGTTCCTCCAGATATTCGCCTTCGTGGTGACAATATGCTACGGCTGCAGCCTGTTCATGGGCTTCAGAAGATGGCGGATGTGACCGGGAACCACCGCACTTCCATCTCCTCCGCCGGCACCAGCGTTGCATAGCTTTGTATAATGATGTTTTCATATCAGTAACAATGTGCTGCACTCTGGTTCACGTTATGAAGAGCTTCTGTGCTGGTCAGTACAGGTCGCTTTGTGTTTGGTTGTCACCAGAGTGGACACAAGAGTATGCTTAGGTAACATATCACCAAAATAACCTGCTTATATGACGTGAGCCAGACTATTTTCACTCTCCCTGACCCTGTTACATGCATCAACGTGAGAATATAGGGCATATATAGAATATAGATCAAATCTGAACGCATATGTTGAAAATAACCATTGATAATCCTTGTGACTTGTTCTTTGTGATACGTCTTCATGCTTGACTGCTGTTACACAAACAACACTCTGAGGCAGTGCAGATAGATATTTTGGCTAATTAATTATGGAGATTTTTCATGCTCATTTGCTGTTACCTACACTCTCGGTTTCATTTTTTATATTTTAAACAAGTAGGTCTGCCATAGACCAAATCTGCTTTTGATATTGTCCACTACCTCTGAACATGTGCCACTATCATTGACCAGAAGGGGATAGTCACAAGTCATTCTACACAGGTAACGAGGGACGCCCCCTGCTGGAAAGAACGTGAAATTGTAGGAGTCAAACCCCTCCCACTTTCCTTGTTCAGGTGCTAAAGTTTGTGTCGTCTCCGTCCGCTATTATAATAAAGAACTAGAATTATTGAATAACTACACCTATCCAAAGTGGATTTGTGATTTGAATCTGAAGAAGATTTATAATCAACAGAGCCTGGCCTCCCCCTGTGTCATAGGAATTTTGTGCAAAGGCAAATCTCTTTGTACGTTGCTTTGGTGACCAATAGTTAAACAATTGTCTTTATTTACTGACTGATCATTCGATGATTTATTTGTTACGTTTTCATTTGCACCAATTAACGTTTCGCCATTTCATATAGCTTTCCTATAATCACTCACATTCATACTTTGTTCAGTTTATAAAATGTATGTTGTTGTTTTTTTGCCCTGGATGTCCGCTGTGAATCTTAATAAATTAAATTTTAATAACAATCATGGAATAAAAATTGTAGTTGCATCCTGTGACTAGTATTTAAGGCAATACGAAATAGTAGGCCTACATTGTAGAAAATGGTCCATGTTGGGAAAAACAACTTATTTTCTAAGCTTATAAGGTATATGGTAGATGTTGACTACATGTACCTAATATTATTTGTATAAATCGTGTATGTATATATATTGGTGTCCTCAAGCTCCACAAACTAGAATCTTGTTCCAGATAGTTATTTCCGAGCGGGTTAATCGAGCACATTTGTCTGTAGTTACACAGGTCCACCACTAGATGTCACTAATTAGATATAAAACTAGATACGATTCATTTGTTCTGAATCTATTCTAAATCTCTTTATTTTCCTTAATTGAATCAATCAATTTAAAGCATAATTATCACAAATAAATCAGATTACAACTAAGATCAGTGTACAATGAGTCAGACTTCTACTTGTTTAAGCACTGCTGTCTTTCGTCCTCCATATTCTAATACTTTATAAAAACGACTTTTCTATATAAAACTGCTGTACTTTTTCAAAACTATTTCCACCTAAACAGATCCTTAAATCTTGAACAGAAGTTACAATTTCAGATCAAGGCTTGTCAACTTCAAGATAACAACTCGTGAACGCGCTTCTGTGCTGTGCGCGTCCGCGTCCGCGTCCCTCACCTCTTGCCTCTACTCGTCTTCCCCCTCCCTCTCCTACACACACAAGCCGGAGAAGGTAGTTCAACCCGAGGGGACGGAATCCATCCAAGGTCCAAAACACTGCGGATTATCCTCGTTTAAAACTATTATTTCATAAAGAAAACCCCGATATGGTTCCGTCCGCTGCGCAATGGATGTACACCGAGCGGCCTGGACCCGAGAGGCGGACTTAAAACGCTCTTTTCCCGCAACAGACGCGGACCTCTCGGCTTGAAGCGGCCGACGGACGAAGAGGACCGCTGTTCTGAAGAGTGTGTTTCAAACTACTCCTGCAAAGCAAAGGGGCTGTGTTTTCATTCGTGCTGTAGGGAAGAACTGTCGAGAGAATCACGATTTAGTTGTAGGTCTTTTATGTGAGAATAATCTTTGCAACACACAGTCCAGCTGTTTTCTTTTATTTTGGAGTGGAGGGGGGGGGGGGGGGGGGGATTCTTGGAGAGGGGAGTGGGGGCTGACGACTTGTCGGGCTGACCCTTGGAGTTGGTCCTGAAAATGGAGGCTGTGATCGAGAAGGAATGCAGTGCACTTGGAGGACTCTTCCAGACAGTGATCGGAGACATGAAAGTAAGGAAACTTTGCATTAAACGAGTCTGATCTTGGACACAAGGAGGTCAATTAGGACCTTGAACCACCTTATGTACTTCCCAGTAAGGGTCCAAAGGCGCCCAAACACTAGTCTGTATTTATATATATTTTTTGCTTAAACGTTACATAGTGGATAGATATACAAAAAACATTTAGTCATATAAAATAAAATATTTAATAATAAATAAAATGGAAATTCATTATTATTCATTATGTTGCAGTGATGATGATTTTCATTCTCATAAAGTGTGGTATGCAATGGGTGGCCAGTCCAAATAGATAATTCGAATACTAAAGAACGCTCTTTATGTTTTGTTTAATTGACATTTGTTGGTGGCAGGGACCATTTAGGCCAAGCTAATCACAAAAGTGGCGGTATGTCATTTTCGACATGTGGACATATTTTCGAAATGGCTCCGCCGATGAAACCATTAAGGCTGTCTCATTCATCAGCTGTTGGCCACCTGGAGGAATCCTGGGAATGTCGCTTGCAGGGTAGAAGATGACCCTCCGGAGTCTCACACTTTGACATGTGCGTAAATCAAATGGCCCCTGACACGACTCGAGTCGAGAGTCCCCAAAGTTAGTTAAAAAGGGCGCCCCGAATTTAATCAGTAGGAATTCCAACCTACATTCAACTATATTGATGATTAACTCAATGTATGCTTAATATTTTTCTTTCTTTCTTATTAGTTTTTTAGATCAATTTCCGAGTGTATCTCAAGTGTAGGATGAGTCGGTCAGATGGACTCTGAAACATTCAACTTTACATTAAGCCTCGTGGCATCAGAGCTGGAGCTGTGCGCAGCATCCAATGGTGGGGTATGAAGAGATGGTCTGTTGTGTA
Source organism: Melanogrammus aeglefinus (assembly GCA_900291075.1). NCBI lineage: Eukaryota > Metazoa > Chordata > Actinopteri > Gadiformes > Gadidae > Melanogrammus > Melanogrammus aeglefinus. The sequence continues at coordinate 116,812 of OLKM01000559.1, read as the reverse complement.
CAGTTACCCCTGTGGCACAGGCAGGCATACAGCAGACGAGCTCACTGGGGTGGCCGACTCAGATCTAGGGGAATATTTGACAGACATGAGAGATGAGTGCTAGGGTCAACCTGTGGCTTCGTGTTATGTTCCACAGCATGACAGGACATTCCGTAAGCCGGTGGAGCTATTGGCGCATCAGCAATGAAACATCAGAAATGTTACCAAGACGCATCACCCCTGCTTCAATGGCTCCTGTGAGCCTTCTGCTCTTCCTCTCACTGTAAAGTTGATCGGTCCTGTTCTGTTCATTTCAGCCCAGAACCCAAAATACATCCAGCTTCCCGTGAGGGGCACACTCATTAAAGGAACACTATTTTTATTGTAGGGAATCTTCTATCCATGACCCATTTGGAGGGCTAATATTGTGCAGCACTCCCAAAATGTAGGCTAGACTTTTACCTCAATGAATTTAAGTTATGCCAACTAGCAGATTAATGCATTTTATATGGGATGTTTAAACTTACTGTATCAATGACTATGCCAATATTGGCTTAAGTGAAGTCTGCACCCTTTTAAGGAAGTTTATGCTAAGTGCCTCCATTGGGTTCTGTTTGTATTGTATTTTCCCTTTGGCTGCATGCATGCCTTCCAATCTAACCTGGTGTCTACTGGTTGGACTGGGTTTTAGGAAGTTCACCATTACCACAAATCACCATCAAAGATCCTATGAGTCATAAGGGAATTTTTCTCCAATGCACTTTAGTCTGTTGAAATGTGTCTAATCCAGGGTGTTTACCGCAGTGTGCCTGCGACACGTTAGAATTAAAGGCCCACAAGGCATTTTGGGGACGCTAAGTGACCCATAATGAGTAGCCCTGGCCGGCCAAATGGCCTTGTTGCACACATGATAATCATCCTGCTAGTGAGGTGTGTGTGTGTGTGTGTGTGTGTGTGTGTGTGTGTGTGTGTGTGTGTGTGTGTGTGTGTGTGTGTGTGTGTGTGTGTGTGTGTGTGTGTGTGTGTGTGTGTGTGTGTGTGTGTGTGTGTGTGTGTGTGTGTGTGTGTTCAAAGATATTTTTAGCACATTTCCGGCTAGAGTTTAAGGGGAACAGTTGGTAGCACTGTTGCCTTCATCCCCAGAGTTCTGGGTGAGAATCCATTCTCAGGTCACGGCTGCATGTACTTCAAGAGCTTAAAGACCTCTGGTTCCCTCCCACCACACATCCCTCTGCAGCGCAGGCTAATCAGAGACCCATTAGACAGTTGTGGCTGTCTAATTCACCAACGCGACTGACAGACCCGACCCCCCCCCCCCCCCCCCCCCACTCCCCATGACTTTGAGCAAGACAGAGGGGGTAAATAATACAGCTGGGCTGGGCGACTCAATCTGTTGCATCCCTCTGACTGCCCGACTGTACCACCTGTGTTCTCCCACAGAGCAGCTATCCTATCTGGGAGGACTTTATCAGACAAGGCCGGCAAGCTCCAGTCCCAGCTCAGGTGAGTGCGTCTTCGTGTGTGCATGTGTGTGTGAGTCTGTCAGTCAAACAGTCCTTTATCTTAAGTCCATGGAAAATCACCATAGGCAAAATCAAGAACTGACCAAGTACTGATGTTACCTTGCAGGAAAAATCCCCCTTAATGGAATTAATCAAATATTCACAATTTGTCCTGCCTCAGTTTGTGCGATTTGCTATGAGTAAACACTGTGACTCCTTAACAAACAGGTAGGTTATGTAAATTCTGGTTAAACTCCTACCTTGCCCTCAACGTGCCCACTCACTCTGTTGCGTAACACCACTACAGACACAGCCCGTATTTTTCCCCTGTTCTCCTTCGTGGCATTTTCCACAAAGGAAAAACGCGAGAATCCGGTCTCGAGCCCTTCTGCTCTTTGTGGCCTCGCACAATGGATCTAAGTGTCTGTGGCTTAGTCCAGTGCCCAAATGTCCTCAGACAAACCCACAGTGACGGCTTATATAAAAGCACAAATGTCCTTCCAAAGACTCACGCAGTCTCTCTCCCCCCCCCCCCCCCCCCCCCCCCCCCCCCTTCTATCAAGTCTTCATTAGGGCTGATTTTATTTTGTCCAATCAAAGAGCGGCCTGTCTATTGTACTGTCGCAAATTCCAGCACCCACCCTTTCCGATGTATGTTTTTTCTGTTCTTTGAGCAACAAAAGATGTCGGTTCTAACAATGGCCGTCCATGTCAGCCACTTCTGCTAGTGGGCTTTAGGTGGCCACGTGTCCCTAGACAAACCAACGCTGACATACCCTCTTGAAATCGCATTGCGCGGTTAACCCATCCGCGGAAAAAAATTCTGACGTGGCTAACTGCGCTCGACAGGTTTCCAGAAGGCTCCACGTGCGCGCAGACAGACTTGGAGCGACAGTCACACAAAGGCCTCAATGTCTTAACAATACCGCCCGGAGGGCTCACAGCCCCGTGCTACTCCATGCCGAGCATTAGGACTGATTAACGGTGATATGTTAGTCCGATCTCACCGTTGTTCCGGGGTTAAATATGCGACCTGGCTTTGCTTGAACTCTGTTGGGTATCTGAGGCCCGCAGCCCTTGTGTCTGTTTGTCACCGAGGTGTCACTGTCTGGAGACGGAGGAGACAGGGTTTACAGTGTGCGTCTCCGTTTTGGGAACAGGTTGATCATCCTGGATGTATTCTTTGTTTTAAAGTCTGTGAGTGCTGTCACCTGGAGAACAGCCCGCCAGTCCCGGCAGGTTTATGGACTCCCAATTGCCTTGAACCCTTCAAATCCACATTACATGCATTTATTGCTTATGCTTTAATACCTTTAAGTAAGAGCCTGGACTAAGCACTCTTGCCAGATTCTAACCTAGTTTTATGCCTTGGCTTGACTTAAAGTGGACAAATAGGAGACGTCAATACTTTTCAGGAGTCTTTGTTCTAATGGGCATGTACCCGGTGTCCAAACAGTCCGATATATTTGTTTAATGTCTCAAGGATTTACAAATGAGTGCCAAGTGCTGATCGATGCAGCGAAGCTTGAATATTTGGCATATAAAAGGCCGGATCAACAGCATCTGTTGTATTCAACTGTCACTATTTCTAGTTAACTGACACCTTCTTGATAAGAATCTCCCTTTTGAAAGTATCACATAAGCGTTCCAATAAAATTTCCAGCCCCCCCCCCCACCACCACTGCCGCCACCACCACTCACTTTCTCTCTCACACACATACACACACTGTGTTTAGAAGTGGCATATAAACCAAGGCTGCTGCTGAGTGGCCAACCACTCTGGCCAGAGAGTGTGTGACGTGTGTGTGACATCCTGAGGCGGGCCACCCTGTAATTTCCCCCCCCCCCCTCCCAAAGCAGCTAGGAAGTCGACCAATTATGGTCTTTAGGCTGTTCTGTCATTTCTGGGGTACAAATAGGGTCTTTGTCCACACACACACACACACACACACACACACACACACACACACACACACACACACACACACACACACACACACACACACACACACACACACACACACACACACACACACACACACACACACACACACACGTGTTGTGGCAAGTGGAGTAGAGGGATGGGTGGAACACAAGTGATTTGATTTCTATTCAGACTCCTTTCAGCCGCTCTAAGTCTTTGGTCTTTCTGGTGGGTCAGGCCGGGCACAGCTGTGTCCGCTATTGGCTCTCCAGCAGACCTTTGAGCCTCCTGTGGGTTTGAAGGATTCAATACAACCACTTGAAGTAAATCCCCCACACAAAGCACACAAACACACACACACACACACACACACACACACACACACACACACACACACACACACACACACACACACACACACACACACACACACACACACACACACATAGGCACACAAACACACACACTCTAATATTCATCTCCTACAACAACATACTTTTCAAGACGAACTGATGTAGATCAGCCTGCCCTCTGATTGGTTAAATACAGCTTGTCCTTAGTGTTGTGACAGGGTCGTCGTCCACATATGCATAAGGCGAATGTGGGAGTTTTGATTCTGCAGTCATAACTAGATAATTGCAGAGCTAAACCTTTATGCCACGGAGTGTATGTTTAAAATTATACGGGGTGCGTTGCATTTCATCTGTCATGGGGTAAGTGGATTTCCACATGGAAGTGGAAATCTATGTTGTCTCCGCATCAGACTGGAGACTGGTGTTTCGCTCCACTGCCGTGTCGAAGCGCTTCATAGCAGCTCCTGCACTATGGGATGGTTGGAAAACCACACTTTGCGAAAAACCGTGTTTGTGCCAACTTGACACTGCACAGTATAGTGTAAAACGAAAATAAACCATAAAAGATATTGTATATATTGTGCGCAGTTGCAGGAGGCACATGTACAGTAGAGGTTCACCATGGGCTCACCCCAAGCTTTAAATAGGGGTGTGTGTGTGTGTGTGTGTGTGTGTGTGTGTGTGTGTGTGTGTGTGTGTGTGTGTGTGTGTGTGTGTGTGTGTGTGTGTGTGTGTGTGTGTGTGTGTGTGTGTGTGTGTGTGTGTGTGTGTGTGTGTGTGTGTGTGTGTGTGTGTGTGTGTGTGTGTGTGTGTGTGTGTGTGTTCGTGTCAGTGTGTGTGTGTGTCAGCTGTGTGTATCTGTGTTAATTTTCCATGCGTGGGAACACACCCAGGCCCGTTGTGGTAACCAGTCTGCCCCTTGGAAAGACCCTAACATCATATGTCTTCGTTCCTAAGGAGAAATGGCTGCCATGATAAAGGAACTGCTTGTCCATTCAGCAGTGAACCTGCGGTTTACAGGTAGCTTTACTGGCCTTAGTTTCCTTCCCTTTGCTCCTAGCTCCTTAAGACACGGGATGGAGCTGGCGAGGAATGCGTTGAAAGACTGACACAGACTTTGGCTGCTCTGGTGCAATGCATTTCTCCTCTTTCGTGTTTAGATGTTCGATCCCCTTCTTATGCAGCATGTTCTTGAACAATAGCTAGCCTTGCCAGATCAACCCCTTATTGTTGTTTAGCATGGTTTAAGCTTCCTGTACTGAATATGTTGGTACGTTCTAAACTAGGAAAAACACTGCATTTTTCCCTCCGCACTGTAACTGAACAACATTTCCCCGCGAGGCACACATGCCATTGATAGCCACAGATGGAACCAAGATGATGGTGCAGGCTTACAGACTGCAGACAGGTTCTTCCCTCAAGGATCAACTAAATCTCTTTAGCCTAATTTATAGTTTTCCCTATTTGACGTGCATCATGACGAATGAAAGGGCACAGACCTCGTAGTCATTAAGTGAGCGTTGAATGAGGAGCCTCGGTTACATGTAGGAATCATCTGAGCGGCGACAAACCAATTCAAAGTTTTGTGGTTGTCTCAAGCTCTGGCTGTCCCCCACTGAACCCCCACATGAGAAGCTGTTACTCAGAACCTTTAACTCAATGAAAGTGTCCCTGTATCTACAGGGGGGGGAAACACTCAACTTCACGTTCCAGTTTAACTGTATTGAGAAAGAAAATCTTAAATATAGCATCACAGGAATAAATGACTACACACTACAAATACTATTACTACTCTTTAATACATTGTTTTGACACAGCACTGACTTCGCATTATGTGCTAGGATTCCAACAGGCAGATGTTTAATATCCACTTCAATAGAGGCCTATTAAGCACAGTATAGTGTGGGCTATCTGTGCCACGTCTATAGTGACGTGACAATATCCACATTCACATTCTAGTTATCAGGTAATTCTACTTTTTACTGGCCCGTAAAAGCCGCCTATCTGCACAGCGTATGGAAATTCCCAGGTGTGTGTGGTAGGTGTCCTGTTGGCCAGTGGAACGTGTCAGCCGCTTAAAGCAAACAAAGTCAGGGCAAACAGTGTGGCCCAAGTTTGCCATGGAAAGTGTTGACACTTTATGCTAACTAAGTGCCTCCCTTGGTTCCTTCATTGTTGTTCCCCTTTCGCTACATGCACTGGTTTTAAGTGACCTTAATGTTTCCACTGGTTGGTTAAGGTATCCCTAACGCCTCGTGCCCACTGCATCCGTCCGTTGACTGATCCCCATTGACTTTGGGGATGGACACGCAATGCATTGTGGATCCGTGCGCTGCGTTGGAGCATTCGGCTCCGTCAAAAAGTTGAAGAATTTTCAAATTTTTCGGCAGCGACGGATCCGTCATCCAATCAGATCACTCATGCAAATTTAAGCACTGTGAGTGACACTACACGGACTCTGACGACCCTGGAAACCTCCCCCATCCGTCGGCCACGCCTTCCGACGTCCTTTGACTGAGACGGTGCACGAGGCGTTAGGCTTTAAGCACATATTTCACAGAATTGTCATCGTCATAAATTTCACAGAATTGTAACTGAATTACAATAAAGCACACACGTTTCATTGCCATTTCCACTGGCTAGAGGCACGTTGCCGTGGAAAGCAGGTCTTGAACGGTGCAGTCTGTGCTTTGGGCTCACAGACCTCTGGAACTCAGTGGATCTCACCGTGGGGCTTGGTAGGCTGAGCTCACCGGTGTTTAACGCTCTGCTTGGGCCTAAATTTTTTTTGTTTCCGACCGACCCTGTCAATTTATGTGCGACACAAATTATTTTTTGAGCTTGGATTTTTTTTAAAAATTTTTTTTTTTGATGCAAACTATAATTCCGTTTTTGTACAGCACCTCTTCATTCTGTACAAGGATGAGCGCATTCTCTCGTTTTTAAATGAAAAAAAAACTACCTATCATCATTCGCTGCCGCTGGAAAAAATAAAATAAAAGAATAAAATAAATTCCCTGCCTACCCATGACCTCAACTGACAACCAACAGGAACCAAACTTTTTTTGTTTTTAGGCCTTAGGAGCCACCACCTGAAGCGCTTGGTATCTGAGCTCTTTCTGCTCTCAAATTCCATGCATAGTGTGGCGGGAGCTTGTGACCGACTGAGCCGCCAAAACTCTCTATATTGCTCTATATACTCGCTGTATATTGTAGATCCACACATGCATACATGTGTTTGTGCTGCACACGATTCTTCACATACAGCTGCTGGTAAAAGCAATGTCCTGTTGGCCCAAGGGGTAGGCGAACCCCAACCCTGAGTTGGGGTTCTATGAACTAGCCATTGCAGACCACTAACCCCTTTGCACATGGATGTGTGTGTACCCATTTACTGTGACCTTTTCTGCACACAGTTATCTTTGTTGATTTATAAATTGAATTACCGGTACATTACATTTTTTTTTTAAATGTTCTCCCCTTTTCTTCGACAGAGCAACAGTTGTTGCTGCAGCGGCCTTCCTAGATGCCTTCCAGAAAGTGGCCGACCTGGCTACCAACTCACGAGGTAGGGATGAGGAAAAGTGTGTGTGTGTGACGTGTGTGTGTGTGTGTGTGTCTCAGTGTGAGTGCATAGGTTGGTCGGTGGGTGTGTATGAGTGTGTGGTTCCCGAGCAGCTGGCAGCTCATCCACTTATCCTTCAAGCGCAGCGGCCCTGTCTCTGATCCGGCGGCCCTGCTGGTGAGGGCAGCACGGCGGTCAGCGCTAAACGGAGTTCCACTCACTCTCATGGTGCGTCACGCGCATTTCCCTGCCAGCGTTTTGAGTGCCTTCGAACAAACTCACCCTCCACCGAAGTTCTCGCTCAGTATAATTCACTGCATGAATGTGAGGTGAAACGTTAAAATTAAATATATAAAAATCGGATATAAGTCAAGCTCGCAGATTTTCTATGGAATGATGACCGGCTCAACGCTAGTCACGTTCTTGAGGAGAGCCACTGCTGAGATGGAGAGATTTGGAGAGACAAAGCCCGAGCGATTAGATCGCTCTCTCCTTCTCCCTGGCGTTGACACCCCGCTCTGGTCTATTAATAGGAGGTGAGACAGACGCAGGCATTCATCACTTCACACCATCGACAGGCACCGCACAGACTTCTGCCTCCTGTCACACCGTGTTTAAGTGTCTGATTAAAAGGATGAGGCCGGTTCATCGTTCATCTAATAATTTATGTCTCTCTGTTGTTTGCTCTCTCTCTCTCTCTCTCTCTCTCTCTCTCTCTCTCTCTCTCTCTCTCTCTCTCTCTCTCTCTCTCTCTCTCTCTCTCTCTCTCTCTCTCTCTCTCTCTCTCTCTCTCTCTCTCTCTCTCTCTCTCTCTCTCTCTCTCTCCTCTCTCTCTCTCTCTCTCTCTCTCTTCCCCCCCCCCCCCAAACGTATATACCTAAACATGCTTAGTCACGCCTTTGCTGCTGTAAGGGCTTGAGTCAATACAGCGGAGGAGAGCAGTTATGTGCACTGACCAGGTTTGCTGTATTAGTGGCATATGATTGATTGGTCTGACACAAGTACAAGGGTTTATTTTACAACTCTGAATGTGAGGGCAGTGTTGTATATGCTGTAGGATGGACTATGCTGCGGATTTAGGACATTCTCTGAGGTGAGGATCACTGTTGTACTACACCAACCCAAACACATGAGACAAGACGTCTCATGGCCCATGCCTGCACACAGGCAAAAACAACCAGAGACACACTCTGTCGGGTTGATTTGCACTGATAGGGGTAGGGGAATAAGTGGAATGATTTAAGTTTTTCATAGTTGTGGAAGCTGAACATTGTAATTGCTGTCATACTGGCTGGCAGAATAGCAGAGGCAATGTGCAAGGAGCCCTTTGTTAAAAGAGTGTAATTTTAACACTGCATCTGTGATCTGTTTTATGGCAGCAGTCTGATCCTCCGCATTACCCTTTTGTCTGTCTTCAACAGTAACCATCCATTAAAATCAGGCTGAACAACAGATTCTGCTGAAACATGTAATAGCTGTTTTTCTGAAAGGATGTCAAGTGACTTCGCTTGTTGTACTTACTGTGGTAGGTAGTGACTAGTTTAATCAGTAACCAATGCTTCTGCTGCGATTGATGTAAACTGAGGCTTCATTTTTACATTCAGGGTCTTTTTTAAACCCCTAGTATCATTAGGTGGTACAGCAGGACTGCATTAATGAACGGTGTTGCAATTCTCAGAGTTTCTCACAGAATTACTGATGCATAGTTAAACCTGTGAGGTGATAATAAGTACGGTATCTATATACACACCCCAGACATCACACCTGCTCATATTTAGAAGTTGTGTGATATAGCGACGGTTCAAATGAACTGCATATCCAAAACAGTCAGGTTAGGGTTAGGATTAGGGTTAGATGTTTTCCAAATATAATCGGTGTCGTCCACCTTTTCGCCACTTTAGCCTTTTTCTTACTTTCCTGTCGTCAATGAAAGACAGAAACACTCATGATTCTGAGCCATTGGTTCTTTAAGAAATCCAGGTAATTACAGGTATTCCTAGCAACAACTAAGGGAGTTTATGTGGTGACTCGAATCTTGTTCACATGTGCAGAATCTTAGGACGATTGGTATGTAATGACAGAAACACCCTCACCGTTTGAACATCTTGGAAAATAACTGCACAGATTTCCAACTTTCTCTGTGAACCTGCGCAGAGTTCAGGGATTGTGGCCCCTGGACTTTCAGTCAGCCTGAAATCTCACGTCATCGGCCGAGGCCCCCAGCAGACAAATGTTTTAGGGAAAAGATGTAACAAGAGACAGACAAATTAAATAAATAATTTATCATCTTGACACTCTCTTGTTTTGCAAAACGACGGATCGCCTTCGGTTACTTTGGGCTTTGTAAAGATCAGCTTACCGTTTTGTTCACTTCAAAGTATAAGCGCCAGGATTACCACAAAGACATCACATCTGTTGGCTGGTGAGTTTCTGCGTGTTTGTTGATGTGTGTGCATGTGTGTGCCCGTGTTCCTGAGGGTTAAAGTTGCCTTTTTGTTCTGAAGCCACCTGCCCAGTTTGGGAGGAAGATCAGATAGCCCACAGCACAGAGGTCCTGCATCGCACACAGTGCTACTTGCCATCGGACAGCCAACAACATGCTCCCCATAGGAGCTTAATGCAAGAGACGGTCAAAGAGACGAAACCAGAGACGAGATATCTACAAAGTTCCCCTCCACCACCAGTTGTCAATGAGAACAAAGTGTCCATCTTTCTTTGTAGTATTTTTTTTTTAAGGTAATTTCAAACCCTCTTGTGTTTTGACTCTCGTCAAGCTAGCGAACTAAAGGATTATGACTTGGCGTCTTCTTAGCCCGCATTCATTTGGATGTTTATTGATGCGTTATCTAGAAGGATCACAAGACCAGCTTAAGTCCTTGAAAGGAGAATCAAAACAAAGCAAAGACAATTCGATTTTACGTATCCATGAGAGGTTTCCTTTAATTAAAAGAAATGTGTTTTTAAGTTAGTTAGCGCACTATTTCTCTCACACAGCCAAAGTCTTCTAGGGCTATTTTACCTTCTTTCACAAGCCAAGATACACGTTTTCCTCCAGTTTAAATACTTCCAACAGAGCAAATATGTTAACATCACTACCTGATCAGATACAGATCGTCAAAGTGCAACATGAACAATTTATATCATCCAATTTGTATTAACCCTAATTTACCATGCAATAAACATCCATCATTTCATAACATCCTTTGAGGGCCTACTAGATAAACAGTCTTGTTCTTAGTTATCAGAAAATTTGTACTGGAAGCTAAATAAATTCACCTGTAATAAAATATAATTGGATACCATAAAAAAGGTTGGCAAGACATGTTCCAAGTAGCTAATCGTCAATCTGTGATAGCTTCAAATTAGTTTACAAACAAATATGACTATAAAATATATAAATTAATTATTAAAATATATTAGCAGTCAGCACTTACGACCGGCGTTTGTGTTATTATAAGAGCTTACTTACAGAGAGTCGTACTTTACTGCAGCATACCAGCTAGCGTGCTACTAATGAGCTGTACCGGTTTATTTCATGAGCCCACAGGCAAAGTATCACTCTAACTAGGTCAACATTCAGTTTTAATGATTTTTCTTGCGTGCAATTTAGTAAACAATAGTCTGCCTTGGCATCATTTGTGGGTAAAGAGATTGGGTTGGGCATCGAATTAGCTAGAGATCCCTCTACACAAAGAAAGGTGTTTCCTTGAAAATGCATGCATTTTGGGGCCCTTTCACTTTTCTGCCCCTGCCTCTTAAGGATATAAAAGGGTTTAGTGGAATAAAAGGACAGGAATGCCAAGTACAGAATGTTTTGAATCCCAGAGAAAGGACATAAGTTGCTAGAGAAAGTACCCCATCCTTGTTTTGTGTTCTATAATCCACAGTCTGTTGAAATGGATTACCGTCCTGTGCCTCCAGCAAATACTAATATTACACATGAATACACGCACACACACGCTTAATTAGGCATGGAATACACATGGGCAGAGGAGCCATTATAATATCTACCACCTGATATCTACTCTGTTCTCTGCAGGGTCAATGGTCCACAAGACCCACGCTCAACCTCAATCAACTCTTCTCACTTTGTTGCCCCTTTTCTGTTCCAGTACATCAGAATGAGCTCTTGGCCCTGACATCTCCTTAACTTATGTTCTTTGTTCAGTCCTGCTGTATCTGCAGTAATGGCCGCTGTTAACGTGATGGACAGGCTGCTTCATGGTTTATGTTTGCGCCTCTGGTTGTGTATTGATCGTTTTGAGCAACGTGACCAAAACTGACATCAGACAGCCGCATTCTTCAGATGGCTCAAAAGCCACGCGTGACGATTGACAGAAAACCCCTTTCAAGACCATTTGTGTTGATGAGAAGGGCTTTTTCAACCGAGCACTTCAGGGGGTTGAATACACAGAACTATTTATCTAACATAATCTACTGACGACATTACATCACGTTATTCATTTCTTTATCCTTTGGAGCGGATGTGAAATGCTTTGACAGGGAGCCTAACTGCAGCAAAACCACAGCTTTACAAGAAGCGACGCCACACGATACCTCATGTGAACACGCACCGCGTCGTAGAGACGAGCGGACACCCAGAGCGAGAGAGGCTTCAAGACACACCTGAGCTCAGGTGAGGCGGTGGTGAAGATGATGTCACCTTGCCACACAGACACAAAGAGGGGCCGTCACACTCGCCCACGGGGAGAACGAGCGCTCCTCTGTCGGGTTGATTTGCAAGTTGGTTGGCATTAGTCATTTGGCCCACGGCGGAAGATTAGCTCGAAACTTGGGAGCGTATGTTCATTTGCGATCTGGTGGGCTGCCCCCTCTGCAGTAAGCCCACTCACTCGTCAGTTCGAGGTCGGGCATGAAGGAACACACCTTTCACTTTGTTTATCCCCTCCCTCTTTCTGCTCTGTTTTCACAACAAACGGTTGGCGCTTCTCCCACTCTGAGCGTTTAATTATTGTTGTTATGCATACAAGTGAATGAGTTGGTTTAGTTTAATCCGTTACCCAGGCAAACGTACACTTCCCTTAAAACGGTTGTGAATGTGGTCAGTTGCTCTTAAGCATGCTTGCATTCCTCGTTTTTTTATTACATTTTCCTTTCTCCTTCTATTGAGCCATATCCCTCTGCTTTGGGGCAAATCATATTTTCTTTCTCTGTGTATAATGTGTCTTACTCTGCGCGTGTGGCTCTGTGTTTGTGTCTATGTCTATGTAAGGTCAATTAACCCTAGTCTCCCATTCCTACGGTCCACCAGTGGTGTCTGTGTGTGTGCATCGCTCTGTCTCTGTGTGTGTGTGTGTGTGTGTGTGTGTGTGTGTGTGTGTGTGTGTTTGTGTGTGTGTGTGTCTGTGTGTGTGTGGTATTCCAGCCAGTCGACCGCGGTTGCCCCAGCTGGCCCAGAGTCCAGGGGTGCGGGGGGATGAGGTCACCACCGCTCTAGGAAGTGGAACAGACAGAGTGGGTCAAGGCAGAAACAGCCAGGCTGGCGGAGAATGTGTTGTGTTTAGCTTGGGGTGTATAGTATAAGATCGAGATACGTTTAAGGAGACGCTAAAGGGAAAGAAGGGTTAAGTCGGTTAAGTACTACCTGAAAGACTGAGGGAAGGGAAGAGTTAGGGTTGAAGAGCCAAAGTGACAGCTGTCCGTCACAGCTGAACGGCTGATGAATGAATATGTGAACGCTTTATTCAAGAATCAAAGTTCCATATAAAAGAAAATACAAATACAAGGTCAACATAGATGAAAATACATGCAAGCATCGATTCCAGTGTTTCCATAACCCAGACCGTATCATATTTAAGTGTCAGTGAGTGCAGTGTGATGGTTCCTCCTATGCTGGCAGACAGAACCCTAACCTGCCTGAGTTCATAGGACACATGAGGGTCTGAGCCGAGGGATTCCCCCCACTCGTCAACACAGGGGCGAGATGCTTTATTCCAGACTGATTCCTCTTTCTCAACATCCTGGAGAAAGATTAGCATGCCCTTCTCAGACTGTTTATAGCACCGTAGAATACAAATCGGGGTGGTGATTATTATAATAATAATAAGAATTAAGTTGCGACTATAACGATTATCTCTGAGTCTCCGTTGTGTGTGTTAAACGGGTTGGATGGCATCTTAACAAAACCATTGCATTAAAACGAAAGGCAGGGGACCGTACATAATATATCTTTCACTCTTTTCTTTCTTTCACAAATGCTAAGCCACACACAATCATACACTCAATTATATCAATTACTCTGAATCACCATTCAAAACATAATTAAGGGTTCAGTACACAAATTTGCAAATTTGTGTGTGTCTGTGTGTGTGTGTTTGTCTCTATGTTTGTGTGTTTGTGCATGCCTTTATATCTGTGTGTGTGTGTGTGTGTGTGTGTGTGTGTGTGTGTGTCCGTGCATGCCTTTACACCTCCGTGCGCCCATGTGTCAGTGTGTTGTTGCACCAGGGCCCTGTCAGCAGCCCCAGTGTGTGTCTGCCCGGGCTTGTCAGATGCTGTGGGGGCTCCAGTGTGAACTGTGTGACTGTGGAGACTTCTTTGAATCGCCCGGATTTGAGGGAAAACGGTTTTAAAGAGCTCCTCTAACTGCGCCGAGAAACCCGATAATGGCAAACCCTAGCAGAGCAAAAACCTGACTGAATAAAGTATTATTTATTCAGGGCACATTAAGTATGGATGACGCAAATACATATTCATTAACCTACCCAGCCCCATCAGCAGAGCGGGATTTCCTCCTTCCCTTTTTAACACGGCCTCCGGTTCTGTCCCCCCTAAAAACCGACTGCAGCTCGTGAAGCGAATTCCCAGTGTGCTCCGGGAACGCTGGGCTAGCTCCCAGCGGCGTTCCGGTCCCGCCGAATATCTAACCAAAGCCCACGCTGTGAAAGGCACACACGTAGAGCCCATGATGACGGGTTGAGCTGCCAGTGTTTCGCCTGGGTAAGCTACCATCTCTATGCTGGCGTAATTACCCCTGGGTCCCCCACTAGGAAGGGGCAGCCAATGGGGGACCTGGGGGTGTACTGAGCTACCACCACCACGCTGGATGTAACACTACATGCGATGAATACATTTTACTGGCTAATGCTAATAACTATTAGAATTTGCTAGCGCTGGCTAATGCTAATTGGCAACACAAATGGTACGCATGTCTGATTTCCCAGAATGAGGGAATTTAATGTCAGGATGCCATTCGGCCCTTCAGCTAACAGCATGACCTTTTCCTGAGAGGAAAAGTCGTGCAGGCCCGAAGTTTGGACCATTTAATGGTCATTTCCTCTACATTCACCATGGCATATCCTTGTTTGGGCAAATTCATGGTAATTGTAGGCATTGTTGTTCCACCGAACCTGCACAGTCCATCTGACAATTTGTAGGTTACGACCAAGTTAAGGTCCTCTATATTGCACCACATTCCTCCGACCTCAACACTTGTCCTTCGACACGCCACTCCGTCTCCTCTGGATCACTGTGAAGCCCTCCTTCACACAGGCCGCGGACACAGTAACGGTGTTTTCTTCTCTCTTAAGTGGCCACTGTCTTGGCTGGGCCTTGCCCCCTCCCCTTGAGGAATGACTTGGTTCCACTCGGTCATTGTGTGCCGGCAATGAGGTCAACACATGGCAGACACATGCGGTCCGTTCTGCAGCTACAATTACCATCTATTCCAAGATTCAGCTCACTGTATAGGATGTAATGATAATATAAAACCACCCTTCAATAAAGCCAGGGGTCCATGGCAGATTGAGTGGGTTATTGGTGACCAGGGGTGTCTCCAGTTCAAACTTGTACCATTTATAAGACATGCCGAAAAAAAGGGCAATTCTTTACATCTGCTTTGGTCTTGTAAGCTTGATCAGTGAATAAACAAAACGATGTCTAGCACTTTGAAAAGTGTAACCTCTTTATTCAACAATGCACATGGTGCTATCGGTGTAGGTAATTGTGAAGTGGCCCTGAATTAGTATTCCAGACGTAAGTCAAGCCCCCCTGCAGGCATCTGGTAAAACAGTTAGGACTCTTCAATGGGTTGCAGTGTTTCTGCTGTAGTCGTTTCACAAGGACTGCTGTTCTCAGTTTTCTACGCCTATCACTCAAAATCACAACTTTTCATACGCTCAGCGTTCGGGTAGATCCAGGAAGAAAGATGGGAGCTTTAGATAGAGGGCCGAACAAGCTACCTGATGTCAAAGAAACCGTATTTTATTGTTTTCCCCTTAACCAGCATGCTCCCATGTGACTTTGAGCTCCGGGTGCAGTCCGTTCTGTTTCCTTAAACGTAAATGTAGACGTACGGGAGCTAGCTAAACGATCAATATAATCCCTGCAGAGCCTGAAGTGGCCCCTGGGTTGAACAGAGCGGTCACTTTGTTAGTGTTATTGCAAGTTAGTTGGTTTGTCCTGGTTGTTTCTCAATCATGTTTAAGTGTGAGTTAGTTGGTGTGTCCTCCTGGTGGTTTCTCAATCATGTTTAGGTCTAAGTTAGTAAGTGTATCCTCCATGTACCTCACATGTTCCCATCAAGTCGAGAGGTCAACGCATGTGTAAGAGGGGCGATGGGGCGATGGGGCGATGGGGCGATGGGGCCCGCTTACGTTTGGCACTGGAGGAGCAGGGTCATGTGATTGTGTTCTAATCGACCCCGAAAAATCTTTGCATTAGCAAGGAGCTCATTAACTGGACCAGGGGAACACCAGTGCTGAGGGCGCCCCAGAACGTGATGGGGCGGTCAGAACGTGTTGCTCTGCAGGTGCATATGTGTGCATATGTGTGCACTCTGCACTTGCATGTGTGCCTGTGTGTACTTTTCACATGCATGTGTGCACTGTGAACTTGTCGCCCCTCAATATGAACCATGTTCTCTGTCTCTTTTCGAATCAGCCAGCCCAGAAAAGTTCTTGACTGTTAACTTTCTTCAGCAAAGTTGTATGTACAGGTCTGAAGGACAGATCCCCAGCTGCAGTGTTTTAAATAAGCCCCAAAGCTGTATTTCACTAAAACCCCTTCAGTCCTGAGTCCTGTTTTTCCTTGGCCGGTTTTCCTTCTCCCATTCCACCTGAGTGCTCCCAATAATCCCGTAAACTCTCCCCGGGGAAACGGCTGTTCTGCTAGTTTCAGGGCCTTCATTGAAAGGCCATGAAGACCCTTTGAACGGTGTCAGTCCCTGGTCTTCATTGTTGCCAGATGTACTTTGCACCAGAGGGTGTCAATATGTACGGGTGTAAATATGTCGGTCACAGTACTCGGACACTTTGTGAGTAGCATGGCAGTGTGTTATTATTTTCAGCGGCCATCTTCTTTACAACACTTGACCATCAACAACAGAACAGAAGGCTCTCTTTGTACGTCTTCTGCGCTTATCTCCGAACTTCTCAACAGCCACTCCCGGTTATTCACAACAGACGCCCTATTAACTCGGTCTCGAGGGCATCTGGGAGCACACTTCCAGCTCTCTGTCCCCGCGCTCCGCACCGCCAGCAGACCCCTGAGCGCTCGCAACTTCGGCAGACAAAAGACCGCTTCTTTCAAAGGCCAGGCGAGACCCCGGAGCTGGCCCTATGTTCCAGTGGGCCCCGGCCCTGCCTCAGTTCACGGCCCCTCACCACTATGAAAGAGCATTCCCCGAGTCCTCCGCCATTAACCACTTGTGTCTCACTCTCCTCTCCCTGTCCCGCGTGTCCAGGGGTTTAGGGTTTAGGGGCTCCTCTGCTCTCTCCTTCATTCCCCCTTTTCTCCCTCACACAAACACACACATGCACATGCACACGTGCTGCA
Source organism: Melanogrammus aeglefinus (assembly GCA_900291075.1). Lineage (NCBI taxonomy): Eukaryota > Metazoa > Chordata > Actinopteri > Gadiformes > Gadidae > Melanogrammus > Melanogrammus aeglefinus. The sequence continues at coordinate 99,694 of OLKM01000559.1, read as the reverse complement.
GAGCCACAAAGGACTGTGAAGATTTAGTGCCATTCTCGCTCTCCTCCCTGGCCCGTCTGAGATTTATGGCGCTCATGTCTTTGTTGGGGCTCTTGAACGATTCCCTAACCCGGCCGTTTAGTTGTGCTCTATAAAACATTCACGTTGAAATAAAACCGAAGGGGAGCGCCGCTTAAAATGCCCGTCGCCACAGCCATCTGCTTTCACTTAAAACGTATGGAAAAATTGAGAATGCCCTTCTAAACTTTATGGACATGTCTCGACAGAGCAAAGTAATTAATAATATGCGTGCGTGTGCAGCGAAAGGTGTGAAGCGGGGAGAAGGGAGATGGGGTGCACCATTGCAGTGTGCACATTGTTTTAGGAATAGACTCGCGTATGTACTCTTGCATGGTGGAAGCACGGGTTTGTGCGTTGTTTGTGCAGACCTGAACAAACACGAACCAGGTTATACTGGAAAGAGTTAGGTCTCTGCCTCTCTCCTGAGGACATGATATTAAAACACATTATCGCTGGTAAAATGAGCCAAGGCCAACCTTTTGTTTATTAAGATGTGATACAGGGATTAGTTGCAGGTTCAAAATCTCTCAGGGGGAGACAGATTTGGACTCCTGGGAGTTCTGTTTGTGTTGCACCGCGTTGAGGAACTTCTTTTGGGATTCTTGCGTCAGACTGGGATTAACCTGTAAACTCACAACATCCATTATAATGGGGAAAGTCATTTCCTACGGTGTTTATACAATTCGGAAAAGGGCTTTAGAGCAAAGCATTTTTTAGGTCTAAATTAGTCCTGCTGACATTGTGCTGAATGTGAGCCATTTTATCTAATGCTGCAAGAGCTGATTGTAATCTGTAAAACATACACTAGTGTGTGTTTGTGAACGTGCACACTTGTGTATGTGACACGCACGCACACGCACACACGCACACACACACACACACACACACACACACACACACACACACACACACACACACACACACACACACACACACACACACACACACACACACACACACACACACACACACACACACACACACACACACACACACACACACGTGTGTGTGTGTGTGTCTTTGACCAGTTGATACTTTGCCTGGGTGGTAGGTCTAGACAGATGCCCTTTAGGTAAAGGGCGTGTCTGTTTTCATCTGCATGCGGGTGCTTGTCTCTGCTTCTTTTGTCTTGTGTTCTTTGTGCGTGTGTGTGTGGGTGTAAGTATGCGCACGTGTGGTGCTTTGCCTCGCTTTTCTTTAGTGGTTAACCTCCAACATGCATTAACACACACGCCTCAGATCATCAGCCAGTTAATGACTCAACAAAGGCAACCTTTGTTCACACACACACACACACACACACACACACACACACACACACACACACACACACACACACACACACACACACACACACACACACACACACACACACACCACCCGCGCAAACGCACACAGACAGACACACGCAACCTTCCACTGGGTTACAATTTTGATATTGTTTTATGCTCACACCTACCGCAATTATATTTGACGTCTAGATTGGGAGATGGAAAGATTATCTTAAAAGGGGGACGTTCTGAAACCTTCCTTGTGTGTCTAGGAGGACTGGATGGAGTCTGTGGACCAATGCTTTGAGGTCTTGATTGAAGTCTGATTCACTTGAATGTGTAGTACTAGTGTGTACTATTCTCTTGCCATGCCCCTCATTCTATGGATTTTCAGAAAGCTTTTTACACGTTTTATTGTCTTCTGTCAAAGCCGATAGTATTGATTGTATATGTTGTTGGTATTTGATGTCCCTTGCCACAAATAATTACGTGTACCGGTGTTTCCATTTTTCATTGCATTTGAAGGTTCTTGTTATTGGTGTATTCATTGATTGTTCTACCAAGGACCACATACGTATTGGATATTAATAACTATATTCTCATGTGAAACTCCACACAGCAGAATCTTTTTGAAGCAAGCCTTTATCTCAAGTTGGCCTCTTAATAACACTTACTTCCCTTTTGTTCCTTTAACTTTGAATCAAATATGACCCCTGTATACACACACACGCGCACGCTCAAATCTTGGCCAGAGACCTCGGGCCAGGTGTGTAAACAGCCGGTCCCCGACAGCAACTGTGTATGTGTGTGTGAGCGCATATTTATAATGTGTGTGTGTGTGTGTGCACTCTGTCATCCTCACTAAACCTTTCTGCTCCTGACCCCACTGCCTCGCCCTTCTCAGTGCACACATAAACACACACCTTCCCCAAGGGCAAATCTGAAACAAGTGAAGGAAAGTATGATGAGGGAGGAGGCCAAGAAGGAAGCTGTAGAGGGAACGACTGAGACAAGTGGACCCTCCATCTGTCCTCCAGGTTCTGAACAGCGCCTTGAATTAGGGTCATATTGAGATTGGGTGGGTGGCACCTTGCACACATACACATAAACATACGTGTACACACACACTCACACACATACATATTAACATACACACAGACATTTACATACGCACACATATACATTAACATACACGCAAACGCACACACATACATTAACATACAAACAACCAATCATTAACATACACACATACATTAACATACACACATACATTAACGTACACACACACACACACACACACACACACACACACACACACACACACACACACACACACACACACACACACACACACACACACACACACACACACACACACACACACACACACACACACACACACACACACACTCTCAGTGGGGGAAGGAGCCATCAGCTGCGGGCCGGGGGGGGGTAGCTGCCATCTGCCAGGGCGCAGGGAGTCCCTAGGCGTTGGCGGTGAGCTGGACTCCGGTTCCAGCCCCTCTGTTGAGTCCAGGAGACACCGGGGACCGGGCCTTTATTCAAATTGGATTCATCCTTATGATTGTAATGGTGCTCAAATATTGACTCACTTGGTAAATTGCTACCATTACGATTTTTATTGCCTTTTTTTTCCTAAGCGTCAGTGTTTACACAAATGGGTCCATAACGGATTATGGATGTTCAAGATCAAAAATCGTTATTGTCCCCAAAGGGAAATTTGTTGCGCAACAGGAGCATACACAGTATGTATAGATATAGATAGATGGATAGATATTTAAGTTAATACAGGCGCATATATTTTATCAGCAGTAGTCAGTGTTTAAATATATGAATGAAGTCACAATCACTGGTATACTGACTCCATTACTGTCCGATTCCAGTCATTTTCTACTCATTATTTCACTAAAGGTACATTTATTTAGTCTTCCTGTAGTGTTCTCCTCAGTCACGTCGTGCTCGGGTGCATCTCTGTGATTGACGCGCGTTGGTTTGGCGGTCCGTGTGTGATGCCGTGGACGAGGATAAATAGAGATAACACTGATAGGAGAGGAGCTGGAGTGGAGTTCATCCTCTCAGTGAGCTCTCTGTGTCCCACTTCCCCTCAGCATAGACGCCCGCTATGTAGAGAGCTCTGAATGGACCGAGTGTTTCTGCTGTGTGTGTGTGTGTGTGTGTGTGTTGTGTGTGTGTGTGTGTGGAGTGGGCGTAGGCGGCGCATGTGTGCAGTGGCATGGCGGGTAAAATTTCACCGCGGGTAAAACATTCAGAATGAGCCTTTCACTGCGTGACACTGGCCCCTTCTGACAAAAGGAATGGGTTTTTCGGGACCACCATTTGCATGAATGAGCACATACATAAAGAGGCGACGCACGCACACAACTAGAACCTAATATCTACTGGCACTCGCATGCACACACACACACACACACAGGTTGCGTTTCTGAGGGCCTTTATTTTGAACAAGCCGGCGTTGTGCTGTTCTGACGGTCAGCCTGCTCTCCCTAGTGTATCCCTGCTTCTAATTATCCCCACCATGTCTCTCTCACTGGAACCCTTTCAACCGCTCCGCAGTCCGCAGACGGGCAGAGGGGCTGTGTTTCAGATGGCAGGAGATGTGGAAAGCAGCAATGTTTACACATTTATACATTTAGGCATTTAGCAGACGCCTTTATCCAAAGTGACTTACAATAAGTACAATTGTCAGAAGAAGGAGAAACAATGCATTGGTGTCTTTTTTTTTTTAAAGATTTATTTTTGCAGTTTATATTCTTTATTATAGAGTGAGATAGAGAGGAAGGTATGGGAGATGGAGAGGTGGACACGCAGCAAATGACCACAGGCACGACTCGAACCCGGGTCGTTGCGTTTAAGACTGAGCCTATATGGGACGCGCTCTACCGGGGCCCACAATGCATCGGTGTCTGTACAGTAACGGATGTTCCTAGAACCAAGTACCAAGCACTAATAATCACTAGATTAACCCATTCCCCGTAATACCCATATACAACAAAGATAGCTAGGATAATGTTCATATGTTCCTCTGCATGACCACGCTTTGATTTAGACGTTCGCTCACATGCTTTGATTGTCTCCGTTCCGTTCCGTTCCGCTCGCTCTAGCTCTGCGTCGCCCCACCCTCCCTTAATGACGGGCCGCTATGCGTGCACTTATACGTTGCGCTGCTCTGCTCTCTCTGCAGTACTGCGCTGCAGGAAGGTATCGGACCTGTTTACAGGCCCGAGTCGTCTCAGCTGTAAATGGAGCGGAAACATCCCTTCAGCGCCTTGACAATTAGAATCAATCATGTACGATTATACTGAAGGCTCTCCTCATTCCTGTTGGAAACGGCCCCCAGAGCACAGGTTCAAAGGAGATCTGACACCTCTAATCCTAAACCCCAGTGTGGGAAATCACGAAAAACAAGCAAAAACATTTGGGGCTTTTATTTAATCAATTACAATTGAATATCAAGAACACTTAAAACACTGTGAAGGAATATCCTAATTAACTTAAATTAACTGAGCACCCAAAAATAAATGGAAAACACTTACACAACACTCTTCAAGTGTCAGGTGTTCTCATGGTTTGACAAAGTCTCTGTGTCTGGACCTTGATCTAGTTTCCCCTTGCAACCCTTCCATTTATTTTCATGTATTTATTAGTTTGTTCCTATTTGGGACTCTGCTGGTTCTAAGTAGTATGACCTCTTGGGGTTCAAGGTGTCAGGCATTAGATGACATCCGTCCTGCTCCGGATTCCAACTGGTTGTGAAATACAATTTACAGGTCATTCAATAAACAAGCTGTCATGAAATTGCCAAACCCCCAAATTTCACAATCCCTAAACTGCATTGACAGGTCTGTTGCTTCACAAGTTGACAAATGTCAGCCGTAAGACAGTAAAAGAAAAAAGTGCTTCATTTTTATATCAACAAACAACAGTCTATTTCAAATCATATCCGTCCAATAATGTTCCCAGTTCTATAATGGACTAAGGCTAACGGTTTGGACAAGATGGCGTGGCCACACGGTCCCTACTACCCCAACACTCCACTCCGGTGTTATCTGACCCCAAGGCCGCTCATCTGTGAGTCATTACTACCTTCTTTTATTGAAGGCAGTAGGCGGAGAAATCCTACAATGAACTAATAGTCAACTCCTGGCCTCCTGTTTAACGCTCTGCCTGCTGTGAACGTTGCCCCGGGAACCGTGGGCTGGGAGGCCGGCCTGACTCCTGGGCCACTCGGGCTAATTAGCGAACCCAGTAGTCTGACTCAAACTGGGACACATGGGCAATGTTGACTCTTAATTTAACACATGAGAACGGTTTATAAGTGCTGTAGATCTAAACCATAACATTATATACTATACAAGTGGTTTCCAGGACATTCTTTGTACACAAACTCGCCGAAACTCAGAACTCAACCCTTTGTGTGCGTGATTGTGTAGTTATGCTTCAGCCAATCACAAAGCAGTGTGTCCGTCCTTGTGATGTCTCAGTCTTTTTCCTCGGTCTACAATGACTGGCACCCCCTTCGTCCTAGCGTGTCACTCGTGGTGTATTAAAAATTCAGGAGAAGCCATCATGATATACATTTCCCCTTCAGGGAAAACTTTGTTTTTACATGTTTTTGTTTGTGTCACTCTGAAAGTTCCTCATACCATTCCCTTAGCTTCCCGTCACTGTGCTACGGTCCGCTGACTCACATCCTGTGTGTCATACCTGGAATTGTTGTGAAATATGTTTTTTTTATCACCCCAGGGTGTTTACAGTAGGTGTGACTTGATCGGGTGATATGTCACAAAGCAGACAGTAAACTGCAGGCGAGAATACATCAACGTCCCTGAAGTCGCAGTTGACCGTGGGGTCCGTTGATGTCCGATTGCACCACAGTAGGGACACCTGCCACTTGGCAGAAGAACAACAATGGCGTCATTGTGGTGCAATCTTTAGTGCTTGCCCACTCTGAAAGGGCGGTGAAAGATGTGGAATAGCGCCATGGCATTCTTAATCGACCTATGGTGCGACTCTGTTCTGCAGCCTTATTCGATTTGGCACTGAGATTGCTTTACACTGCTTCAAGAGTGACTCTAGTTGAGTTATCGCGGTTTCTCCTCGGTCTTTGATCATGGCATTAAAACCTGCTAAGCCAAGAGAAGTAGGTTGTGTGGTCGATTGGTTCCAGTCCTCAGAATCCTGTCGCTCGGGTGTGTCTGGAATGTGTGTCAGACGGGGTGAGATCGGAGAAAACTGGGACAGCCGAGCCAAGAAAAGACAAGAGAGCGGGCTCGAGAGGGAACCTGCCCTGTGTGTGTGTGTGTGTGTGTGTGTGTGTGTGTGTGTGTGTGTGTGTGTGTGTGTGTGTGTGTGTGTGTGTGTGTGTGTGTGTGTGTGTGTGTGTGTGTGTGTGTGTGTGTGTGTGTGTGTGTGTGTGTGTGTGGCTCTTTGAGGCCACATGTAAGCTGGTCATGTCCTGATAGAGGGGACACACACGCACACACAATAGATTGTTTTTTAAGTCAACGAACAGGGTATTTAAGGAACCCGCGGACCCTCATGGTGTAACATGTTCTCCAACGTTTTTCGGACGAGTCAAAAACAGCGACTATGACGCAATCAGGTCGTCTATTCATGCATTGTCGGCCTCGGTTATCTGATCAGTTGTGTCTGCCCGCGTGCTATGTAGACAGTGCTTGATTTGACACTCTCTGCCAGGGACACTATCATGCACCAAGACGCTCCATTCCTGTTGCTATCTGCTGTTGCATCTGCTGTCTGCTTGTTTCTTCAGAATCGGGCGATATTCTTGCTAAAAAAAGCGTGATTATTGCGACAACTGAACTCAAGCAGTGGTACAATAACCGCTTGTTCCTGGCACTTTACTATTTTATTTGTGTTCCCTACTTGTGAACGCTTAGTGCTGACTTTTCCTCCTGATTTTGACCTGCCGCTGAACCTGCCAGCTCGCCCCGGAGGGATTAACCGGGACAACACCTCCAGGGCTGTTCTGGGGAACACAGAGAGGATCCCGGGGATGGGGTGAAGGGGGCTGAGGGGGTGCTACTGCATGGAAAAGTAGATCAGAGGGAGTCTGAACTTCTCAGGAGAACACGAGATAAGTGCGAAAATGCCTCGGCAGCTTAAATTGAGGAGTGCGGCGGTGGGGTGGGTTGGGGGAGGGTGGTGGGGTAAACCCTCTCTGACCTGAATATGCACCGTGATGCAAAGCTGATGCAACATCTGCAGTGATAGTACGGTACTGTAACAGTACAATGAGCCAATTTAATATACGGGAGCAAATTTGCATTTTTGTTTTAAATCTCCCTGGAGAACAGTGCGCTACCAAAATAGAGTTTCCCAACATATTATTGATAATATTTTAAGTGATAAAGGAGAAGTCCCTTCAAGCGTTTTCAGGTCTATTTTCAGACTTTTACGAATTATAATGATGATTTGGAAACTATAACTTTCCCAGAGTTAAAACTTAAATCGCTCGTAAATCTTTTTCCTATTGCATCTCTCAACTAAGCCCACAGGAAGCTCCCAAAAAAATCCATAACCCACATTCTGCCAATTAAGGCCGGGCCTGCTCACGCATAATTACCCTACACTATAATAAACACGGGGCATGAGGAATAAAGAGGTTTAACAACGCCAAACGAAACCCCTCAGGCACTCATCCTCTACGAGAAAGAGGGGAACGAGTCGGACCACACAGAGCACGAGGAGCAGAGGAAGGCAGCGACTCCCGCTGAGTGTCCTGAACGGTGGCTTCCTGCCCCCCTGGGTGTCATTCATTCATTAGAAGGAGGAGTGGGGGGCCGCAAGCTGGAGACCGAGGCTGAGGTAACAGGAGGAGCTGAGGCAGGGAACGCCACGCAAGCTGGAAGCACTAGAATTGAACGGGGGAGAGAGAGGGAGAGAGAGGTCCAGTCAGGTCCAGCTGTCAGCTTTATGGCTCTTATCTTGTTCAGCGCTCTCTCCTCCTCACTTTCCCTGGTGGTGGCCGGGCAGCTCGTTAGCATGCACGCGCTACAACCACACACAGGCGGCACAGGCTATTCACACCCGCACGCCTCTCTCGCTCTCGCTCTCTCTCTCTCGCTCTCTCTCGCTCTCTCGCTCTCTGTCTCTGTTTCTCTCTCTCTCTCTGTCTCTCCCCTCTTTTCCTCTCTTCCTCTCTCCCCTCTCTCTCTTGCTCGCTTTTCCCTCACATGTCTGCTTCCTCCTTCCTCTTCTCCGGTGTCTTCTGTCTTTTGCTTATGCATGTGTAAAAGACCCTTTGCTCTTTATTCTTTTTTTTTTTACTCTTTGAGGCGTCTACATAAGCATCGGTGCGCAGTGTAAACCCTTTAGATTGAATAATAGCCACCTCTCCCCTCATCTGAAAACGATAAGCAGGGAAAGAGCTGAAACTCTTGTCCGGTTGGAAGTGTGGCCGACTGAAGGAACAGCCAGTTAAACTCACATCTGGTGTGTTTATTGGTTTGTTTAGTTTGCTTACCTTTTTAATCAGCGTCGGCCATGGCTTTGAGAAAGTTATTGGTTAATGTGGCTATGTACTGAACATACTAGTAGAAAGTTATTGGTTAATGTGGATATCTACTGAACATACTAGTAGAACGTTATTGGTTAATGTTGATATACTGAACATACTAGTAGAACGTTATTGGTTAATGTTGATATACTGAACATACTAGTAGAACGTTATTGGTTAATATGGATATGTACTGAACTCACTAAGAGAAAGTTATTGGTTAATATGGATATGTACTGAACATACTAAGAGAAAGGTATTGGTTAATATGGATATGTACTGAACAAGCTAGTAGAAAGTTATTGGTTATTGTGGATTTGTACTGAACATACAAGTAGAAAGTTATTGGTTCAGATGGATATGTACATACCAACCTACTAGTAGAAATGTATTGGTTAATATGGATAATATGTACATACCCAACATACTCGAAGAAACATTGGTTAAAATGGATTTGTAATACTGACATAGACATGTACCGTCCAAAAAACATTCCTTGGCTTGTGTTTGGGGAAAGACTACCCACACACTGTGTGCATCGGGCTAGCGCGTAGAGTTTTGATATCCCACTGTGTGAAACTGACTCAGTCTCTACTGGATGAGAACAAATAAAAAATAGTTATGTCCAGCGAGGGCGGGTCAACATCTGCCTGGCGGGGAACATGTGTCTCCTTGAGGGAGGGGAGGCTGGGTGGGTGGGAGAGAAGCGTAATCAAGGTCTTTCCTATTAGTATTCAGGCCACACGGCACTGCATTGCAGCAGTGGCCCACTGACATACATACGCAGACATACATACACACATACACACACTCGTACATATACACACATGCACAAACTCGTACACATACACACATACATACATGCACCCATACATGCACACATACACACTCATACACAATCACACGTAAATACGCAGTCATACATACGCGCACGCACGCACACACACACACACACACACACACACACACACACACACACACACACACACACACACACACACACACACACACACACACACACACACACACACACACACACACACACACACACACACACACACACACACACACACACACACACACACCTGTCGTTTGATCATAAATGTTGCTGACGAGCTTCTCAGCCAGCAGTCTATGCGTGTCTTAGTTGGACGGACTGTTAGACATTTATGATTCTCATTCATAACCAAACTACCAAGTACAGTACATCTACGGTACACTTTGTAGCTTTTTTGATTAGATCCACTCCAACGGGTCAAAGTGAGCTTTAGTTCACATCAGGTGCTACATTAACTCAGCATATGAAACGGGCCTTTACTAAATACGATTAAATTGCATAGTTGTAGCCGGGAATCACTTGGGATCCGAGTGTAATAGGGATTCCTGATTACTCCGGAATCATGATCTGAACTCTTTAATTTGTTTAAATGATTATTCGTGCCTCACTCAATGGGAAAACATATCTATCTACCAGCACTGGAGTTCTGTTCCACTGCCACCATAACGAGGTCATAACGAGGCCTACAGTGGAGGGTTTCTGCAGTTTGTCGGAGGACTGGAGAAAAGTTATTGTTGTTTTTTTCCATCCATCTTCCCTCCTGTCCTCACGGGGACAGCTGTCACCCGTATGGGTGGATGGGGGGGAAGGTGTGGGTGTGTGTATGTGTGTGTTTGTGTGTCTCTGTGTCCGTGCGTGTCTCAGAGTGTGTGTGTGTGTGTGTGTGTGTGTGTGTGTGTGTGTGTGTGTGTGTGTGTGTGTGTGTGTGTGTGTGTGTGTGTGTGTGTGTGTGTGTGGTATTTGCATGTGTTGTGGCTAGGAAAATGGGCAGTGCAAGCAGCTGACTGGCTGTCAGCAGCTATTGACTGCTTGGTTATAAACAGGAACGTACACAAACCCCCCTGAGCTGATAAGAGGCAGGTTTCCAAGGTTTCCCGGAAGTCCCTGCTGCTAGGGAAAAACGTACTGTTTGTTGTTCCGCGGTTAATTGAACGAGCAGAACAACAACATGTTCGCAAGTTACCCGGAAGTCCCTGCTGCTAGGGAAAAACGTACTGTTTGTTGTTCCGCGGTTAATTGAACGAGCAGAACAACAACATGTTCGCCAGCTAGCGGCCTTTTTTGATTCAGTGGGATGTGATGTTTCTCTCGGGCGATGTTTCAAATGTTTATCGTGGCTGAGGGAACGTTTTAGAGAAACGCAGAGACGCCAGAGGACGTGAATTAACGAACCCAGCCAGCCTTGACATGAGACCACAACAAACCAGAAACATGGGGTTTAAAACCCTGCCCAAACAAACTGTGCATGAAACACAACATATGTGCTTGTACATCGTCAAGATCCAGCACTGCTAATGGAACAAACTACCAGTAGATGCATGATTGGGATGTAAATAATCCCTACCTAAGTAAATTCATCTTCATCAGTGTGTGTGTGTGTGTGTGTGTGTGTGTGTGTGTGTGTGTGTGTGTGTGTGTGTGTGTGTGTGTGTGTGTGTGTGTGTGTGTGTGTGTGTGTGTGACGAGCTGCTCCTCAGTGTGGCGGAGGTAATATATGGAGGCTGAGCTGCAGTAGAGTCACAGCCCAACACGGTGCTGGTGGCTGAGGGGATGAATGACTCCTTGCTGTCTCAGCTGCGTGGGTGGGGTGGTGTTCGGGGGGACATGCCGGCCTCTCGGCTCCGGCGCTGTGTGTGTGTGTGTGTGTGTGTGTGTGTGTGTGTGTGTGTGTGTGTGTGTGTGTGTGTGTGTGTGTGTGTGTGTGTGTGTGTGTGTGTGTGTGTGTGTGTGTGTGTGTGTGTGTGTGTGTGTCCGTCCGTGGAATGTCAAGCAGCCTGGTCGTCCCTCTACAGTCTCTCTTCCTCTCCTTGGTTCGAGCACCCTGCTGATTTCGGAGCGCCACGGTCCTCTTCGACCTCGCGCTGTAGAGGGTGGCTGAGTCTTCTTACGAAGATGGTGTGCGGTGGGGAACACCAGCACTGTCCTTGTGTTCTTCTCTATGAAAAGGTTTCTGAGGTGCTGTGATACAAATGTGCACAATTGCATTGGTAGTGTTTGGTGCGGATAAATATGGCTCTGGTCTAGATAAATCGTGACTGATGGGGAAATGACCAGTAGGGGGGGGGGGGGGTGTGTGTGTGTGTGTGTGTGTGTGTGTGTGTGTGTGTGTGTGTGCGCGCGTGTGTGCGTGCGCCTCTCTAATTAAAGTGTTACTTTGGCTCTCTAATTAGCCCGAGAGGATCTCACATTGCTCTTGTCCAGCTGTGTGCGATCGGATCCTGCATGTGTGCTTCTCCGTTGCTCTGTCCAGCTCTCTTGCCTCTTATCAAGCTAACCACCGGCTCTGGGTGACCAGAGACCATCTGGCTAACTGCAGAGGGGCCTGGTAATTAGCCAGGGAGACTATTCCAGAATCAGATGCTGCCAACCAGGGTTACCTTTACGGTTTATCTCGGTCACCCCTCTCTTTGAACCTGGTTTGCCGTCCTCCTTCTCTTCATTCTCAATGTGCAACTTCCCTCCTTACCACTAGAGTCAAGAATCGAAAACGCATTCGTCTTGGTACGACTCCTAACTTTCTGTTTAGCGTTTGTCTTCATTTTGATTTAATATTCTGCTAATTGTGAAAACGCCCTTCTTCAACTCTACTGCCTGATGTCGGGAGAGAAGCTGGGGTAAACCGTGGGTCCCTCTCTCTCTCATTCTGCCCGTAGCTCTAATGACAAGCTGGGATCTGTGTGAAGAGGGCTCCCTCCCTGATCTAATGCGTAGCAGATGCTTCAAAAAGAAGAAAAAAAAAGGTTGTATTTTTAGAAGGTCGCTCCGCGTTACGGCCCCTACGTTAATAATTCTCAGATGTGTGTGTTTTCTGTTCCACATATAGCCGAACACATCACCCTGCCCGCTCCGATGCTCTGGATAGTGTATTTCAAAACCACGGTTCAGGCTGGCAGGAGCAGTATGTTATAGGAGAGACTCTTTATTGGCTCGCCCTTGCAGGGTTTAATGTATGTTCTCGTAGTGTGTCGGGACAGGGGGTGAGCAGACAGATGCTGGTGGCGTCTGGAGTAAAAGAGGAATCGCTAAAAATGTGTGCGTTGATGCAAAGACGCGTCGGGACTCGTGCACTAACAGTGCTCGTGCTGCAATGCCTTTCCTCCTTCTACTCCTTCCTCAGTTCATCAACGTTATCAACACCTTCTGTCTACTAATATTAAGTTTCAACCAAGTACCACTAAATGGAAAAGAATTGGGGCCAACGAGTTGATGGTGCTGAAATATTGATGCTTGCTATGTCTTTATTATTGCTTCTCAGATGCCAGCCTATAAAGTGAAAAGTAGATCTGCCAGTTTCTAAAAAGCATTTCATTTTTAACAACGTCTTTATTGTGGGAAATGGAGAACATGGAAAGATATATCCTCTTGGGGTTTGAGTATGTTGCTACCAGACTGAACATGCACACACAGACACCTCTCTTCACTGGCTGATAAAGGCTGCTGGGGATATTTGTAGCCCTAACACTATGTTGATGTGTTGATGTCTGTGCAGCCTGCTCTCCACTATAGAACGGTTGTAGCAGGTCTGAAGTCCTGCAACATGAGATGGACAACAGTCAGGAAGTGACACTATTTATTAATAGAGTTAATGAAGTGTGTGTGTGTTTATGTCTTTCAAAGACTCAACGAATAGCAGAATATTTCCTGTAATAGTGAGACTGGCTGGTTTTGTGTTCAAATCTTGCATGTTGGTGTGTTGCTTGGGATGCCAGTGTGTGTTAGCTGTGGGCCAGAGGTGGTGGTCAGTGGAAGAAGTCTAATTTGTGTGCGAGTTTACTCATGAGACTGTGTCAAAGTCGACACGTACCCAAACACAAACATAAATGACACACACAGGGCCTCTTCCAGGCTAATGTGACATTCCCAGAGGCTTCCCAGGAGCAAGAGGAGGAGGAGGGAGAGGACCAAGACAGCATGTGTGCCTAGCCAGCAAATGGCCACACACACACACACACACACACACACACACACACACACACACACACACACACACACACACAGCACACACCACACACACACACCACACACACACACACACACACACACACACACACACACACACACACACACACCTGCATGGAGAGACCACTATGCCACTAGAGAAAAACATACCGGTAATCAGCTTAATAACTGAAAACTAATAATGGATTTTGTTCCTCCTTTCTTTTCAAGAAAAATGTTAAAGAATGTCATGAGGTCGTCGCACCTCCCCCACCCCCCTCTGCATCTGTTTCTTCCCATGTCACCTGAATTGTGTTTAAAAGTTGGACTGGTGGACTACTGTTTGGTGCAGAATATCCTTAACATGTGGTCACATGTCAAATAACAGGAGGTAGGTGTGTGTGTGTGTGTGTGTGTGTGTGTGTGTGTGTGTGTGTGTGTGTGTGTGTGTGTGTGTGTGTGTGTGTGTGTGTGTGTGTGTGTGGTGTGTGTGTGTGTGTGTGTGTGTGTGTGTGTGTGTGTGTGTGTGTGTGTGTGGTGTGCAATAAGAGCTGGTGCTATTTCCATCCAGGGGTCAGCTGGTTCTAGACAGAGCAGGAGACATCTAGTGTCTGTGATGGCAGACATATAATCCTTGCCTGTTTTATAACAACAGTCCACCATCAGGGCTTTCCCTTTTCAATACTCTCAACCCCGAGTTTCACATCCGGAAGTGTTTCCCCAAAAAACAGTTTATCTTTGTACTGAAACAGCCAAGTTAGGTATCGATGTACTCTCAATTGAGTTATACATCCGATAACGTCATCCAAAAAAAAAAAAGGTTACGCTTCGTACTAAAACAGTTTAGTTAATTATTGATGTATGTTTATGACAGAATATTAATTTGATCCATTTTGGATAAAGTGAGACTATTGACTGAATTGATTGATACTAAATCAGTCAAGTCAATTATTGATGTTGTATTTATTAAGGAATATTTTATTGGTCCGTGTTGGATGAAGACTATCGACTGAATTGATTGACTGGTCTTTAATGCGGCGTTACACCATCATCGGTCGAGGCAGGCTTATTTTTCGGCCTGTGTCCTGCGGCCCCTGTTTGAATAGTCAGTTGGTGAATTGAATGTCATTTGAGTAACTGGCTGAGTCCTCCTCGGTCACGTGTCTTGGGCCTGAACGCGCACGCACAAAACACATTTGCATGGTGTTTTTGTTTTTCTTTTCTTTTTTAAAGAGCACAGCCGTCAGTCACTCTTAATGCAACAGCAGAACCCAGAAGGGTTCTGCCCTGACAACACCACGGGAGGCAGAACCACACACGCGCACACACACGCACACACACACACACACCGTTTCCGTGGTAACTGCCTGTAATGGGAGAGTGCACATTAGCTGGTCTCTTGCTGAGAGGGTGTCTCTTCCACAAAAGGAATACAAAACACGGACAAGTCGACGTTCTGAAAGAGACGGCAGTAGAGCTCATCTTCCCCCCCCCCCCCCCAGCGTGGGGGCTGCCCTTTTATTGTGGAGTACATTTGGAGTAGTTTTGAAGCCTGGGTCTGGCCAGCCCTCCTATTGGTCTGTCATGGCAGCTCTCTGACTCAAGTCTCACTAAGAAATGTGACAATGTCGATGTTTGTGGGAAAGCAAATCCATCCAGTGCAATATGAGCCCTGTCTGGCTGTAGCTAAAAGGGTCTCCTTTTAGTTTGGCAAAATTGCGTATTCCAGCTCTCCAGATTTTTTTTTATTTCGTTTAGTAATATCTTGTCTTAACAAGAAGAGCGTAGATGGTCGACTTCCAAAGAACACTTATAACAGCATTTATTTTTCTAGGAACGGTGGTGTCCAGACAAGATATCTTGGATTGTCTCCCCGTCGGGAGAGTTTACTACTGTTGGCTGAGATTGTGTTCGCTGTTGGCTCAATCACACCCTCACAGATCCACGCTTCCATCGCTATAATTGGTGGAGACAAATTTGACGTGAAAAGAAAGTGACAGCCCCGATCAACCAATCGTGTGTGTGTGTGTGTGTGTGTGTGTGTGTGTGTGTGTGTGTGTGTGTGTGTGTGTGTGTGTGTGTGTGTGTGTGTGTGTGTGTGTGTGTGTGTGTGTGTGTGTGTGTGTGTGTGTGTGTGTGTCCAGATTAAATTAAATCGTCCGCGATCAGAATTCAGACTGGGAATCTAAGGTCTGATTTCTGTAAATGGTGTCAGACCGAAACACCCCAGCCAGAAAAAGAGACCAATCACAGCCCAGAGGGCGACAGATAGAAGGAGCGGGAAGGGTCCTTTTCCAGGGCCGCGCCCAGAGTCCCGGTCCACGAGGAGCCAGCGATGGGTGGGGCAGTGTTGGGTGGGGGGGGGGGGGTTGCTGTGGTGTTTGATGTGGTGTTGATAGTGTTATGTGACACTGGGAGGCCTCGTACTGAAACGGACCGCACCACACACACCACACCCTCTGCAACAACACCGGGCCACAGAACCGGAGGCTGCGAAGGAAAGATTCGAGAGACAAAATATCGAGTGAGCTGAATAAAAATAAAAAGGCCACTGAAACAACATCCTGAGAGCCACCGAGAATGCGACGGACAATTACACGCGCGGTTATCCAATATGTTTATTGCTTCATAATATTGCCTTACAAGAGTTTGACGTCGGATTTAGCAACCAGACCGTTTGACTCACAGACAAAGGAATGTCGTGGTTCCAACTGTACGCGCCCACGAGTTTTACCCAGAACGATGACCCAGAGAGTACGGCTCGGCTCGTTGGAAGAGTTCCTACGTACCACTTCTGCACACACAGGAGACTCTGAGCTCAACCATGTGCAGCCATTCAACCTGGGTCAAACACAGAGCCATTGAGTCAACGACAGCCATCACACTCCCTTCCACGGGATTTTTCCCCTGGAAAACAAGGCAGACCTTCTTCTGCTCCACCTGAGAAAGAACCCCCCCCCCAGCCAACCTTTCCCAGCGTGCCCTGGTTGCTAGCCTATCGCTGCATCCCCCTGGCCCCGGGGCCACTGGGTCCCCGCTGCCAAACCAACTGTCAGCTTTAAGAACGCTCTCTCAAAAGGCACAGAGAAAGCGCCACTCACGGTCCACAAAATAACTTAAAAGTCCCTGCACACACAAACCCGGAGCTCTTCCCGTTCTGAATCTTAAACCTTGAACGTTCAGGAAGAGAAGTGCCTTCTAAAGAAAGGCGGGCGTCGTGTACAAAGGTGAAAGCATGGACTTTCAAACATTGTGTTACCATCTCTTCATTCTTTTGGTTTTCATTTGCAGCAGAAGTGGTCCGGCTGCCCTCTGAGCTCTCTTAGCGCGCTCCTCTGGTCACCGGGGGCCACCCAGGCCTGCAATGCGGGGTAGACGTTGTTTGGCAAATTGGGGTTGGGACGGAGGGTTTTGGCAGACCAAGAGACCCTCCAACACACCACTCCAGGTGGGGGGGGGTGTGTGTGTGTGTGTGTGTGTGTGTGTGTGTATGTGTGTGTGTGTCAAGAGCCTGACTGTCTCCCACTTACCACGACTACGGCCCCTATTTCTGCGCAAGGTCCCTTTCACCTACGATGGATCACATGACGTGTGTGTGTGTGTGTGTGTGTGTGTGTGTGTGTGTGTGTGTGTGTGTGTGTGTGTGTGTGTGTGTGTGTGTGTGTGTGTGTGTGTGTGTGTGTGTGTGTGTGTGTGTTGTGTGTGTGTGTGTGTGTGTGTGTTGTGTGTGTGTGTGTGTGTGTGTGTGTGTGTGTGTGTGCGCGCGTGCGATTCGACTTGACTGTGTGAAACCACTCCAACAGAGTATCCTATTCTGCTGTCAGCAGAGTGCTGGCACCATGCAGGGACACTCACATAGGACTGTCGCTCACACACTGACACACACCCACACACATACATGCAGGCTCTGTCACACATACACACACACGCAGGGATCTGTCGTACGGTCTAAGATTTCAACCTTACCTTCTGTACTCTTGTGATATTCTTTCCGACACATCAACACACAAGTATGCAAACACAACCCACACAATACCCGTGTGTGTCTTACTCACTCTCACACAAGCACACGCAAGCACAGAAACACACACACCTCACACACATTGTCGTTATTCATTCAGACAGTGTTTGGGTCTCACAGAGAGCAAGTCAGTCAAATCAACAATAGACCTGTCAATCACTGTCATGTCTCCGCTGGGCTGCCCGGCCGGAGGCCTTTCCTGGCGTCGCGAGCACATGTTTGACTTAATGACACCAGATCACTGAGGAGGCTCTCCTTCTGAATACTAGGTGGTGCACCAAGTCCCGGCGGCCATTGCTAGGCGGTCAGCAGCACTATACTGGACGCTGCTCTGGGCGTTTAGCTGTAGCAGAACGGAGGGGAGATCTGAAAGAGGCGGGATGACTCCTTGTTTACTCTTTCATCAAGCAGATATTCTACAGAAGGGAAGCTCATTCACACAAGGGGACAAGCCTTCAGAAGGGGTTTATGGGGCGGCCTGTGGCTCAGTTGGCTCGTAACCGGAAGGTTGCTGGTTCGATCCCCTGCGCCTCCAAGCGCTGGGGATCGAGTGTTGAGGTGTCCCTTAGCAAGGCATCTCAGCCTAACTGCTCCCGACGAGCTGGATGGCGCCTTGCGTGGTTGACTCCGTCGTCGGTGTGTGAATGTGTGCATGAATGTGTGAAAGTTAGGCAATATTGTACAGCGCTTTGAATGGCTACTGGTTTGAAAGCGCTGTATAAATGCAGTTAATGTATTATATTAAGTGTATTTGTGTTTGTTATAGTAGTGCTTTGCTCCTGCTTGTTACAGATGACAAGTCGGGATTTGTGATAATAACCCTACTCTTCTACTAACATCATGCTCTCGTTTGAGATGAGACGTTCAACAGCGGATTAGGGGTGGTGTATTCCAACAGTGGAACGAAAAAGCTTCATGTGGTGAGCTCCAAAGTTCAAACGTTGTTCAAATACCCCGGTGACGCCATCCGACCCGTGTTTTCGTCCTGTTTGCTTTCCAGCCGGGGTTTATATTAGGTTAGTTAGTCCAAAATGAACTAATATTTACCATCGTTCCAAGAGCTCTGTTTATTATTGTTTTATTGTGCCCAGCTGCGGGTGACGTGAGCACGCGTGAGTCTCTGGGGGCCGCTGGGGTCCAGATCCAGTAAATCTTCCTCGTAAAGCATTTTCACCCCTTCATCTCCGACCTTCCACCTCCACCCCCGCTCCTCTCCACTCCGCTGAGTTACTGAGTGATTGTTATTGGCTCCAAAGACGCAGAGGAATATTCCCAGAAGGCGACTAACCAAGAAAAGCTCTTCACTTCACAATGTCTTTCCCAACTGCTCCTCGTTGGCGCTTAAGTGTAACAGAGAAAGACATCTCATTCCCTCGCTCTCTCCGCACTCCCTCCTTCTCCATTTTGACACCGTGCCGTGGAATGTGAGCCACTGGCACTTGGAGCAGCCTCGCTATTCCTCTGAGCACGCATACGCCTCTAATAGCCTCAACGTGAATCCAAAAGGTATTCGGTAATGCCGATGACTTTAACCACGGCAATAACAGACACAGGGCGGATGGAAAGTGTGTGTGTGTGTGTGTGTGTGTGTGTGTGTGTGTGTGTGTGTGTGTGTGTGTGTGTGTGTGTGAGTGCGTGTGCGTGTGGTGCGTGTGCGTGCGTGCGTGCAAATGTGTGTGTGATTGTGTGCGTGAATGCGATTGTGTGTGTGTGTGTCTTGACGCATAACTACGTAAGCGTTGTGCACTCGAATAAACCCACGATTTGCCGGCTGATTTAACGGATGGCTTGCTCGTCGGCTGTTCTTAACCGCTGGTTTTTTGTTCCTGTGTTGCCAGGTGGGACCCGAGACATCGGCTCGGCCCTGACCAGGATGTGCATGAGGCACCGCGGCATCGAGACCAAACTCAAGCAGTTCTCAATGTAAGGACCTCCGCCGTCATTCCACATTCACCAGCGTGACGCTTTGTTTATGCAGGCGAAACGCCCGCACAAACTCTATCCCGTGTATTACGCACATAGTTATACTTGCACGCACCCACACAGTTTTCTATGTAAGGAAGGATTTCATCATTTCTCATTTTTTTCCCCCCAGATGTTTTTTTTTTTTTTATGCAGAACATATCTTCATATACACATATCATTAACTCGTGCTCATGTTGACACTCGGCCTCATGTATATACTTGTATGTATACATATGTGTTCTTCAATGTATTCATAGTGTACTACACCTTCATATGATACATTCTACCTCCTCACCCTGCTCTATTTCTGGTACTCTATTTCTATAAGGCTCCCACGATAGCACTGGTAACACTCACATACACGTACACACACACAAGTGTGTACATAAGTAACTAGTCATTAGCCATATGAACTCTGCTCGCCACACTTAAACTGCTACCTAGCTCATAATCTCTACTCGTTAAATGCTAACCTTAGAGGACAGCGGGCGAGCTAGTGGGTCTAGTCAGGCTGAGGCTCGGGGCTTTACACACACTCACACACATCGATCACAACCTGCTCTGCTGGATTAAAAAAAATGATCATTATCACAGAAAAAAAACGGGACAATGGGTTGAATATCACACGAACAACGTGCGACAAAAGCAACTATTTAGATTTAACTTCCATAGATCTTACTATGACCTCTTCAATGTTCAGTGCACCTAGAATGCGCACCGTCGTAAATGCGATCTAAACGGCACATGGGCCCATTCAGATGCAGTTCTGATGATTTACCACCCATGTGTCTGACGGGGAGGTGGAGGGGTGGTGGGGGGGAGGGAGGATGCACGTGGCTGTTAGTGCCGCGCTACACTTAAGAGGCTTGATCAGAATGCTGGTCAGCCAGACGAACTGTCTCTTAACAAGCATTCCAACACTGGGACATTCCACACACCACAGAGACAGACAGACAGACAGACAGACAGACATACTTTAATAAGCTCTCTCTCCTCCCCCCTCTCTCATTCTGTCTGTCTGTCTGTCTGCTGTCTGTCTGTCTGTCTCTGTCTGTCTGTCTGTCTCTGTCTGTCTGTCTGTCTGTCTGTCTGTCTGTCTGTCTGTCTGTCTGTCTGTCTGTCTGTCTGTCTGTCTGTCTGTCTGTCTTGTCTGTCTGTCTGTCTGTCTGTCTGTCTGTCTGTCTGTCTGTCTGTCTGTCTGTCTGTCTTGTCTGTCTGTCTGTCTGTGTCTCTCTCTGTCTGTCTGTCTGTCTGTGTCTCTCTCTGTCTGTCTGTCTGTCTGTGTCTCTCTCTGTCTGTCTGTCTGTCTGTGTCTCTCTCTGTCTGTCTGTCTGTCTGTCTGTCTGTGTCTCTCTCTGTCTGTCTGTCTGTCTCTCCCGGGGGGGGCTCTGATTTCGGGTGGCATTTCAGTAGAAATTCCTTCGGCTCGTCATAGCGGAGCAGTAGATGGAGGGGGCCAGGGTCCACACTCACACACTCTCTCTCTCCTTAGGGACATGGCTGTGGGTGGGACATTTCTAATTTTAGTATAGGTCTCTAGCCTGCAGCTGCCCAGATCACACACCGTCCCAGCCCTCCTGTGTCGCGTGTGTGTGTGTGTACAGTTGGTTCATGATTGACGGTCATCTCTTCAACAGCCCCTCCCCCTCCTCATGCCACAGCTAAAGGCACAAAATATGGAATCGTTTCTCTCTGTGCACCTTTTTGTGTCCCTTGTCGGTCACCTATCTATCAGCCCTTCAGTGTTTCAGGACTTTTTAAATGTTTAACAACACAACGGTCCACGCTATGCTGCTATTAGGGCGGGGCCATGTGGCCAAAATCAACTATCGATAATTTGGACGAAATACCTCGATATAGATATCGACGACAAATCCTTTGTGCTTTCACAAAATACGTTCACAGAATGAGAAATGAGAAATGTGGGTGTAATGACCAAAGGCGAATAATAAAACAGTCTGGTGAGCTCAGAAAATGAAAACTCTTGACTGTAAAGCAGACTTCTAAAACCAGGAAAAGACAACATGTATCCCTCATATATCTATTCTCACGTCTCCAATCTGTAAATATATTGATATATTGCCCAGCCCTAGCTCCATGGCTTCACTCCATTACCTTCAACTCTTCAACATTGACCCTGTCTGCAATTCAACTGACACCCTAAAAATGCAAACCATGCATGTGAGACCCTGTGTGGGGCAGTCCACACACACCACACACACACACACACACACTGGGACCAAGTGTGTGTGTGTGTGGGGGGCAGTCCACACACACACACACACACACACACACACACACACACACTGGGACCAAGTGTGTGTGTGTGTGTGTGTGTGTGTGTGTGTGTGTGTGTGGGGCAGTCCCACACACACACACACACACACACTGGGACCAAGTGTGTGTGTGTGTGTGTGTGTGTGTGTGTGTGTGTGTGTGTGTGTGTGTGTGTGTGTGTGTGTGTGTGTGTGTGTGTGTGTGTGTGGGGCAGTCCCACACACACACACACACACACACACACACTGGGACCAAGTGTGTGTGTGTGTGTGGGGCAGTCCCACACACACACACACACACACACACACACTGGGACCAAGTGTGTGTGTGTGTGTGGGCATCCCACACACACACACACACACACACACCACACACACACTGGGACCAAGTGTGTGTGTGTGTGTGTGGGGCAGTCCCACACACACACACACACACACTGGGACCAAGTGTGTGCGGGGCAGTCCCACACATACAAACACACACTGAGACCAAGTGTGGTTGTGTGTGGTGTGTGTGTGTGTGTGTGTTGTGTGCTGTGTGTGTGCCTGGTGTGTGTGTGTGTGTGACTGCATGGCCTTTAGCCGGGAGCTAACCCTGGTTCCCTGTGTCGTCCCCAGGACCTTCGCGGACTGCCTCATCAACCCGCTCCAGGAGCAGATGGAGGAGTGGAAGCGGGGCGTGGCCACGCTGGATAAGGACCACGCCAAAGGTACGGCCCCCAAACACCCAGGGAGCCCCTGCACAGCGTACACAGAGCTCGACACAGGCTCCGGGGTTACACACAACTCCAGCTAGGCGTGTCCCTGCCACGTATACCAACGTCATTTCACATCCTGTAACCTATGTATTCTAGAGCATCTTTTCTTTGGTCTCACACTTCTCAGACATTCGCAAACCTCCTTGTATTCAAAGTCCATCTCATGAATAGTCATCGATCCACCTGCCTGCCAATCAGAGAGCCCGGTGCATTGTGTTGTGACCCCCCCCCCCCCTCCATGCGTTAGATTAGATCCCTATTGGTCTGCGCTTAGCAACCTCCTGTCTAAAACAAAACCTATCCATAGTTCGACGTTATGATTTCAAAACAGTGAAACGGAGTGAACGTATTTCCTACAGTGACTCGTTCGCTGTCGGCGCTCAACGTGTGTGAAAAACGCAAGAGAACCAGGGTGTAAAAACGTGGAGTAGGCCGTTACTATCTCCAAGTGCCTTCGCCCGATGACTCGCTAGGAGATCAACCAACGAACTCCTCGTTGCCTCCTGCGTTCTTGAGCTTCGTCCAACTTAATAAAACATCCAGCTGTCATGGGTTTTACTAACCTAATATGAGGCTCTTCCATCGTACTGCTCATTACTCTACTTCTTTTGAACCCATTTCAGCTTTAATGTTTCACAACACCGGCACCGTAAGACGGTGCTAACACATACTAGCAAGCTAGCGAGCTACTCCTGCCCTAAATGTAAAAAAAGGAAAACACTAGCATACTTCTATTACACTAATGCGTCGCTCTGCCCTTTTATGAGACGTGATGTTTTTTGAATGTGTTTGCCTCCATTAACCACTCTGAACCCCTTCGGCCCCCTCGATTCTCCAGAGTACAAGAGGGCTCGCAATGAGATCAAGAAGAAGTCTTCAGACACGCTGAAGCTGCAGAAGAAGGCGAAGAAAGGTGAGCCCCGCCCGTCATGCTCTGCTAGGTGTCGGCCTTTGAGCCAGTGTCTCCCTCTGGGTCCGTCTGTCCGTCCACTCTTTCTGCTGCTGCTGCTGCTGCTATTGGTTGTGATGTGTGGTCACATGATGCGATACCCGGGTGGTTTTGGGTCGGCTATGCCAATCAGTACTGGTTGGCGACGATAAGGCTTGCACACATCACACACACACACGCGCACATTCACACACACACATACACATTCTTTATTTCTCTTGTCTTTCCCATGTGGTTAATTTAGCTAGTGATTTATTTCCAAACTAATTTCATAACGTCTGTTAATTGCAACCAGGGTGAAATCAAACACGCTACTAAACCATAAATATTTGTCTTTGTTCCCAAAGCCGGAGAAGTGATTGATTTGTGTCCCGGCAATTTCCTGTTCAAAATGAGCGGTGCAACTGTATACGACTCGTATGTCGTATACAGTATATTACTCTATAGCCTAAGACCAGGGAGGCCGATCAAACTCTTGCTGAAGGGGAGAGAGAGGGAGAGAGGGAGAGAGAGAAAGACGTTGAGTGATTTTAAAAAGGCGTATGTCTGTATGCTGTTCTGTCTGTTGCGTATCAGTGTCCACACAGAACATGACTCAAACAAGCTGGATGTAAACGGGGAGCTATTGGCGACATGGCAGTTGGACGCTCGCCCGGCGCTGCACACAACGTCTTGAGCTGTCCTCTGAGAGTGACTGTAGGCATTGTGAGCCAGCCCCATGAAGAAAAAAGGCTAAGAACGCTGTGAGAGTCATTTGTTTTTCTTTGGTGTACTCTCTCCGGCGGCGCACCCTGCTCACTGTTCTAATAACCGCGGGATAATCTGACAGCCGTCTGGCTCGCTTAATTGTAAACAGATCCCGCTCGGCGCAGTACGCCGCCCCGATAACAACTTATCGCATTCAAGGGTTCGCTGCGACTGCTTCGAGATTTCCCCACCAATTAGTTTTAAACGGAGCGCTGAGGTCCCCTCGGGGGCGGCGGGGGGGTTGCGTTTGATGCCCGGCTGCACCAGGCGGCCCCATGCCCTCTCCTTGGAGACCATTGAAGACAGCTGCTGCCCTGGATTACCCCACAATGCACGTCATTTGGCGAATTTGACCAGCATGCACCTGGGCTCGGCTACTTACTTGGGGTTTAACAGCGACCCCACCGGCTCTTAGTTATCGGGCATCAATGGTAAATGTTAAGCCTGCATTCAAAGAGCGCTTTTCAGACCAGGGGCCACTCAAAGCGCTGTACACCCATTCATACACACATTCAAACAACGACGGGGGTGTCAACCCTGCAAGGCGACAGCCAGCTCGTCGGGAGCAGTCGCGGTGGAGGCACCTCGACACCCGGCTAGGAGGAGGCGGGGAATCGAACTAGCAACCTTCCGGTCACCAGCCGACCCGCTCTACCTCCCGAGCCCCGCGCCGACATGAATCCTTTCTTTACATCGAGGCACTGCTCATGGCCGGCCCGGCACAAGTCCAAACAGATGATGGGCGTCTGAACAGCGTTGCCGTGACGCCCAGGCAGTGGACAAACGCGGGTCCAGGAGCTCCAAACATTGCCTTACTTGGTATCCGCTCCCGGCCGGGGGCTCCTTGTGCTGTTGGCGTTGCACTCGCACACAACCATTAACCTTGAGTGAGGAGGTAATAAAGTGAGACGCCATAAATAGGAATTCTGGACGGCGTTCCCGCGCAACGTCTGGCTCATCAGGGTGTGATGGGAACCAGGGTCGGAGGAGGCGGAGGGGGGAATGTTGCGCTGGATGTCGGTTTTGTGTTTTCCTTCGGTTTGCAGCACGGCGCATATCTCCGGTAGGTTCGGGCTGAAAGTGTCAAGAGAGCTCAGCCAACACACACCGCGTGGGAGCTGTTGACACAGGGCTTCTCTCGGCCCAATTAGTTGTAAGGTTTTGATAGTGCTGCTCACTGTTTCCCGGGCAGTTTTACTCCCGGTGGTTGATCAATCACGGTCGTTCATCTTTTAAGATAAACGACAAATGACACAGTCAAACTGTGTCTCATTAATCAACACAGAACTGAACAATATTTGGCAAAATAATACATTTTGGATCACATGCGTATCTTTTCTTAACCGTAAGCGGGTGCAGGTTTCCAGAGTGGCTACTATCCTGCGTCGTTGGCCTGGTCTTTGGTTTTGCGTTTCCTCCCTGATCACCGTGCCCCCCCAACTGGGTGGGCTGCACCGGTGTTACCTTCTTCCCCCGCTGCTCTGTGCTTTGCTTTATCTAGTTGTTTATACACGCACGCACACACATACACACACACACACACACACACTGGTCATTAAGTAGGCAAAATATGCTGTGTTTTTTTGTCTCACTCCCACGTGTGACTCACATAATAGGCTCGTGGACCCGTTGACATCACACCAAGTTTATCTCGTCTGCGACACACAAAGACGCACACACAGACAGACACAGACAGACTCACAAACACACAAACAAAAGCTTAGATACAGATCCGCGCACGCACGCACGCACGCACGCACGCACGCACGCACGCACGCACGCACGCACGCACGCACGCACGCACGCACGCACGCACGCACGCACGCGCACACACACACACACACACACACACACGCACACACACACACACATTGACTACACAGATAGACAGACAGACACACAAACACACAAGAAACAAACACAAATGCTTATGATGCATACAAATACTCAAGTTCATACGGATTACTTTTACAGACTAAATAACAGTTCAGGAATGAGGGAAAAGGTCTCTGGTACATTATGCACCGTGTGCGTGCGGACTGTGTGGGTGCTGAACCGGCGCGATCTGTTACCTCTGTGTTTACCAGTATCTGAAGGGCATCTCATGACCGTGTTTTTCTGGCTGGGCGCGAGGTAGAGGAAAAAAAAAAAAGCGTTACTGGAGAAAATGGAATCATTGGGTCACGTGAAAAGCCCTTGTAGTTGAGTGGTATTAGCATCAACACGTGCGCCATGCATGTGTGTGAGAAAGTGATCCAGTTCAGCTTTCATCCATTTGTGAGCCTGGAGGGCTGTGCTTTTGATGACACGAAAAGTGTACGCAGCCAAAAGTTTGAAGAAATTAGAGTCAAACGCGTAAACAATAACGCGACCTACATTGAGTCCGTCTGTCTGTCTGCCGGTGTCTGGGTCTGTCTCGCTCTCGGCCCCGTCTGTCTTGCTTTACCTTTTAATGCCGAGCATGTGACTCAAGTCCTGATAAGGATTTCCTGCAGTGCGTGTTCAGTGCTCGTTACACCGGCTGTGTGAACCCCAGGGCGACTGATAACAGAGACACTTGTTCTTCTCTCCCGTTCAGTAGCGCACAATCTGTAAACAGGAGCCCTGAGCCGACGAGCAGCTGAACGGAGTGTTCTCCGGGAGCACCCACGCACTCACACGCCCTCAATATTCCCCTCAGCTCCATCTCATCCACCCATTAGACAACCCTGGGACACCAGAGAGCCCTGACACAGCAAACCATGTTTACCCTTCGCTGAGCTAGAAGAAGGCTTGAGTAAATCAAGTTAATAACGTTATAAGCAAGAGACGTTTGATAAGAGGAAACTCGGCAGTCATTACATAAGGAGGCTAATCTGACCAGGCTGGAACTGGTGTAAACACACACACACACACACACACACACGGACACACGGACACACACACGGTCACACACACACACACACGGTCACACAGACACATACATCTCTGTATACGTCTCTATAACTCTCCATATGTAGACACTAAGTGTATGTATCTATAAGGCGGTCTATGCTAAGCAACAAATTAGCACATCCTTTTTTGGTGTTGTGGACCTAGCAAAGCCCTGTGCCGGGGAAGCTGTTTATTTACATAATAGTCGGCTGGAAACTTGGCTAGCGTTTATCACCAGCAATTCATCACACGACGCGCATCCCTGTAAACTGAGGCATCGTCCTGTAGCAACCTGCGGGAGAACCAGTCGACCGTTTTGAGTTGGATCTAGGCCCGTTCTTCTTCACAGCGGCCATTTCTCCCGATAAGCTGATTTCCCTGGAGGGCCAGAGTTGGTTGAGACCTGTTAAAATAACTCTGGGTTTGCTAATTTGAATGCAGAGGGCCGGATTATGGTTTGCCTTTGCAAAAGCTTAGCCATAAAGCTCTCCAGTGAACGTTAAACTGCTACTGAGAGGAAATCCACTCTAAATGAGAGTGTGAGTGAGTGTGAGAGGCC
Source organism: Melanogrammus aeglefinus (assembly GCA_900291075.1). Lineage (NCBI taxonomy): Eukaryota > Metazoa > Chordata > Actinopteri > Gadiformes > Gadidae > Melanogrammus > Melanogrammus aeglefinus. The sequence continues at coordinate 71,618 of OLKM01000559.1, read as the reverse complement.
CAGTTAGTGGTGGATTGTTTTCTTGGGAGAATGAGAGCATATTTCGCGATTTAGCCTTTGCCATTTTTGTCAATGTTCTTACCATTATAAATCGAGTGCGGATCTAGAAAAACATTTCTTTTCAGTTGCAATTACCAGGAACAGCTGGTAATTGCATTGCATTGCGTGGTTGCCTCCAGGCATTTTGTCAATATCATTCTGGAATTGGAGGTGAGGAAGAAGTGTGTGTGTGTGTATACTTTGGCCTTTCTTGCTCTCTTACTTTATACTTAATCTTCTCACACAATCTTAATCCGTCTCGCTCACTCTCTCTCTGTCTCTCTTACACACAACCATGCCTTTTATGTTCACCTACCAGAGCGACCTAGTGTTGTTCCCACAGTCATTTAATCCGGCAATCTGTTAGTATTGTTCCTAAAGAGCCACCTCCTTTAATGCTTCATTTTTTGTTAGCAGATTATATTGAGGGTCGTGTCAGGGTAGTGTCATTGAAACTAAAATCCGAAGTGTTTCATTTATCTCACCTTGATGCCAAATGATTAAGTATTCACCTTTACGTTTGTTGTCTTGGCTGTTTTGCATTCGCTGCAGAAACCAGTGAGATTTAATATTGCACAAGCAATTGAGATCTCTGCCAAATATCTGTCAATGAACTGCCAACAATGGTCAACGTGATATCGTAGAAACCAGTCTGAAGGCTTGGCCCCACTGACCCCGTGAATCAATATCAGGGACTTTATTTATGCAACACGATTGATCCGAGACGCTTTAAAATCATTGATTGTTGAAGGCGAGTTGAGATGCTGATCAATTTCGTTGGATAGAATTTTTTCATGAGCTCTATTTCCCACAAACGTATGCGGTTCTGTTGGGTATACTTCCTTTTTGATTACACTTCAATACTTGAATGCAGCTTCTCAAAATGCCTTAAAACGCCATCCCTTAGTGGGATCAGGGAGAGCAGTGTGGTCCAGTGAGTCCACTTTCCAGCTCTGTCTGGCCTCAGCATCCAATCAGAGCCTCATTAGCGAGGCACTGAACCGCTCGGTGAAAGAAAAGACATTCCCTGTTTTGGACCGTGTAACACAACCCTGTTTTATTTTTAACTAGGTTCCTTGCTCGTTCTCATAAGGCCTCGGCTTTTCCCGAAAATCCCAAATAGCGTAAATGTATACTTAGCAGCCGGAGGCTTAGAAATCAAATCCGCCTTTGGGTCTGATTGTGTTTGTAGATCTACAGAGAGGAACTCTGGTAGACGCTGCAATTTCCAATTCTCTGCTCTGCTTAGTGCCCCCTGTCTACTCCCGTCTCATCCTGCCCACACTGATTTGTTGTTGTTGAAGACAAACTCACTTGTGACCTCACTTGTAAACCGGCTGTCGACACATACAGCATGAATCACAGAATGAGCCGTAGCCACAATCAAAACCCTAATGTAGTATTGATCACAAACGGTGATGTTATTCAGGTATATCTTTAACTCCACACTTATCTTAATCCGCCTCATCCGCGGACTGCCATTCACTGAAACATTTTTGCACTTGAGTCGAAATCAAACCCTAGAAACATGGGATGTTTTGATGAGAATACGCTCGTATTTTGAGGCCGAGGGTTGAATTCTCTGTCTTCTTCACTTACGTGATTATTACCGAAAAATGCCGCAAAATTCGCGTTGCAACTGATAGTTGAGGCGATTTGGTTGTCACGATTTTCTCACTATTTCTTGCGTTTTCCTAATGTGCCATGTGTAACAGGACCTTCCTGTGCCTAACCTCCTGGGTCTTTGGACCGCGTTGGAAACGCAGACCACCAGGAGCTGAGGAACCTTTAGTCCTTTGACTAAAGGGACCAACTGTTTCGCTTGGTGGAGCTGCGATGTCGTTCCAACTCATTCCCGCGTGAATCCCAGCGAGCTTCAAGAGGAAGAGACGTAGCACGAACCCTAGCCTTGGCCTGAACCCCGGGGTTTGCAATCGAAGCGGTGGGAGAAGTGGAAAGCCGAGGCTGACCGCGCTAGACGGGCCGCGCCGCAGATGGACGGTGGACTGATTGCGCAGACAACATGATGGCGTTCCCTCCTGATGCAGTCATGTCGTTCTCTCCTGTTCCTTATGGAGACAGACAACATGATTGGCCCTTGGACGGAGACCGCGGCTGCGTCTGCTCCTCTGCAGCGGAGCGGGCCCCTTGGCAGTGGGCCCCGGGTCAGAAACCTCAATGCGGGACGCCAGAGCCCTTTGTTTATCTCAAGACAACAGAGCCGACCAGCGGATTGGAGCTGTCTTTAATGGGCCGTGTGTGTGTGTGTGTGTGTGTGTGTGTGTGTGTGTGTGTGTGTGTGTGTGTGTGTGTGTGTGTGTGTGTGTGTGTGTGTGTGTGTGTGTGTGTGTGTGTGTGTGTGTGTGTGTGTGTGTGTGTGTGTTGTGTGTGGTGTGTGTGGTTGGAAAAGTCCTTTAGTGTCTGGCTATAGTTCATCCTGCGCGGTCGCCAGTCTTCCTGCCACCATAGAGGACTCAAGAGATACTGACGCTCCACACACACACACACACACACACACACACACACACACACACACACACACACACACACACACACACACACACACACACACACACACACACACACACACACACACGTAATGACTAGACGACCTTGGCGTCTCCTCGTCTCCCTCACGCTCTCGAGGGTCACATGCTCATGTCACACCGAGCTCAGTTGTGCACACCTAGACCCTGAGGACACTCACACGCTTACGCATGCACACACACTCACACACACACACACTGGGGCACACACACACTGGGACACACACACACTGGGACACCCACACTGGGGGGCACACACACATTTGGACAAATACACACCAACCACACACACACACACAGTGGGGGCACACACACACACCAAACGCACATACACACACACAGGGACACAAACACACTGGGGCGTGTGCGAACACACACACGCACGCACGCACGCACACACACACACACACACACACACACACACACACACACACACACACACACACACACACACACACACACACACACACACACACACACACACACACACACACACACACACACACACTCTGGGACACACAGAACCACAAAGAGAGGAGCCAGCCGAGCGTCCCCATTGGCTGTGAGGTCATTGTCCTCGGTCCGGCTCCAACTTGCCTCTTCAGAACACGACTTTAACTTGAGGAGAGAAAGACCGTCGGGCTGACCGTGAAGGGGCCATCTTTCGTTGTGTTGTTGGCCAAAAATAGGTTGCAGTAAATTGACCTCATTGGAAAGCCTCTGTCATGAGACAAACTCACTAAGTCAGGGTCTGTTCAGGCCATTCCAATCGCTTTCAGCCAGTACGTCTTCTCATGTGTTAATTTAATGATTAAAAATAGATTTGTCTTACTCTTGACGGACTGACTGACTCTGTCCTTCCCTCTCTTTCTCCCTCTCATTCTTTATATTTGTATCTCTCCGTTCCTATATCTCCCCCTCTTCTCTCTATGTCTCTGTCTCTCTGTCTCTCTGTCTCTTCTCTCTGTCTCTCCCCCTCTTCTCTCTCTGTCTCTTCTCTCTCTCTCTCTCTCTCTCTCTCTCTCTCTCTCTCTCATTCTTTATATTTTGTACTCTCTCTCTCTCTCTCTCTCTCTCTCTTCTCTCTCTCTCTCTCTCTTCTCTCTCTATGTCTCTCTCTGTCTCTGTCTCTGTCTCTCTGTCTCTTCTCTCTGTCTCTCCCCCTCTTCTCTCTCTGTCTCTGTCTCTGTCTCTGTCTCTGTCTCTGTCTCTCTCTCTCTCTCTCTCTCTCTCTGTCTCTGTCTCTGTCTCTGTCTCTGTCTCTGTCTCTCTCTCTCTGTCTCTGTCTCTCTCTCTGTCTGTCTGTCTGGCCAGGCCGCGGTGACTTCCAGCCCCAGCTGGACAGCGCCATGCAGGATGTGAGCGATAAGTACATCCTGCTGGAGGAGACAGAGAAGCAGGCCCTGAGGCGGGCCCTGATCGAGGAGCGCCAGCGCTTCTGCTGCTTCGTGGCCCTGCTGAGACCCGTGGTGGTGAGCGAGGCCCTATTGACACTGTACAAAGGTCTACCACACACAGACACCTTTCTCTGTGTGTCTGGGTGTGTGGGAGTGTAGGTTAAATCCTGGGTGTGGGTGTATGTGAATATGTATCTGCTTTGATTTTATGATTCCATTTCTGATGAGTCTAAAATCCCTCCTCATTGTGTGTGTGTGTGTGTGTGTGTGTGTGTGTGTGTGTGTGTGTGTGTGTGTGTGTGTGTGTGTGTGTGTGTGTGTGTGTGTGTGTGTGTGTGTGTGTGTGCGTGCGCACTGAAGGACGAGGAGATCTCCATGCTCGGAGAGGTCACTCACCTCCAGACCATCTCTGATGACCTCAAGGTCTTGACCTCTGACCCCCACACCCTCCCCCCGGCCAGCGAACAGGTGAGAGGCCACGAGTCCCGGCGGAGGTCATATAACTGTGACTCATGTGTCATATCATCAACCCAACCTCCATAAAGTAAAAGATACTTTTAAAGCAACGGTGTGACGATGACATGGGAAATAAAATTCTCTCCATTCCAGGTCATAATGGACCTGAAGAGCTCGGACTATCATTGGTCCTTCCAGACTCCGCCCTCTTCCCCAAATGCCACCATGTCAAGGAAGTCAAGCATGTGCAGGTAGGCCCCTCCCCCCAATCGCCAGATCCTCCCATCACACACCCTATCAGAGACCACCGTAGGGTCGCTCCCCGAATGAATCTCTGGTTTAGGGCGTTTAGCAGACGCTTTTACCCAAAGTGACTTACAACGGTTCATACACACATTTAAACACCGACGGCAGGTGTCAGCCACGCAGGGTGACAGCCAGCCCGTCGGGAGCAGTCAGCGTGAGGTGTCTTGCTCAGGGACACCTCGACCCTCAGCTAGGAGGAGCCGGGGATCGAAACTAGCAACCTTCCGGATTCCACCCGCTCCACGCGCTCTCTAGCTAAGCCGGTCCGCTCTGCTTGACCAAATGGCTCAGAGTGTACCAAACCATAGGCAATCTGAACGCTGCTGATCACGCTGCAGCGGGCTAATCTTCACCCTGCCAGCAGGCGCAACCTGTGCTCACGGTAAAGCATCAATCACGACACGGTTACCTCTTCTCGGTGTCTGATTACTAACTTGACGACAATCCGAAATTGACCGCCCCGTTTAATGAGAGGAATAGCAGAGCCGATGCCCCGTTGGAGCTCCTCGGTGCTAAGAATTTTGTCACATCATAAAGAGCGCTGTTATGTTTGGCCTCCGAGGCACGGCTGGGACGCAGGCCTGTTGGGAACCAATAACTGCCCCCGGCAGCTGTCGTGTGAATTATGAGCTATGAACGACGTACGAGGTAAATGTATCTCGACACAGCGTCCTAAGGTGATGCAGTAGGTCTCGACTGTAAAGTTATCTGTAAACGACTTTCATTGACGGTACGATCGTTTGCGAGGTTTAGCAAACGCTCACTCCTAAAGTATTGGCAGTAGTTTGAATTCGAAAGTAGTTGACCTAACAGGGAGGTTAGGAATAATGTCAGCAAGTGTTCCATGACATAGTAAAAACACTATTTATAAATGGATGAAGTCACTGTTGCTTTGCCTCAGGCCAATAGGGATGGATGGAGAACTGCGTGTTAAATAAAGCCTTTCATCTTTATCGGCCTTGTATGTGTCTGCCCCCCGGTGGCCAATATGAGTCAATGCGGTCCTAAAATACGTTATGGCTCCTGCATACCACTGTCTACTATTTGAGTCGCAATATAAATGAACATGACAGGCTATGCAAATTATATTTGTGAATTACTTCTAGAGACTTTGACCCACATTGACCGAGGCTGTACAGACCATTTGACGTGCACACAGAAACATGATGCAACATGGGCTGGTTTACCACATTCCAGACCATAATAACCCCTAGTAATATGCAGGCTGTTCATCCATCAATTTGTTTTGCTTTTCATCTGTCCTTGTAGTTTGAAATTGATTTCTTCATCATGATTGTAATTGTAGTGTATGGAGTTAGATTTAGGTCTTTGAAGTCGTTTTAAAAACTTTTTACATTGCAAACCAAAATACTCATTCTGAAAGCAAAATCATTACTTGTAAGGTTCTAGCAGACCATCATATAATAATTGATTGTCTGTTGAAACCTGAAAAGCTAATTTTTTTTTACTTAAGATGCAAAAAGGTTTTGCACTAAATTCCTTGCCATGTACTGGCATAGTAGTGAACACACATTAATTAACTAGTCAGAGTAATTAATATCACATCTTTTTCACCTGTGAAAGCTAAACACAGTGCAGGTTTTAAGTGCTGGTCTGTGTCAAGTGCCATCATTTCGTCTTGTCATGGTTTTATTTAATTTGACTGAGTTGGTCTCTGGGCCACTGCTTGCTGCTGCATCTTGGTGTGCTGTTTTAATTGTTTCCCCTCCCCCTCCCCCTTGTCCAACAACCCCCCCGCCGCCGCCACCCACCCCCACCTGACCCTATACACACACACACTCTTCCTTAACCTCTCATTGTCGTCTCCTGACAATATCACTCCCTGCTCCCCCCCCCTTACACAACACCCCCCTCCTCCCCCCCGCCTTACAACACCCCCCTCCTCTACCCCCCCCTTACAACACCCCCCTCCTCTCCTCCCCCCTCCTCTCCTCCCCCCCCTTCTCCTCCTCCTCTCCCCCCCCCTACTTACCAACACCACCCATCTCTCCACATCTCCCTCTGCCCTCTCCTCCTCCCACCTCCTGCTCCTCCCAACTCCCCTCCCCTCCTCCACCTCCCCCTCTCCACCTCTCCTGCTCCTCCGACCTCCTCTCCTCCTCCCACCTCCCCCTCCCCTCCTGCTCCTCCCAACTCCCCTCCTCCACCTCCCCCTCTCCTCCTCTCTCCTCCTCCTCCTCCTCCTCCTCCTCCTCCTCCTCCTCCTCCTCCTTCCTCCTCCCCCTCTCCCCTGCCCACCTCCCCCTCTCTCCTCCCTCCTCCTCCACCTCCCCCTCTCCTCCTCCTCCCCCTCTCCTCCTCCTCCTCCTCCACCTCTCCCCTCTCCTCCTCCTCCTCCTCCTCCTCCACCTCCCCCTCTCTCCTCCTCCCTCCTCCTCCTCCTCCTCCCCCTCTCCTCCTCCCACCTCCTCTGCGCTCGGCAGTAGTAGTCTGAACAGCGTTAACAGTACTGACTCCAGGGGCTCCAGCAGCGGCTCTCACTCTCATTCTCCTTCCTCCTCCTCCTCCTCCTCCTCTTCCTCCACCTCCTCCTCCCACAACCTGCTCCACAACAACCACCACAACAACAACAACCACCACCACCACCACCACCACCACCACCACCACCACCACCGCTACCGCAGCTCCACGCTGCCCCTTCAGGCCCCGCCGCGCCTCTCCAGCATCTCCTCCCACGACTCGGGCTTCACCTCCTCCTCCCACGACCAGTATGCTCCGTCCAAGTCACCCTCGCCCATGCTGGCCGAAGCCAAGGTAAGGGGTCCGTGGTTGGGTGTGTTTGTGTGCGGACAAAAAAATCGTAGTTGGTTCTTAGTTGGTGCGATGAGCTTGAGTCGCTTGGTTCTCAGTGAGGTCGACGTTGTAATTGTAATCTTGATGCTTGATGCTTTTGTCTAAAGCCACTTACAATAAGTCAGGACAAAGAGAAGCAATATTCTGCTGTGGGTACAGTAAGGCTAACAGTCGTTAGGTTAACACATAACCCATACACAACAAAGGTATCTTGGCAAAGATGCTACTTGATCCTTCGCACTATTTTTTAGTGCAAGATATACGATTTAAGGATGTGATCTGGACTCTGATAGAGGTACTCTGAAACTGTGCCGGCCGTGAAGGAGTCTCCATGAAGATTTACAGAAAACAATCTCGTTTGTTTTCTCTAAAGCCCCCCCCCCCCCCCCCACCACCCCAGCCCCTTAAAAGAGAGCGTGGGACTCCATCCCGTTGTGATAAACTATCCAGTGCCTGGTTCCCACACTGAAACGCTGGCACGGCCACGGAAAGGCCAGGCCTCCTGGACAGTAGTTAAAGAGCTCGGGATCCTAGTGAAGTCATTTCCCTGTTTTGATTATAGCGTAAACGTAAGAGGAAATGAGCCTTTGCGCCGTGGCTCCACTGGCGTCCCAGTGAGATCCAGGTCATGTCAAACCGCGTCATTTAGGAGTCAGTCACCGTGACAGTCCTGCGGTCGGGCCTCAGGCTTCCAGAGGACTCCAAAACCACCCCGTCCTCTGGAAGCCTGAGGCCGCCCGCCGGATTTATGCCAGTCAGAAATGAGACGTCTTCAGCCGCACACCAATCAGGACGGCTCGTCAGCCCCTCGCGGTCGCATTCCGCCTGTCAGCCGGCACTCATTAGCAATCACCTCTGACTGCCCCGCCCTCTGCCTCTCCAGTGTGAGTGGAAGGGGGGCCGCACTCCGAGCTGTGGTTCATGGCCCCCCGAGTGCCAAGTCTCTGCAGGCACTCACCAGCCAAGCGGGGCAGATGTTTTACTGGCACCGCCGGGGTATAAAAATACGCTCTGATGCCCCCTCGCTAATGGGATTGAAATGGAAGGAGGAGGAGGGCTTGGCCCCTGCCATGCGGGGCCAACCTCCAACTCACTGACTGCGCGACGGCCCGGGGAAAGACCCTGGGAATGTGCCCGCCGAGCTGCCCCGACGCTCAGTGCAGTTATAGCCGCTGAGGTTTGCACCGGGGCCAGAAACAACCGGGGCCCTCCTCCTCCTTGGGTTTGTAGGCCAAGGAAAGCACTGCCAAGAGCCCAGAGAACCCCCCCCCCACCCCACACCGCCCACCCCCCCCCAGAGAGCGGAAGGAGAAGCGCAAGGCGTCAGAACGCGCAGCGTCAGATGGAGTGCTGCATGGAGGTGTATCTCTCCCTAAAATGTATATCAGAGGCTGATGTCTTTGACGCACCTCCTCTGGGAGCTGCTCAAACTCGTAGCCGACCACTCGTCTTTGTTTTGCCCCCCCCCCCCCCCCCTGGTTCTCTCTGCTGTATTCTCCCTCGAAGGGGCTTGAGTTGACACTGCTGCGTCGGTGAGAAGCTGCTTCCTCTGCTCCTCCTTCTAACAACTGGCTCCTGTCTGTGTTATTAACCCTCCTCCCACCTCTCTCTTCCCCCCCATCGCCCCCCCTTTATATCCTCTCTCGCTATCGTCACTCCCCATTCCTCTCCTCTCTCTCTCTCTCTCTCTCTCTCTCTCTCTCTCTCTCTCTCTCTCTCTCTCTCTCTCTCTCTCTCTCTCTCTCTCTCTCTCTCTCTTCTCTCTCTCTCTCTCTCTCTCTCTCTCTCTCTCTCTCTCTCTCTCTCTCCCTGACGCTTGCTCCCTCCCTCCCTCCCTGGCTTCATGCTCCCTCTGCCCTCCCTCTTCCCCCTCCCCTCTCCAGTTCCTGTCCAGTTCCAGCTCCTCTGAGGCGTCTGAGGCCCCTCTGCCTCACGGCGACTGTGGCGGCTCTCCGTCCTCTGCTACTGCTTCTTCCCACACTGCCGTGCCTCCGCACACTCCCGACAAGGTGACACCCCCCCCCCCCCACCCTCTACCCGCACTCTGACGATCCCCTCCCCCCTCCACCTCCTGTTAAACCCCCCCACTCGCTGGCTCACTGTGTAACCATCCCTCTGGGTTACGGCCTCGCTTCTTCCTTTCAAAGTCAGGGCGTGGCGTCGGTGCTCTCTCTCACTGTCTGTGTGAGGAAGGCGGCAGCTTCAGGGGGGTTCACAGGGTTTTGGGTTCCGTCATTCATTCATGTTTTGGTCAATATTTTGTTTGTTTGTTGCATGTGGTTGTTGCGTTTATTATTCAGAGAATGGGGAAATCCACGTGGATTTCTTATTTTTTATATTATTTGAATTTTGTCATCCGAAAAATGCTTCAATTATGATTTTGCGCCATGACATTACTGTTTTTTTGTATCCTCGTTGTTCCTTCATTTCATTAACTTTCATTTCCCATTTTGTTTTTTCCTTTGCGTCCTGAACGCTCCATATACCCCCTCCCACCGCCACCCCACCCCCCCCCCCCCCCCCTCCCCCGAACACACACACACACACACCACACACCACCCCCCACCTCCAGCTGACCAACGGATTCGACCACTACGCCCCGGGCGCAGACTCCCCCTACCTGGCCGGCAGGACGGGGAGTCTGGGCTCCTCCAGCGGGGCCTTCCCCCTCCTGCCCCCCTCCCCGTCCACCTCCTCCACCTCCTCCGCCTCCTCCTCCACCACCACCTGCCCCTCACGGTCGTGGCTGCGGCCCACCTCGGCCCTGCTCCCAGACTTCCCCAGCTACTGCACCCTGAGCTCCAGCATGCTGCCGTCGTCCAGGGTGCCCAGCTGGAAGGTCGGTCCGCCACGTCCTCCCCGTCCACCCTTATGGTCCTGGGGCCTCTCCCCCCCCCGGGGCCTCCGCACGTTACCGTTAACCACAGCCGTACCACAGCGGTATTGAGGGCTTAGTTAAAAGAGAAGCCGGATGCTCAGGTCTGAAGGCTGAAGCTAGTTTAGTTTGACTCACTCAGTCATTTACACCAATCAGAAACAGCGATAGCAAAACCTCTAGATCAGTGGATCTCACACTTTTCCTACTAGTGTACCCCCTCTAAGATATTTTTGTTCAGCTTAGTACCCCCTTCACCGGTTTCAAAAGGTTTTTGGAGAAAATAAAAAAAATGAACATAAATAATATGTGCGGGCAATTTGCCGGAGTACATGGGCCTCTGCTTCATGTAACTGTGGGCTAATTCCTCCACAAAGGAAGCACAACGCCAGGGAGCTGCTGGAACTAAGAAAGTGTTTCTGGATGCGCTTTTCTTTCTCATGGATTCTCCTTGTTTTTAGATTTACGTTTAGGCCAAAAGTACCTCGAGGGGTACGCGTACCCCCATTTGAGTACCACTGCTCTAGTGTAGCCGGAAACAGAAGGGCCCGTCAGCGGCAGGAGAGTCTACTAATCTGTGTGTGTGTGTGTGTGTGTGTGTGTGTGTGTGTGTGTGTGTGTGTGTGTGTGTGTGTGTGTGTGTGTGTGTGTGTGTGTGTGTGTGTGTGTGTGTGTGTGTGTGTGTGTGTGTGTGTGTGTGTGTGTGTAGGACTGGGCCAAGCCGGGCCCATACGACCAGCCCATGGTCAACACGCTGCGGCGGAGGAAGGACAAGGACCACCCACTGGGGCCGGTCGACCCCAACGCCGAGGGCCAGCGGAGCAGCGCTCCGGCCACGCCCATTTCGGCCCCGCCCACCGCAGCGCCCGCGATCGGCATGGCGCCCGGCTACCCCCTGGACGCAGCAGAGGAGCTGGGCTGCGGGCCCCTGGGCTGCGGGCCCCTGGGCTCCTGTCCTCAGGTGGGCAGACAGAGCAGGACTATTCAAGGACAAATTCAGTTGGGCCATATTTTCAGAACAAGGAATCCAGTTGGGCCAGACATTTTCAGCAGCAAGTAATGACACACAAAATAGTATATATAGAAAAACTTTTCTTAATTATCGGAAAGTACATCTTTGGTGAAATCTGACCTAGGTACAATAGTATTTTTAGGGGATAACCTTTTCAGAACCAAAGTTAGTTAAATTAGTTAACATTAGTTTTGTTAATTCTCAACCTCAACAGCCACTGTTGAGTTGAGTTGATTCGAGCAAAGCAACATTTAGGTGTATGCTGATATGATTCAGCCATTGATTGGGTCATATACGTGGAAAATAATTCTTCATCTGCTGTCATTATCTACTGTCACTAAATTGTACACACTGCATCTTTTAACGGTACGCCAATTCCACTGCTAAATCGTATGTATAATAATAGAAAAACTGTATCCTTAACGCCTCGTGCCCACTGCACCGTCAGTCAAAGGACTGGGAAGGCGTGGCTGACGGATGGGGGAGGTTTCAAGGGTCGTCAGAGCCAGAGTAGTGTCACAGTGCTTAAATTTGCATACGAGATCTGATTGGATGACGGATCCGTCGCTCCCGTAAAAGTTGAAAATTTTTCAACTTTTTGACGGAGCCTTAAGCGCACGAATCCATAATGCGTTGCGCGTCCGTCCCCAATCAAAAAGTGAAGGGGATCAGTCAACGGACGGATGCATTGGGCATGAGGCATGAGCCAGTGCAGATTCCTGTCAACGGTATGTAACGCGTGTTTCCCTGTGTCCTCCAGGCGGGGGAGCTAGAGGCCCACAACGAGCTGGCCCTGGCCCTGTCCCGAGGCCTCCAGCTGGACGCCCAGAGGTCCAGCAGGGACTCCATGCAGTGCTCCAGTGGGTACAGCACCCAGACCACCACCCCCTGCTGCTCAGAGGACACCATCCCCTCGCAAGGTAGTCGCACGCACAAACGCACGCACGCACGCACGCACCATCTTGAGTGAATTGGAGAATGTAACTAACGAATACCGATCCTGGGCCTGATTCCAACACTGGCACCGACAAAGGGCTTCATGTCAGTAGTTCCTGAATAAGCCAAAGCACCGTGCTATCCATCGTAATGTTTGACGCCAAGCACAAGACACATGAGGTCATCAGTCTGAGGTCAAACCAGCAAGAACTCTAGTGCCTAATATGCCACACAATGTATCATCGTGTTCACCCACTTTCTGATAATGAAACAAGGCTTATCTCGCCGTCTTCCCATTGAATTTGAGAGACTTGCACATCCAAACTAGTGGCGTCGTGTCGGGAATGGGTTGGTGCATGTCTTCCCTGAAAGAGGTCAATGCACCACCCTAACGAGGAGTAGGCCGACGGCGAGCCCCAAGAGGGTTCAGCCTGTGCAGCTCTCAGCTCCGTGTGCATCAGCTGACGCCTCTCGTTACCTACCCCCCCCCCCCCCCCCCCTGCAGTGTCCGACTACGACTACTTCTCCATGGCCGGGGACCAGGAGCCGGAAGCCCAGCAGCAGCCGGACTTCGACAAGTCCTCCACCATTCCCCGCAACAGCGAGATCAGCCAGTCCTACCGCCGCATGTTCCAAGCCAAGAGGCCCGCCTCCACGGCCGGCCTGCCCAGCGCCCAGGCCCCCTACCCTGCCGGCCAGCCCATGTACCCCGGGGGGCCCTACCCCTCCACGGCCGGCCTGCCCAGCGCCCAGGCCCCCTACCCCGCCGGCCAGCCCATGTACCCCGGGGGGCCCTACCCCTCCACGGCCGGCCTGCCCAGCGCCCAGGCCCCCTACCCCGCCGGCCAGCCCATGTACCCCGGGGGGCCCTACCCCTCCACGGCCGGCCTGCCCAGCACCCAGGCCCCCTACCCCGCCGGCCAGCCCATGTACCCCGGGGGGCCCTACCCCTCCACGCCGGTCCACAGCATCGCCGCCGCCGGGGGCTACCCCCCAACTCCGACAGGTGACTACCTCACTGACGTCGTTTCGCTTTAACATGAGTAGATCAGTGAGGTCGTGCAGCTGTTGATTCCCAGGGTCATGAAGGCACTTCCGTGAACTTGGTGGACATATTTTTGAGACTTAAGCAGTGAATACAGAGACTAAGGCTTCAATGAAAATAACTGCACCGTTTTCAGTGATTTGCGTTTCAGTTTTAAAAGATGAATTCCTTATGAAGTCACGATGTAAAGTCCATACGCTCATTTACATTGAAGGTTTGCGACGAAAACATAAACTCGTGAAGATACAAAACATTTGCCTTACTTCATAACGGACTAAACGGGACGACCGTATTCCACAACGTGCCCCTGGTCCATCCTAACCTTATCAGAGCAAGCAGAAGAAGCAGCAAACTAGGGATACACCGATACAGATTTTTTAGGACCGATACCGATTTTATTTTCATCCGCCTTAGCCAATAACCGATACGCCGATACCGATTTTCTTGGGCCGATATTTGAAGCCGATAATACCCCGAAAATTCTCGAGTTCTCACGAGAGCACAATTTGAATTTGCTCAGTGAGTCACTCTGGGAACGAGCAATATACTCGTGTATATTCTTGGCCTCCCCTGGCCCAGAACATTAATCAATCACGTCGATGTATCAATATAGGCGGGTCAAAAGCGTTGCTGTTTTACCGACCGGATACTGCAAGTCTTATCTATTGGTTAGCTTCACTTGTCTGGATACG
>OLKM01000559.1:0-52500 GCA_900291075.1 Melanogrammus aeglefinus | reverse complement strand
AGCTAAAAAGAGAGAACATCCAATTTTGGCATATTGGACCTATTTTCCAATAGAGGGAGCTAGAGTCATTCTAGTGTCCCATGTTATTTACGAGGTTTTTAGGATTGTCTGGCATATGTCTCTACCTCTTTCTTTATGACTTTGCGTGGTGGGTAGTGTTCTGCTTTAATATTACTAAATTTATTGGTCGGTTATCCAGGTGCTCACAAGATGTGTGTGTGTGTGTAGAGAGAGAGTGTAGAATCAGGCTGCAATAACCCTGCCCTACCCTTGAGGCATACATTTTCGTAGTTGATAAAGATTATATTATCTTATTTCTGTACTTATTCATCTTATGTTGTGTACAATAAACATAATCATAATCACATATATTTCCTCCAGCAGTTATCATTTTCAGTGTTTTATCTTAACATTAAATGCACAATTCTGATACAAAAGCACACACAAATATACATGAACAAATAATTGTAATTTAAAACCATTGTCCACATACTTCTTTCAGTAAGTTTTACAAATTGTTGCTTGGAATGAGTTATAGTTGCCACTGTATGAGCTCACCTTGTATCACATCCCCAGCAACATCAGTCATCAAACTAAGAACCAACCGTGTTTTATATTAAGCTTTGGTGCAAAACAAAGAAAAACTTTTCTTCCAAGGCTTTTTCCGAGAGACCCCCCCTCCCCCCATTGTGGCCCTGGGTTCCCAGTCCCAATTTTCCCCACACACCCCTGCCCCACCTGTTCGGACTGACTCCAGCAGACCTGGCCCAGCTCAGGCCAATCACAACCATATATCTCATATAGGGCGGGGTTAACTGTACAGAGGAGTGTCCATGCCATGTCGATTCCTTTTAGTAAAAGCAACCTAGACGGCTGCTGCCGATGTGACCCTATTTTCATTGCTCTGATTGGTTCTAATTGTGTCCAAAGTCAATTTTGAGAGGTTCCAGACTTAGACGCATCTGTCCATTGGTCTGGCGCTGTCAGGCTACCCTTCATCGGCTGTTTACCAAATAAAGGAAGGATGAAGTGTTACCCAAAGAAAAGGTGGCTTTGTTTATCATGCTGCTACTTTCCTCTTCTATGGTGTAAGCAAACCATGCGAGTATGCTTAGGTTTGATCCATGTATCTCATGCTTCCAAAATAAATTAAAATAATGGAATTTTAATCAAGGAGCTGTTTTGGTTATTAATACTATGCAGAACACAGAGAAATAATTCCAGTTTTGACTTGCAAAAATAACTGAAACGCTGGGAATTTATAATTAGTGAGGAAGTATGGTGTTAATACCATTTTGAGGTAAAAAGGAATGCCAACTCGATTGGGTTACAGATGGAGACGGAGCTGCTTTACTGTAACTTATATACAAACAAAGCAACCTAAATAAAACACACGACTTCCGCTCAGCTGTGTCATCGCCCAGAGAGACTCAGAGACTCTTGACAGTTGTGGTGAATTATGTCCTAAGCCTCTGCATGTTTGCTCACCACATTATATGCTTTCCGAACCACTACTACATTTTGATTAGGACGGTTCCTAACTTACGGAAATTAACCGGTTGTATCCAAGTGGCAGCCATGATAAGGGCTGGTCAATTTCTCTTAATGCTAAGGAAAAGTGCTTCAACGCATCCTTTCTTTCCTTCGTAAGAGTGGACTGGACCATCCTTTGCAAAAGGAAATTAAGTAGTGCCGTAACACAATTCCTTGTGGGAAACAAATAATCAACATTACCAACAATATTTTCTTGTCCTACAAACAGCGCTGACCGTTTTTTTTTCTTTCTTTCTTATTCTCTACAAACTTTGGCACCACACCAGTAACACTTTTGTTCTCATAGACCTAGAGACTCCATTGCACTTTTAAAATGTTAATATTTGTTTGGGATTGTGTGCTACCATTAAATTATTATTTCTTTTTTTATACCTTTTAAAATATAAATATATAAATATAAGTTTTATTGACTTCCGTTGAGGCCTAGAGCGCGATGAAGTCACCACACTCTAGCCAAAGTTGGCTATAACAAAAGCTAGCAATTGTCGTAATATTTGTTTATTAATTTAGTTACTGAACAAAAATTATGACAATAAAATAAATAGTTACCTCTAGAAATGTTATAGAAACCCAATTGAATGTCAAATCTATATTAAAACGTAGCATTGTCCACTGAGAATGAATAATACATGTCAGTTGTCCTGTTGGTTTTTAAAGATAGCATAATTCTTTTGTGTCATGAATACAGACCTATAGAAAAGAATAGGCCAAAAAAACCAAAGGCATCTCAACACTTTGACCATAACTTGCATTACTTGCCACTATGCTAACCAGTCTTTTCGTGTGTCCTTGCCAAGAAAAACACCTTCGACTTTCAAGTTCTTCAGAATTCCCTCCTCCCTTCCTGTTGTGACTCATAGGTGGAGGATGTTACAATGTTATCGGAATGGCAAGTATTTTGTAAACTGAGGAACTATGCCACTAAATTGAACAAAAAGAAGAAGAAATTAGATTATGAATCAAGGATAAACTACATAAAGCATGGTGGAAGGAAGCTATAGAGCACCCTAAATGACGTCATGGGCACAAAGAGCCGCCCGACTCCATCTTTCATTGAAGAGGAAGGGTCTTTTATAACTAAACCTATAGATATTGGCAGTTATGTTAACGATTATTTTACTAGCAAAGTCTGTAAACTCAGGCAGGAAATGCTGTTCTGTAATTTAAGCACATAAGCTACCCCGACATAGCCACAAGGGAGCAGGATCAAACACATAAGCTGCATTACCCCCACATAGCCACAAGGGGAGCAGGACCAAACATACAAGCTGTAATAACTACACATAGCCACAAGGGGAGCAGGACCAAACATACAAGCTGTAATGACTACTGCAGCTGTCACACCAAATTTGTACCGGGTGCCAAATTTGTACCGGGTTACGTAATCCATTCCGAATGACTAGGAAGGTTCTCGATATCGTTCATGCAGCGCGACAAGACCGATAACACTTATTCTACAAATTACATTTATTAGCGTTCCTAATTATATTTATTAGCGTTCCTAACTTTATATTTGTATTGGATTTAATTGTTTAATCGCATTCAGCTAGTAAACTGAGTGTATAAAGCAGGTTTCAAAAAACCTTCGCGCTCATGTTGCGAAAGACGAAATAACATAATACAGATAACGGATCGCTAGATAACACTTATTTTTACTTTATATTTGTATTGCATTTAATTGTTTAATCGAATTTAGCTAGTAAAATGGGTGTTTAAAGTGTAGGAACGATAATAAATGTAATTAGGAAGGCTAATAAATGTAATTTGTAAAATAAGTGTTATCTGTCTTGTCGCCCTCCATGAACAATATCGAGAATGTTCACAAACTTTCCTACGTCATTCGACGCGATCGTCTGCGATCATCTGTTGCTAGGCAGGTTTGGAATGGATTACGTAACCCGGTACAAATTTGGCACCCGGTACAAATTTGGTGTGACACAGCCACAGATCGCAGCATCTTTAGACAGACAAGGAAGCTGGAGCCAATACGTCACATAGGCCATGCCTACTTGATACAAACGCAGAGCAGGAGCCAGATGAGGTCAGAAACACATGGCAGCCCCGTTGGTAGCCCCTTGCTAGAAGATAGGTCAGCCATGTGTCACTCCACGTGCGTGTTATATACAATTCCCCTCCTTTTGCTTCATAGTTACCGTACCGAAATACTTTAACAAATAAAGTGAGTTAAAAGCGATCCGGTTTAGAATACTTTCTTCAAGAACACGACAATGCCAACACTACACGATGAGCCATTGTATTCATGTATATAAGGCAAAAAAATGTATGACAAGAACTGCTCTTTTGAATTCTGCAAAGTGACTATAGAAGAGTAAAAAACTATTATTGTCTATCAATAATGAGAAACCACCAGGTATTGATAACCTGGATGGGAAGTTATTGAGGATCGTAGCGGACCATATTGCCGCTCCCATATGCTACATCTTTAATCTTAGTCTTCACAGTAATATGCCCTCAAGGCTAAGGTAATCCCTCTGCTTAAATACTTGTGCTGCCTTTACTGGCTCAAACAGCAGACCAATGAGCTTGTTACCTGTTATAAGCAAACTGTTTTATTATATATAAAATATTATATTATATATAATATTTTATATATAATATATATATATATTATATATAAAATATTGTATTTAATCAGATACAATGTTACATCTCACTGAACGACTTCACAAGCAACTACCAACCTGCTTACAGGCACTCAACCTCCACAGCGCTCACGCAAATGACAGAAGATTGGTTAAAAGATATTGATCAACAAGAAATATTAAAACATAGCATTGTCCACTGAAACATTGGATGCGCACATGCTGCATGAATGTTCGAATCGCTTGAAGTAGTAAACACGGAAGTAAGGCGGAAGGTAGTTGGTCGACGTCAGTTCAAGACGACGCCACTGTTAAATTTGTATCAAATGCGTATGAAGTCTTTCCCTGAATCTTCCTTATCCAGCTCTGTGGTCACCGGGATTCTTGACAAGACATCGACATTTGCATTTTGTCGCCCGGGCTTATAACAGATTTCAAAATTGTGCTCTGCAAGCTGGGCTACTCAGCGCTGCACCAACACTCTGGCAGAACCCAGGTATGTGGCCCAGGTATGTTGCCCAGGAACTTCACTTCGTCCCCCAGGAGGTGGCACTTTCTGGCAGTCTATTGAAGACGACTTCTAGTCTCTCACAATCGGTGTCAAAGTCAATGGAAAAGATTATGATGTTGTCCAATTAGATGAGTATCGCCTCAGAGTATCGCCAAGCACCATGAGATGCTGGAATGTGGCTGCGGCGTTGCATAGCCCGAATGGCATCCTCGACTACTGAAACAGGCCGAACGGGGTTGTGACTGCTGTCTTCGCTCGGTCTGCATCATCCATGGCTACTTGGAAATAGCCTGAGGTTAAGTGGGTGGGAGAGAGCTGCTCGAGGTTAACTTGGACAGGGACAGGTAGCTGCTCGGATTCACCCCCCTCTGCCTTGATCCGGCTGGTTTCAATGGCCTTCACATGCAGCACCCCTTCTTTCTCTTCATACTCGAAAAGTTCCTTTTGCAGGACATCCTGTGGCTTACAGATTACGGCGATCCGTGATCTTGGCTTCAGCATCACTGGCTTTTCACTTGATTTCAACACCCTGTTACGACCCCAAATAGTATCCAGGGGGATCAGGGGAGTAGGTGTTCCTACCTACAGTTCCGTCAGGGAGTTGTTCAAACTTGAATTTTCCGTTCACAGCGGGGCCGAGCAGCGTCTTCTCGTCTGCCTCTATTTTGTTTCAACGCAAATGATGCACCGGGTCAAAGGGCACTATAGAAGCGTGATTAATCTGCGTTATATTTTTTAATGTACATAATTAACGTTCATTTGACAGCCCTAATTGTTATATGTTATGTGTGGGCCCCAGGAATAGTATCAGATGTCTTCTGCATCAGGGATCCAAATAAAATCCATAAATCCCCACAACCCTTTACGTGTGTTCTGGCCAAGGCAAAGACTTCTAACTAGGCCTGTTGGAATCTGCCAACTCGCAAGCCAACACATACCTACACATTGAATTGACTCACACCACAACAACCCCATCACCTCCCTCCTTTATCTGTTTCCTTGCCAAGGAAAACACCTCCAATTAGGTATGTTGGATAACTAGTGTGTCTAGTTTCTGAAATCTTATTGCGTTGTAAATCTTCATCTCAATCCAATCTCTACTTCCTGCCCTGTGGGCGTGCCCCACTCGGCCACCGCTGGCTGCCCTTTTAAGCGCCAACAGACAGCAGTATGCGCCACTTTAAGTTATGCTGTGCTGTGGTCCTGTTGCAGTATACCCTACTGTACTGTCTCCATCCCCTGCAGACTTACCTTACATTGACCTGGGACTCCGGCGCCCAGCACGCAACGAGGACGCACGCACCGACCGGGCCGTAAGTGGGCACAATGAGCGAATGAGTCGATCACAGAATGCATGGAATCAGAATGTCATTCCAAAGTAATGAAGGCTGCAAATCCCAGCCTGTTATGTAACCTAAATGATAGAATAGGTTGTTTGTAAAGGTCAGGGGTTGGCAACTGGCAGCCCACGGGCCTTAACTGGCCCGCCAGACATAATATCTAGCCCGCCAGATTATTCTGAAGTTATATGATTTATTATTTTATTTTTCTTCGATATCGAATATCGATATCTGGTAGCTTAAATGTGAAGGGCCGGATACACTAAACTTTATATATTTTTTCACAACAGTTTTTGAATTTAAATGTATCCAATCCTGCTAGGCCTACCACTCCTGCGAGGTTAGAGACACAATCGTCACGGTCACGCATAAACTGTGAGGGACTGAGTCGGAGTTATCAGAAATGCAATATTAAATGAAAGGGAAGCCCCCTCTATAGGCCTATATACAACAACCATTGTGACCCGACATCATGTATTTTTGTGTGATTACTGCACGTAGAGAAAGGCAGGAGCTGTTGACAAAAGTCCACAAAAGATTTAACGCAAGCAGAGTCTCTTATGAGGCTACTTCGCCTGCAGCACCTGCCGTGTTGTGTGTGTGTGTGTGTGTGTGTGTGTGTGTGTGTGTGTGTGTGTGTGTGTGTGTGTGTGTGTGTGTGTGTGTGTGTGTGTGTGTGTGTGTGTGTGTGTGTGTGTGTGTGTGTGTGTGTGTGTGCGCACGCGTGTGTGTGCGCAGTCAGTCAGCAACCGCCGTGGTGTGTGTGTTTGTGTGTGTGTGTTGTGTACTTAAGAGTGGCTGCTTTTTTAATTCTGCACTACTGCTCTCTTCAGAGCAGTAGTGACACTTTTACCTGGCAGACTCCGCTGGAGAACCAGATCGAGAACTGCACAACGTTTTCACTTTATCTTCACATTTAGATTGAGGAGTAGGAATTATATGGGGACAAGATCAGCAAATAAAGTCATTCAAATACCAACGGGATGTCCCCCGCTCGGTAATATTATGAAATAACTAGTTTTTTCTTTTCTTTTTTACTTCAATAATCACAATCGCGTTTGCAATTTATAACGTGATCAGGCATGACAGTTATGTGATTAGGGCATACACTTGTTTATATGTATGACTTTTTAGAGAAATCTAGATGCATATGACTAAGCCAGCTGACGGGCTTCGCAAATTCCAGATGCATTTTCATTAATCAATTCCTTGAACTAGCTTTTGATAATGTTATGGCCTGCCACCTATTAGCTGGAAAAAAAATTGGCCCGAGGCCAAAGTTACTTGCCAAACACTGGTATAGGTCGTCAAAAATGCGCGATACAAACGTTTTAGCCATCTATCGACTGTTCGAAGAAACAGCAATACATCACTTGTTTCAAGGTTCTGTCTTGCCAAAACAAAATGGATTACTAGCGATAAATGTGTGTTTCAGTACATTTTGTTGAACAAGATAAGCCCTACAGCAGGGTTCGACAAGTAAGTTTGGCCTCGGGACAATTTTTTGTCGAGCCAGTAGGTGGCGGGCCAGAACATTATCAAAGGCTTGTTCAAGGAATAGATTAATGAAAATGCATCTGGTATTTGCAATGCCCATCAGCTGGCTTAGTCATATGCCTACCACACACTAGCAGGGTGATGAAAAACGAATTTGATCCTTTGTGGTATGGTCGTCTCAGGCTAGTGTGACGCCCCGCTCTGTTCCTTGAGCGCTAGGCCTATTCCTCCCTCTGCCTGTAGGAGGAGCTTGAGTGTTCCCGGCGTAACGAGGGAATTGCACGCAGCCGTGTTCTGGCTGCCGGGGATAAAGGCAGTGTCCTGTGGCCCCATTGGGGCTCTCCCTAGACGCGGTGGTTCGCATTGTATTCTCTGTACCCGTGTTCATTACTGGAACTGCCTGTTAATAAATATAGTTTGTTGTATTGAACGTTACCCGACGGTGTCTGTATTCCCTATGTACAACGCCCTTGAGCCAAGGCGTTCGTGACATTTGGGGGCTCGTCCGGGATCGAAAGATCCGGTAACTGTCTGCTTTAAGCAGTGTTTAAGGCCCATGTTGGCTGTGATAGCGACGTGAGGTAAATTAGACTAGACTACTTGGAGTTCCACGGCCTGTTGTGGCGTGGGGTGAGTAGGTCTGGTGCTAACTGGCGAGTTTTTTTTGTGAATGGAGCTGTAGAAGTGGTTGGTTTGAGCCTGCTGTGTACTCGCCTGGTTGTTAGGGGAGTTCTGCGCTGTCAAGCGGTAATGTTAATTTAGGCACGATTTCGTGCTTGGTTCTCGAACTGTCTAATAAGTTTTGTTTTGCGGGGTGAAATCGAGGCTTTCATAGTGGGGTGGCTGGTTTCAAGAGCAAATGCTGTCCCCATTTAGAGCGCCTCCACAGCTGGGTCATAGGTTCCGGAGACGGAGTCTGGACCGGTGGTCACCGCTGCAGAGTAAGGCTGCATCGACTTTGGTTGGGATGGCTGGCATCTGACGGTATTGGTGGGTGTGCATTTCGTTTGTTCACTAATCCACGGTTCTTGGACTCCGTCAGAAGATAGGTGAGTTTAGGCAGGGGGTAAATGTTTAGGGGGACGCTCTGTAATTGGTTTCTCCTACTGTGCTAGCCGCTTTGAACCTTGTTTGGATCGTATTTATTTTTCGTTTGGTTATAGAAGGTTGGTTATGAGCGCGTTGGATGCGTTTTGGGAAGCTCCATCGGAGAGCTTGTTGTTAACGGTTAAGCAGTTATTAGAGGTTGCAGAACGGTATTCCATTGAGATTACGTTGCCGAAAACTGCCAGGAAGGACCGTTTGGTAGATTTGATTTGTGAGAGTTTAAAGGTAAAAGACGTGTTGCCCTTCTTTTGTTCTCCGATTGTTGATCAAGTTATGGAGCAGTCGCCCGGTCTGAAATCTGAATCCGCTATGGCCTATAGTGTGCTAACTTTTGAGGAGCAAAAAGTTATTTTGCAAATGCAACTCGAGCACAAGAGATTTGATGCGGTGGAAAGGGAGCAGGAACGTTTGTTGGAGCAGGATAGATTACGGTTGGAACGTCTTCGCCTGGACCTGATGGCGGAGGGGAAATATGGGAATTCCAAGCAGCCATCGAGTCTTGCGAGTATGGGTTAAGTTTCTCCCTAAGTTCAATGAGAGGGACCCAGATGTTTTTTTTTCGCTGTTTGAAAGTGTCGCTAGTGATCTGGAGTGGACTGGTGAGGACCAAGTTTTATTGTTGCAGACTGCCTTGTACGGGAAATCCCAAGAAGTGTATGTCGCTCTGTCCGCAACCGGTCGGAAAAGCTATAAAACTGTTAAGGAGGCGGTGCTGAAGGCGTACGAGCCAATCCCTGAGGCTTACCGACAGCGTTTTCGGAGTCATGAAAAGTCAGAGAAACAAACGTATACTGAGGCAGCCAGGGAGCAGTCCAGCTTGTTCCACCGTTGGCTTGCAGCTGAGGGTGTTGATGATTTTGATTTGTTGTGTAATTTACTGATTGTGGAGCAGTTCAAGAACATCTTGCCCGAACGGGTGGCTACTTATGTGAACGAACATAAGGTAAAAACTGTCGTCTCTGAGGCTAGTTCTCTTGCCGATGGCTATATCTTAACACACAAGAGTTACCCGCGTGAATTTTCTCCACGCAAAGACTATTATCGGCGAGAGCAGCAACCAGCTTTCCAGCGGCGCACTAGTCAGGGTAACACAGGACCTCCCGTGAGGTTCAATTTCGGACCTAGGGGAAAAAATAAGGAAGGTCATTTCGACAATACTTGCCGTGAGTGCCACAAGCCAGGGCACTTCAGACGTGATTGTCCTGATTTGGCCCGTAAACAGCCTACGACCAGCACGAGAGAGGTTGGTTGTGTGTCCTCGGTTAGGTTTAGTCACAAGAAAAGTGTGAATGCAGGTACGGGCGAACTGTTACGTTCCGGGTGTTCTAATGTTTCAGGCGTAGGTGAAAGCTTGTGTGTGGTACCTGGGACGTTGATTACACCTGACGTTGATTACGCTCCCATTGTGAGTGATGGCTTTGTGTCGTTGGTTGGTGACTCTCAGAGTGCCAGTCAAAATATTGCGCGACACTGGAGCCTCAGAAAGTTTCATCCGTCAGGCTGTGCTCGCCTTTTCCCCAGTGTCAGACACTGGTAGTGCGGTCTTGATTCGAGGAATTGGGTTGCATTCGTTTCCTGTACCTCTGCATAGGATCGAACTAGATTCCGGTTTCGTAAACGGAGAAGTGACAATCGCTATTCGTCCTTTGCTGCCTGTGGATGGCATTGATTTGATTTTGGGCAATAATTTGGGACATGGTTCTGTTTTTCCTTTTCAATCTCCGTCAACGCCTGTGGTCAGTAGGCCTACAGGAGTGGAACTGTCAGTTGAATCTGACAAGTGTTTGGAGGAGTTCCCGGAGGTGTTCACTGCCTGCGCGGTGACTCGTGCTATGGCTCGTGCGCAGGTAGAGGGTTCGTCTGGTGTTCCTGTCACGTTGGCGAAAGTGTTCATTCCAGAGTTACCAGTGCCATTGTCTGTGGATAAGGTCATTGAGGCTCAGAAAGAGGACGCCACCTTGGAAAGGTATTTTGCGATGATTGTGGATAATCAGGGTGTGGAGCATGACTATTTTGTCCAAGATGGGTTGCTGCTTCGCAGGTGGTTGCCTCTTGCAGGTACTGCGTCCGGTCAAGTGGTGCAGGTGGTGATGCCTGAGAAGTATCGTGATCTAGTGTTGAAGGCCACTCATGGGGAAACTTCCGGACATTTTTGTATAAAGAAAACTTATAACCATGTGTTGCAGCATTTTTACTGGCCTCGCATCAAACGGGATGTTGCAAGATTTATCAGATCGTGTCATGTTTGCCAGGTCACGGGAAAGCCCAATGAAACAATTAGCCCTGCACCATTGAGGCCTATCCAATCTGTTGGTACTCCTTTTGAGCACCTGATCATTGACTGCATTGGACCCCTGCCAAAGTCAAAGTCTGGTATGGAGTATATGGTCACGGTAATGTGCCAGGCTACCCGGTATCCTGCAGCGTACGCAGTGAGGTCGATTACCACAAAGGCTGTAGTGAAGTCGTTGACTGAGTTCTTTTCCATATTCGGCATCAGGAGCGTCACTAGCAATTGAAAACATTCGGGGCTGTAGCCCAGAAGTTAGAGACCTTTTCAAACGGGTGTTCGGGAGGGTTTCTCCTCCGAGAATATTTGAAAATCGGGCTGATGAACATTCAATTGTAACGTAGTTTGAGAAGTAAAAGAAAGACCAATCGTCATGTCGGACTGACCTCACGATCATTGTCAATGTCAACCATAACACTTTGTTTTCCCCAAAAACCCTGTCGTCTGTCGTTATGGTGGGTTGTCCAAAGGCTGCTGATTTTATGCGTGTTGTACACCGCAACAGTGGGTCACTCTGTTATAACCTGCAGGAGAGTTCAATGTTGTGTCATTAAGCTGTTACGTCTTTCTGACCAATCGCAAGTTCAAGGCCGGACCTGGGCTGTACCACTTCAGGAGGGGGCGCTCAGTTGTCCCCTCTAGACAAAATCGAATTGGTTGCGCCTTTGACGCGTTAACGGCGGCCCACAGGGAATTCTCCCAACTCTCCCGATTACTGCTCGCGAGTGCGTGCGTGCGTGCGTGCGTGCGTGCGTGCGTGTGTGTGTGCGTGTGTGTGTGTGTGTGTGTGTGTGTGTGTGCGTGCGTGTGTGTGTGTGTGTGTTATTCGATTGCCTGGTAAAAGTGTAGGCCTACGGTAATATTCATACTGGTTTAAATAATACATTTGATAGTATTTCCCATCGTTGCTGAGCAAGAGTTTTGTTCGACATTCAGTGAAAGATGTTTAACGGTACCACTGTCATGCACCTACCCGATGTCAAGTGGACCGGGTTGAATTCACTGCGTGTCTCTCTTCTTATATCCATCTTGCCAAAGATATTTTATTAATGTCCTTCTAACACACTGATCTCACTAAAAGGCTAGCAGCACGAAACAGCATTATGGACAACATGCGCTATGCATAGGGAAGAAAGAATACCAACGCTGAATTTGCAACATTCTGCAACAAATGATTCTAAATCTGCCCATATATGGACATGTCAGAGTTTTGCGGTTTCCACTCGCTACAATGTTCCATCTGTGGCCGCTGGTAATACGACTACAAAGAAGTCAACTCTACGGGGCTATTTTCATCATTATGGTTTTGTTTTTTTTGACGGCACAGCGATCCGGGGCTATTCCCAAAAGATCCGGGGCTATAGCCTCGAATGCCCCGGTCTAACGACGCGCCTGTTCGGCATGCCGAAAGTGATCCAGAGCGACCGTGGTTCAAATTTCACATCTAAGACCTTTGCTGAGGCGTTGAAACGATTACATTTTGCGCACCATCTCAGCAGCGCGTACCACGCGCTGCGTTTTCATGCCACCTTGAAGTCCTTGTTGTGGGCCTACTGTATTGAGTTGAAGCGAGATTGGGCGGAGGGCTTACCATGGCTCTTGCTGGCGGTACGGGCAGTCGTGCAGGAAAGTACGGGATTTAGCCCCTCTTTGGTCACAAGGTACGGACACCTCTGTCTGTCTTGGGCAGTGAGTTGGGCGGTACAGAACCACCAGAGAGCTTGGCCGACCATGTTCAAGGTTTTCGTCGCAAGCTCTTCCTTGCATGTGTAACCGGCCTCATTCAAGCAGCCTCCATTATGTGACGACGGAGAAGTAGGACACAGGGTTGATCTCCACACGAGCACTTTTATTTTCTTATTTACCCACCTGTGTCACACAGAAACAGTAGGGGCGCAACCGCCGTCAGATTCACTTGTGGAAACCAATTATCCGGTTGACATCAGACCACCGGACGCATTTATAATATAAACGTTTACAAAATCTCAATAAAAAAACACAGAAATAAAACATACAAAGAAACCTCTAATGAGAAATGTACCATACAGTGAACCCACCTGTGTCACACAGAAACATAGTAGGGGCGCAACCGCCGTCAGAATTTACTTGTGGAAACCTGAATACAACGTGGTTGGATGAGTTATATCAACGGGCATCCCACACATCAGCTAACATCACCCCCCACCCTCGCAATGTACATTGTCATCCATCGTATAAAACACATTTCAATGACAGTATGGCGGGCAATATACACAATTAAACAGAATAATATCAACATATGACACAGGAGACCACGAGGAATGCGACTCACCAATTATCCGGTTGACATCAGACAACCGGACGTTGCGTCAACCGGAGTTACAGACACAGCGCGAACTTCCAAGACTTTTCAAAATAAAAACACAAACACCACAACGGGTAATACAGTAAAACTAAACCAATAAATTAATTGGGGCGGAATCTATAACACAACATACTTGTTAAACACACTTGTTACACATGGAAGATGGAAAGCGAAAATCTGGGTCGTGCTCAAAAGAGGATGAAGACACTGTATGACCGGAAGGCAGTAGTAAGGGTTTTTTGCCCAGGTGATCAAGTTCTGGCCTTGCTGCCGATACGAGGGTCACCTTTGGGGGCCAAGTATTTGGGACCGTACACTGTCAACCGCCAGGTCTCAGATACGAATTGTGTTGTCTCAACTCCGGAGAGAAGACGTAAAACACAGCTTTGCCATGTCAACCTGCTCAAGCCTTATTTTTCTTCAGCTTTGCAAGGGAAGGAGGCAGTGCTGAAACCAGTAGGGGTTGCAGTGGGGCTGGCCACACCCAAAATATCTCAGGTGACAACTGGGGATAGCGTGTGTGGTCCGGATGATGCAGTGTTGCACGCTCGGCTAGATAATAGCGTAATGCTAGCTGGGTTGGATAGTCCTCTCTGCCATTTGGACGTTGAACAACGGGGACAACTGAAAAGCTTAATTTTAGAATTTTCACCTTTATTTTCTGACGTGCCAACCTGTACCAGCATGATCGAACACGATATAGAGGTGGGCGACGCAAAACCGGTTCGTCAAAGGTTTTACCGGGTTTCGCCTGACAAGAGGGAAGCTCTAGACTCTAGTGTACAGTACCTTCTGGATAATGGCTTGGCCGTACCATCTTATTCCAGCTGGGCTTCTCCTTGTTTGCTTGTGAAGAAGTCTGATTCTTCATTCAGGTTTTGCACAGACTATAGGAAGGTAAATACTGTAACAAAAGTTGACTCGTTTCCGTTGCCCCGCATGGAAGATTGCGTGGACCAGGTGGGAAGTGCCCAGTTTGTGAGCAAATTTGATTTATTAAAGGGCTACTACCAAGTGCCACTGACTCCAAGAGCTCAAGATATTTCGGCGTTTATAACGCCTTCTGGACTGTACTCGTATACCAGGATGAGTTTTGGACTGCGCAAAGCACCCGCAACCTTCCAGCGACTCATGAACAGGGTTGTGGAAGGGTTGGAGGGGTGCGCAGTATATCTGGATGATACCGTCTGTTTTGCAGACACCTGGGGTGCACATCTTGGCCGCATTCAAGCTTTGTTTGAGCGGCTATTGGAGGCGAACTTGACGATAAACCTTGCGAAGTGTGAATTTGCACAGGCCAGTGTGGTCTACTTGGGCAAGGTGGTAGGGCAGGGGGTGGTGCGACCAGTGAGGGCAAAAGTGTTGGCCATCGACAGGTTTCCCCCTCCTACTACGAGGAAAGAGCTGATGCGTTTCCTGGGTATGGCTGGGTATTACAGAGGGTTCTGCTCCAACTTCTCTACAGTTGTTGCCCCGTTGACCAATTTGTTGAAGGGCACAGTCAAATATGTGTGGTCTTCGGAGTGTGGCAGGGCATTTGATAATGCAAAGTTGTTGTTGACCTCTGCTCCGGTTTTGGCTGCCCTGAGACTGGAAGATCCTTTTTTGTTACAGGTGGATGCCAGTCAAGTTGGTGCAGGTGCAGTTTTGCTGCAGAAGGACGATGCTGATAGACCAGTCTGTTTTTTTTCACGAAAGTTCAATAAGTATCAATTGAACTATTCAACAATTGAGAAAGAGGCTTTAGCGCTAATATGGGGGCTACAACATTTCGAGGTGTATGTGGGGGGAGGCTTACATCCTATTGTGGTCTTTACAGACCACAATCCCCTCACGTTCATCCACTCCCTCCAAAATTCTAATCAGCGCTTAATGCGCTGGGCGCTATTTCTGCAGCCGTACAACCTTGTTATTCGGCACATCCGCGGCCGGGAAAATGTAATGGCTGACGCCCTTTCTCGAGCCCCGGAGGGATTGGAGTGAGGGTGAATGTCTGTCAATCTATCTCATGTCTTTGTTCTGCTTCAGGTGTCCCGTGTATCCAGGCGCCGGATATGCGGGAGAGTGGAGGCGGTAATAAGGTTGTGAGTCAGACTGTTTGTGGAGTGTTTGGCTGTTGGTTTGGTGTGCATTTGTGCGATGTGTGCGTGTCTTCCTCTAGGCCTATGTGTGTTATTTAAAAATATGGTTTTTTTATGGGTTTATGTGGGCGAGGATAAAATAACTTGTGGTTATTGATATTTTGTAATGTTTTCCCAGAAGCCAATGAGGTGGGCTCCTGTCTTTTTGGGGGGAGTGATGTGACGCCCCGCTCTGTTCCTTGAGCGCTAGGCCTATTCCTCCCTCTGCCTGTAGGAGGAGCTTGAGTGTTCCCGGTGTAACGAGGGAATTGCACGCAGCCGTGTTCTGGCTGCCGGGGATAAAGGCAGTGTCCTGTGGCCCCATTGGGGCTCTCCCTAGACGCGGTTCGACGGCTGGATGCGGCGGTTCGCATTGTATTCTCTGTGCCCGTGTTCATTACTGGAACTGCCTGTTAATAAATATAGTTTGTTGTATTGAACGTTACCCGACGGTGTCTGTATTCCCTATGTACAACGCCCTTGAGCCAAGGCGTTCGTGACCTAATGACGCGGAGAGTGGTAAATGTTCAACGCGTGGTTTATTCTGACAGAGACACAAGGTAAACAAGCTTGCGTTCTGGAGGTGGTTCATGAAGCATCTCCCGAACACAGTTAAACAAACCGTTTATATTGGGAGTGGGCGGAATATTAAATAAGCCACGCCTACTGGTTCTAATTTACCAAAATAAACCTTCGGTCTGCCTTGGCTTTAGCGGAAATGGCAAAGTTGCCAAGTTTGTAGTCTTTGACAAAATCATAAGACTTTATATGGTATTGTCCATTATGTGGAGAAGAAGCCATTCATAACTATTAGCTTGAAACATGTCAACAGAAAAAGCATAGATAAAATAATTTGCATCAAGCCGTAGCTACCATTAAGGACGACGAGGTCATGTCCTCTGTCCTTTTTTTCCTTAATTTTCGTTTCTATGATAACGGCGCAAAGGGTATATCAACCACTAGTTGACATATAGACTGCTATTGACAATATGATTTCAGTCTCTAGATGTGGATATCATTTGTGCTTTTGATGAAGGAAGGAAAGTGGCTGAAGTGATGAGAGATTCACTGCCATGTATAACTAAGCAGTGAAGATGGCCAGCACCATTGGTGTTACCCCAATGAAGAAGAGGATTACCGTGAAACATTAAAAAAAAAAAAAGGTTCATCAGCAACACAGTACTGTGTGTGTGTGTGTGTGTGTGTGTTTTCGGGGGGGGGGGGGGGGTTGCCGAATGTTGAGCTCTGTATTTTAAAAATCCTGGCTACGGCCCTGCACACTAGGTAACTCTAAAAAGACTTGCATGTAAACAAGTGAATGCCCTAATCACGTAAATGTTTTGCCTGATCACGTTATAAACTGCAAACGTGATTGAAGAAAAATATTAAATAAAAGAGAAGTTAATTCATAATTTAGCCGAGCGGGGGACATCCCGTTGGTATTTGAATGACTTTATTTGCTGATCTTGTCCCCTTATAACTCTAACTCCTTACCCTAAATGTGAAGATTAAGTGAAAAAGTTGGGCCTGGTTCACCAGCAGTCTTTCAGGTAAAAGTGTCCGTTGAAAGTTCCTCATTGTAAGTAAAAGTCTCAGGGCTTGGTGTCTTCAATCTTTTGTGGACTGTCAGGTCGCCATGGTTGCTGTATATAGGCCTATAGAGGGGGGTTCCCTTTCATTTAAAATTACATAGTTTCCAATAACTCCCACTCGCAGCTTACGCGTAACGATTGTGTCTCTAACCTCACAGGAGTGGTAGCAGCATTGAAAAACTGTTCTGAATTTTTAAAGTTTACTGTATCAAGCCCTTTACATTTAAGCTACCAGATATCGATATTCAATATATATATTAAAAAAAAATCATATGACTTCAGAATAATCTGGCGGGCTAATTATGGCCTGCCGGCCACCAGTTGCCAACCCCTGCCCTACAGGAAGTGATGTAATTAGTATGTGACCAAAGGGTAAGGGACTCTCCGGAGTGAGTTAGAGGTCCGGGGTATACGAAAGAGGCATCATCAAACGTGCCAATGGAAATAAAAGACATGACATTAAATTTATATTAAAGTCATTGGAAAAGGATAGGAATTGGCCCATTAGAGCCATCGACCATGGGGCACTGTGGGAATCTGTGAAAATCTCGAGTCACTGTAAAGAGGGAGCTGCATGCAGAGGCATAACCCTAACCCCAACCATAAACCGCCGATTGAGGCAATTATTTAGGATATTTATTTTCAACATTCCACAGCCTGTGACTAGTCAAAGGTTTTCAAATTGTTTACACATATACTGTATGTATCCCAGTAAAGAAGGTTTCCAAAAAGTTTGACACACCTAACTTAACATGCTGAATATTGGACCCATAACGTCCGTTGTGTCCAACTTTCGCTTTAAAGAAGAAATAAAAATCTACAGGTTGATGTAGAAATTAGAGTTGATCCATGCTAAATTTCAGACCAGCACAGAAAAAGATGCTCTTATGCTGCACTAGTAGGTTGTCTATGAAGAAAAAAACAATAGTAAGAAACAACGTTGCACTTTCAGGTTTTCCACACCACCTACCAGCTCAGAGATGTTTGCAAAAGCTACTGCAAAATTTTTAGAGGAAGTGGATCCCACCGGCAATCTGATTCCAGTATCCAGTTGCAATGACTCATTTAATGTTTTGTCAATCGTGAGGAAGAAAAAGGGTGGATTGCTGTTTCAGAAACCCAAATATATTGACACTGGTTTTACCCTTAATGACATCTTAAGGGGTGACACCCTGATACAGCCAGGTATGCATAACTCATTTGCAGTTAAAAATGTTTTCTTTGTCATTTTACCTATCTATGGTTGGTTTATAATAACTGCATTTTTGTGCATACTGTGCAACGACAACAGCTGTCACACTGACAGAATTCGCAAACTACACTCAAAGTGGGAGTGAGAAATACCAGGCAGGCTTGGAGGCCAACTTGCATCCTGAACTTGCTCAACTGATGGTGGAACATAAAGACACTTCAAAGCACAACATTTCCTTTGGCAGCTTGAAGAAAGAAGATCTAAATTTGCAGAAGCTATTTCAAGATTCCAAAGGCAGGTAAGATGTCTCCTAATCCATCCATAACAGGGACGTTATCAGGGGAAAACGTACCTTTCAACTTTGTTCCACCTTGAAGTGCTGCATGAAAGAACACTTGGTTGATTACTAACATGGCCTGTGATGTCATTATTTATGTTTGCATTTATATTATATCAATCATATTTTAAATGCAGAATAATTAGTAAAAAGCAACAAAGAAACTTTCCTGGTTAGGTTTCTCGACATGGATCACGACCTGATCAAGCAGGCTCGACAGAAAGATGGGGCTGTGTTTGGACTCGTGACGCAGAAGATTGTGACGACTCAGACATCAACAATTGGTCAGAGTGACGAACAGGCAAACAGTCTAGGAGGCCAGATAAGGCACATGGTCCTGAAGGTATGTTGGATATACGGAGGGGCCAAATGCTAGAGTGATTTCCCTTTGTAAATATAGTTCATATGCGTGAAAGGGCTGAGTGCTTTGTGGGTTCTCAATCGATGATTAGAACAATAGCAAGTAGAAATTTTCCAATATAATTTTTTTTCCTGACTCAGATTCCTGAACTTGAGTATCGGCCGATTCTGAGTATTTACCGATACAGTATCAAGCATTGTAACTACTAATAGCACTTGTTCTTATTGAAGGGTTCTCTTAGCAATGTGTAGTCGGTTCACTTACTGTAGACAGCAATTATTTTCAGAACTAGATCATTTAGACAACTCTAACAACAAGGTATTTGCATTAAACAATACAATTATTATTAGGAATATATTTCATGTGCAATACATAACACTGACACTGAGTATTTAAAATAGGTACTGCAGTCCAAATTCGCAATAATGGAGAGAGTTGTCTCCAACAGCACCCTCTTCCCTTGACTCAAAGCTCAGTCGTTGCCAGGTTGAAGACACATGGGCGGAATCATTCTGCTTGACACTAAAGTGAAAACAAATTCCACACTGCAAGTTGGTCAGCTAATGTATACGTTTGCAATTTATAAATCAGCTTTTGTACGGAAGTCCATCTCATTCAATATTATAGGAATAAATAGTTAAATGTGGGTCGGCGTAGCTCAGGAGGTAGAACAGTTGTCTTGTAACCGAAAGGATGCTAGTTCGATTGTTGATCTGTTGATGTGTCCCTGAGCAAGACACTTAACCCTAACTACAATTAAATGTAATTGTAAATATCGCCGTGAAACAAATAAAGGGGCAATAAAATGTTTTTCTTAATCACTGATTACATACTATGGTCATTTAATGAATATGCACAATACATGTTTTAGGTGTGGCTGCCTTATGATTTATAACCCCGATAGCAACACACATGACCATTTCCTTAAGCTAATGTCTACCTGCTAATGTTTATTTATTTTTAGATGTGCCTTAAAGCGAATGCAAGCTCAACCAAAGGAAGATCTTCAGAACTGACTATACAACCACATACGACCATCGCTTACAAGCTAAATATACTAATGGTGAAACTCAAAGGAGACTTTGGTGAGTGAACGGCATGATACTAGTAAATTGGTTGAAGGCCTGCAAAGAGCCACAAAATGTTTCACAGTTCTGTCAAAATATTTTTGTTTTGATACTGAAAAGAAACTCCCATCATATTTTCTCCCGCCCCCACCTTGAGGCCTGGAATTCATGCCTGAGAAATCCACTCTGACATTCCAGACAGATGATTGGTATCCACCAGGCTGTACCTGGCTAACAGAGGGTAGGGATAAGCTGTGGTGTCTTTCACAGTCAGCCATCAGTCCTTTCAGACTATAGTCCCTTAGGCAAACTGTAATGTTGTAAGGGTTGTAGAGCTATTTGGGCTGCTTGCATTGATGAGTTGCAAGTGGTCTTTAGAAGGCATTTTTTTTCAAGTTGTAAAGCTCAGAACCTGTGCTCCATGATGATCACATGAATGTGTATATCCTTTATTGGGGATTCACAGGTTAGCATAATATATGTATTTGTTTTTATGAATACTCAATGTGTCTTAAATTGTTCCGAAAAATATAGTAGATTGTAGTTTACTGTACAATGCATCTAATAGCTGGTCCATATCCTTGCTTTACAAACAAGCAAACAATTTGTGCTGAGAAGAACAGCTTTGCCAAGACTAGTTGTTATTACTGATAGCAAGATAACTTTTAATAAAAGCTTCAGGTACAATTGCAGATGTAGTTCAAAATTTAATAGAAATAATTTGGAACCACAGGTTCTTTTGTGTACATGATGTCGAATGAGCTTTTTTGTGATTATGTCTTCTGTTTATGATCGATTTGCAGAAGTGGCCATGCTGAGTCGTAACTTTGCACTGCTCTCGGGTCTCAAAGCATCTATCAGGACCTCTCTGCTCCAGCACCTCATTTCAGTCATGATGCAGTGCGGGGCGGTCCATCTACTGGAGAGGGTGGTAAGATCTCCAGTCATTATATATCTATTTTCTATTTGTATTCTCTATTTAATGTTTGTATTTGGGGATGTGCTCTTGTTCTCTCTCAGCTAAGCCAGATGCTCGATGGCAAACGCCCCTCTCTAGACTGTGTTGAGATAGAGCCTCAGAGACAGGCCCTCCAGGTCATGCTGGATGTCCTGTCTGACGAAGACAATGGACTGGAGACGGAGGACTCCAGCAGTCCTCTCGGTGCATTTCACCTTGTGACCAGCGCCCTGGCTGGTAAGTGGGCCTGACCTTCACTGTAGTTTGTAGCAGAGCAGCTGCATAGTTGCTGTGTCACATCTCATGCTAAATATTAGTGTGAAATGGTCACACCCGGTGTTTCAGAAATGCCGGATGACGGTCTTGCTGTCCTGATGTCGAGCTGCACTCCCAGAGTGCTGAGATCCCTGGAGCTCCTGGTATGTATTACATTGCTCCGGTGAATATTATATAATAATGCAATGTGTAATCATGCCATCTGGTGGACCCTTTTATCCAAAGAGTTTGTATAATACCCTGAGTTTAAACATTGGGGAATATTGCAACAGTGGAAAAAAAAAGTGGAATATTGCAACAATTACCTCTGAAACCTTTTTTAGGGTGCAGTGCAAATTTTTGGCGCGTCATGATGTCATGTCCTCATACATGTCTCAGGTGCAGTGTGTGATCGAAAATGGGGAGATGTCTCTGAGCAGTGATGTCCTCGCTCCCCTGACCGGGGAGACCTTCCAGTTGACAGAGCTGCTGTTCAGCTCCTGTGGAGTGGAGCTGCAGAGAGCCGGAGACGTGCTGAAGACGAAGCTCAACGAGAGCTACCAGCCGCGGCCACTCGTCCTCTGCTTGGCCATAAAAGGCCTTGCTTCCATGGCCAACTGTTAAATAGGGACAGGAAAAGCCAGGGTGCTCACAATATGATATCACAAAGGTTTTTGTGCACCATTATTATATGGATTGCGGTTCTGTGTGTATTGCGAAACAATGATATTCGTTTTTTTGGTGAAATGTTATCTTTTGTTCCTGGCTTACTATTCTTTCTTTAAAAAAATCGGTTTATGTCAACCTAACAGTAAGTATTGCAGAAGGAAAGAATTTATATTCTCACATGATTTATTCTGTTTTTTTTCACAATGCAGGATGTACATTTTCTATGTATTGTTTTGTGTATTGATTGTGTTTTACCTTATCAATCCCATTGCCTTTAAATCATTGAACAACCTTAATACTGTACATACAACAACAATACAATTCCATAAATAAAAGTTCTGTATTTTAATTGTATTTATTTGTGAGGTATTTTATTTATTTGATATATATGTCATATGGCATTGTAGATAATACTGATAACTAATATTATTGATAAATTCATGTTACACAATATGATTATACGCCAGGCTAGATTTAGCACTGACTGCCTTCAATCTTAAACTGTTGATATTAGCTTAAACCTTTCTTAAACTATGGCTCTTAAACCTTTCTTAAACTCCTCTTTCTTATGAAAGAAATCGGTTTTCCCTGAGCTTACCTTGTTTCTGTTTCCTTTTCTTTATTTTGTGTCCCCGATTTCCAAATGAGGTGCAAATTAACGCTCGGGCATCCGCAGTCACTCATCTCGCGATTAGCTGCGTCACTGTTTTGGGGAATCCTCGTTCAGGGATGGACTAAACTATTTTGCGCCTTCTGTAAGGGTTGACAGTGAGACGTTTTTCACACAATCTATCGGTATAATCTGTACTAAAAAATAATTGGCAAACAAAGAGCAACTTTCCATCCCAGACTTTTCAAAGGGACGTCACCCCATTGGGGCCCTGGGTACCAAGTAAACTTTTCCCCACACAACAACGCCCCTGGCCTGCACACACACGCACACGCGTAATTTGTGAAACAAAGCTAAACATTCTGTGACACAAAAGTTCTGATAGATTAACGGCAAAAAATAAAGATTAGGTTATTTATTTTAAATATATTTTTCATAAACAACGTTTCAGTGATTGATGTGGTGTAGCCTACTAGCCTTGAAAATTAAAAGCAAGAGCTTTTGCCAGGCATGTTTCTGTACGAATGTCATCTGTAAATCGTGTAATCTCTTCCTGGATGGCTGCTTCTCTGATGTGCATGTTCGACCTCCTCTCTAGACAGGTCGAATCCCATTCCTCCTTGTCTTCGGCTAGTAGAGCCAAGCTCGATGCTGTCCCTGATTTATAGCTCAGCAACGACTAAGCAACTATTATCAATAATGGACACGGTTGGATTTTGGCGGAACTTATTAAAAAAAAAAAAAAGGTTTTGGATTGGTTGTGCAAAATGGTTCATTTGGATCCAAACAGCAATATAGGCCTACACTTGAGGAGAACCCCTGTCCGACCTCAACCTGCAAACCCTGTCGCATGTCCTGGTCCGAGGAAAACTTTTCCAACTCGACGCGCATCCCCCCATACCGACCGCGGTTGACTTTGAATGCGCCAATAGGCGGAAGTGCACTGCTTTGGAAGAATTTGACTCTATTCCGTACAACAGCACAGCCTACCCACCCAAAAGAGTCTGTGCCGTAGGGGGGGGGGGGGGGGGGCGTGGCTCGGACCTCATACTGCGGACTTCCCTTACATGGACAGACACGGCACTCCGGGCTCAGCGCGCAACGAGGACGCACACACCCACCATCCGTAAGTGGACCCAATGAGAGTATATTTGATCTATGAAATGAATGTATGAGATCAAATTTTCACGAAATGCATGAGTGATCGAGGTTTTTTTCACCACAAAACCTGCGCTTTTTGTTTTTTATAGGCTTTGGGATTATAAGTGAAAACAGCGTAGGCCTATAGCAAACAATTGATTGATAATGATATTCATTTTTTAATGGTTTAACCGTCCCGTGATATTGAACGGTAGATAATTTGGCAAAAAAAAACTTGGTATTAGTTATGGATAGACCTACACTTATCTAAAGAGACAGCAATATCTTCAGATATGATGAACAGCATTACTGTGTTGGCCAAATGTTAACACCTATCAAATCAGAATTTTCTGAAATTGTTTTTTTTTTACCTTAATAATGAATCCGTATTATCCAAAGTCGCTGGAGTCACTGCAGTAGAAAAACAGTTTGTGAGGTGTTGATTGATTTGCTGGCCATTACGCGATGATCTTTGTTGCAAAGAGATTAGTAGTGATTGTTGCATTTTTTTGGTAAAAGTAAATTAAACATTTATAATGGATTCGAATACAAGCAATTGGAGGACTTTGGACATTTTACAAACGAAAAGCTGATGGCCAAAGGTTGATGGTCTGATCTGCCGTTTCTTGCGCCTCAGGGCTGTGAGATCCCTCCTGCATCTGTTTCCTCTTTAGGGCATGCTGTGGGTAAACTCAATTTCGCTTAATCAGTGTTGGGAAAGACAGAACCAGCCCAGACAATTACTGTAAAACTAATTGCGATGGGTTCTTTGCAAGTAATTTCAACATAATGTATCAAGTCGTTGACAAAACTCTACAGAGCCAAGACTAAATTGACTCTGGTGCTTAATAGTCTCTCACACACCCACGCACGCACACACACACACACACACACACACACACACACACACACACACACACACACACACACACACACACACACACACACACACACACACACACACACACACACACACACACACACACACACACACACACATACACACACACACACACACACACACACACACACACACACACACACACACACACACACACACACACACACACACACACACACACACACACACACACACACACACACACACACACACATCTTGGTCATGCACAGAAAGGCCTCCATAATACCGATATTGCTAGATACTCTAACAAAGTGTAATATAAACAATACACTCTTGAATAAAAGCGGCTAATAGGGGGAGTTATTCAGTCAATCAAATGCATAGTCATCATTTGAACATTCTGCATTTCATCTCTACAGCTGTCAAATGACTATCTTGCCAGATTCTATAATTTCATCATTTCACAAGGTGGACTAATAGTTAAATCAACTTCCCATGCACCTCTCTCGGGGACCACCAACTCGTAGTCTATCTCAAACATCTGGTTGTAGACACTCCCCCTTGTGATGTCACTAGTGAAGTGGAAACAGCTTGTGATTACTAATCAGCAGCTCACCGAATGGTTGTCCCCATATCATGACTTCACGCAGTGAGGATGAGAACGATTCCGCCCACACTGGACAGCATGTGGAACCCAAACGCCCACAATCTTTGTAGAGCAGATGTTTAGTCTATAAAGATTACCCATGTAATGGAAGGAGCAAAAACATGCAGTCGTTGACGTCCCTGCACTGCACAGACCCCTGTCACAAGCATAATAGCAGCTAAAACAATCCATGCTAATAGCACATTAGCCACTAAAAGAATGAATGTAACTTGTATGCTAACATGTAACACGTTCTATGTTTCTGGAATATTTGGCTAAAACAAGACAATTTGCTGGGATTTTAGCTGGTAATGAATTTTCTACTAGCACATTAACTGACACCACAATCCCTGATACTGCTCCCTGTTAATGCATGCTAGCTGCAAAAATATAAGCTCAGTTTTAGCACTATTTAAAAGGAAAGTTGTACATTTTGTAGATACATTTAATAAATCATTGTGTTGACCATGGCATGATTTTCTTCCATCTTTGGGTTCAGCTTTTCAAAGGGGACGCCATGTGTCCTTGGTTGTGCTCTGGAGGTTCAGTTGTGTAGTTGTAGTGTTTGGCAGTATTCCAGCTATGTCTCCAATTCCAGGCAGATATTTTGTGCTGGGAAAATGTACTATTATGGTCTAGAAACAGTTATATGAACCATATGTCCTACAGGACAATACAATTCATCATGAAAGCGTTGTACGATGTGGTTTCCATGTGGCATCGAAGTGCACTATGGGTAGAGGTTGGTACGAACAATGGTTGTCTGATAAAAGTTCTAGCTTGTTATATTATAGTCTATAGACCCTAAGAGCTGAATCCAGAGACTTTAAAAACAACACAATTCTCATTATTCACGATGGGAGTTGCCGTGTTGTTTGCTTGCTATGACCACACAGATCCGGTCGGCAAATTGTCTTTAAAGTCATGCCAACACGAAAATGCTGATTGGCTCAGAGAAAATTACTTACTTACATTTTGAAACTATATATATATATATATATATATATATATTTTTTTTTATAGATATTTTTTCTATTTTTTTTCTCCTTCAC
The DNA here is from genome assembly GCA_900291075.1 of Melanogrammus aeglefinus. Taxonomy (NCBI): domain Eukaryota; kingdom Metazoa; phylum Chordata; class Actinopteri; order Gadiformes; family Gadidae; genus Melanogrammus; species Melanogrammus aeglefinus. The sequence goes on along the minus strand of OLKM01000559.1, from coordinate 26,393 downwards.
TTGCTCACAGGTCTATTTTATTAATATTGGCTTTAAAGCGACTACGGGTAGGATTTTACATGTTGTCATTTAATTTGAAAAAATATACGTTAAGCGACTTTCTCTGTTGCAGAGAACAATCAGTTGGCTGGTTTATATTTCACTTTTACCAGGATGGTTTTCTTGGGCAAAAGGAAGGCAGGGACATCTTAAAGTGTTCTTTAAAGTGCCCTAGTTGAAATGTATAGCAACCCTGTAACCCTAAAGTAACCTTTGTATAACCCTAGTTTGTATTATTCTCTAAATTAAAGAGATTGAGCAGGCTGAAGTTCTCTCATAGCCAAAGGAGTCATGAGAATGAATGAATTTCTGATTCTTACAGAGTACCTTTAACCAGTAACTGTCTCAAAGGACTTCACAGGCCAAATTATACAACACCCCCTTAACCCTATGCTTTTTAAAAGACATGAAAACCTTCAGAAGTAGCGCAAAAAGGGAACACCTCATGGAAAGGATGGTCAAAGATGTGGAATGGGATTTCATAAAACAGTTGCATAAATCACAGCATTTATGAAAGCTAAGTAAGACTTAGCTTAAGTTGCTATAAAATATTAGCAACATTAATAGTTAAATGGTGTGAAAAGTACATTTTAACTGTGAGCTGGATCTTATCTGCAGAGAGATGTTCACCAATCAACAGTGAAGTGCATGCATCATGCTATTGCTGTTGAGGCCTGGTTTAAAAAACCTTGAGAGACCTGTGAGTAGGAGAAAGCCATTACAGAAATTCTTATAGTCTTTGGTCATTAAATATAGAGGGACTGGTTAAAAGAAAAACATATAAATGCATAGGCCTGGTTCATTCATCTCTTTAAAATACCTCAGAACAGCGAAGCAGTTTTTGCACCGCATTAAGAGGTGTATTAGATATCATGTATACAATCCTGGTTTTGTTTGGACTGTCAATAGTGTTATTTGTTATTCTGTTCATCAGCATTTGACCCTTGTTGTTGCTTACCAGATACAGGGCTCCATCTGTCAGGTCCTGCAGTCAGAGAAGGTATCAACTTTAGATTCTACAATGCAAAACCCAGTGGCTGATGGATTTGAATAGCAGAAAACCAACCGTTTTTTTCTGTGGCAGAGCACTGGTATTGCTGGTCTCCAGAGGAATGTACTCCTTAATGAGCTTGCTCTGCTCATACTAACATGGGACATGGGAAGTTCATCCAATAATTTGTTTGGATGAAATTCCAAACATGAAGCTTTCACTGAGGTTTACTCAAATAAGCCTTACCCTCTACAATGATTAGATAATTCATAATTTGTTTATTCATTGAGCAGCACTTCAACACTAGTGCTGTGATTAACGGTGCTTAAAGTGCTTTAAGGATTTGTCATGACTCTTTGAACCTGTATCAATTCTTTCAGACTCAGCGATAGATTCAAATGAACTGTGTGAGCAATACAATCTCAAGCTGTAATCATGTAATCAATCAATCAAGTATTATTTAGACTTTTTTACTGAGTGCCATATGCACGTGTTAGGTTTCACAACCAAAGCAGCAAGTAAAGGGGGTTTGCATGTCTTGGCCAGTTGAACGGGGCCCTCCCTCGTTCCTATACATCTAAATACCAGATCTGTGTTTAGATTATCCAACGCATAAACAACCGCCTTTCAAACACGACTTATCACCGAGAGGGGATTGTAAACACAAGAGAGATCTGCAGAGTTTGTGTTCTGTGAGGGCATGAGATGGCGTCCAACAAAGGCCAAGGCCAGGTTCAAATGGGGGTTTGAGTCTTGGAGGTGAGTGGGGGGATTAAGTGTGCTTGACAAGCGGAGGTTACACCACCCAGCTGGGGATTCAGAAGGTGTTTGGGTTTTCGTTAGTGTCAGCGTGTGTATTTGTGTTGATGGACAGGGGCAGAGTGACCTTGAACAGGGTGTGGTTAGCTGTTGATTAGCTGCAGAAGGGACTGGAGCGGTCATGGAGAGGTGGAAGACAACGGTGAAATCCTGTCGTCGTATCTCATGTATACTGTTTAGCCTCAAGCCATGACGAGGATCTCACATGTAAGCGTAGGTCTCGTCGTTAATGACAGGTATTTTTTTGTTTTTTTAAATGGATCCTGTGAAATGTTAAGGATTCAACGAAATGCATATCACCTGAGCTGATTGATATGTTTTCCGATCGGCTCATATGAGCTCATATGAATTTAAATAAAATGGCCTTGATTGTTCTGTGAGCGACATTTGACCCAAATGGTGGATATTATCTCAAATCAAAACACAGCACAGATACAGGGAGTGCAGACATTTCTTAACATGGGTGGCCCCAGTGGAAACCAAACCCCTAACCCTGAAATTAGTGTATATACCATATTCAACCAATTAACATTGTAGCCTGAGGATGCCATTTCTAGAATGTATAAGACCAAGTTTAACGGACGTTGTATTGGAATGTTTAACTTATTTTACCCAACACTTGTGTTTCTCCCTTTAAACATGTTTTTTTTACGATGGTTCTTTGCTTGCCACATGGGATCAATCTCTTTGCAAAGCTGCCAGGCTAGGGGCCCCGTTCTTCTAAGGGTTTTCTTCGTTTCCTTCATAGGATTTTTCCTTTTTTTTTGCCCCGTTTTGGTCTTTCCTGATAAGGTTGGGTTGGGTGGTGTTTGGTGGTGTTATTGTACTGTACAGGTCAAATCTGTGAACTCTGGAATAAAATATGATTTGCGTTGGCCTGAATGAATGGAATTGACAACCTATCCCAATCTACCTATCCCAGTATCCTTTTCCATTTCTCCCAGTAAGCTTTACATGTCTCCCAGTTTATTCCAATAAACTGGCTGCCATTAAGTCCTGCCATTAAGAATGGCATGCTCCATAGAGGGCAAATCTATGTCCTTGTATAGGTCACACGCCTACCAGAGTTCCCATTGTTTCTCAAAGATGTGCCGTCAAGATGTGGGGCTCAAAATCCCTCAACCCACCCGGGTCAACATTATTTGCCTTTTTGATGAGACTGGGTGGCCCAGAGCCAAGGTCTGCCTCCTCACAGTTCTCACTTCCTAAAGAGACTGCATGGCTGATGGTTGAGGAGGTAGAGTCTTGATGAGGTAGGGTCTTGATGAGGTAGAGCCTTGATGAGGTAGAGACTTGATGAGGTAGAGTCTTGATGAGGTAGAGTCTTGATGAGGTAGAGCCTTGATGAGGTAGAGTCTTGATGAGGTAGAGTCTTGATGAGGTAGAGTCTTGATGAGGTAGAGTCTTGATGAGGTAGAGTCTTGATGAGGTAGAGCCTTGATGAGGTAGAGTCTTGATGAGGTATCTTGATGAGGTAGAGCCTTGATGAGGTAGAGCCTTGATGAGGTAGAGCCTTGATGAGGTAGAGTCTTGATGAGGTAGAGCCTTGATGAGGTAGAGCCTTGATGAGGTAGAGCCTTGATGAGGTAGAGCCTTGATGAGGTAGAGTCTTGATGAGGTAGAGCCTTGAAGGGGTAGAGCCTTGAAGAATACGTATCTCCGCAGATAGATTACATCCAAGCCGGCCATCTCTGTATGTCCAACATCATCTCAGATCTGAAGGAGGCCAGACTCCCAACGACAGGGGCCCGTTCCTACTTTCAAATCAAGCTCTCTTTATCTGTCTCTCAGAAACGGGAAACTAACGTGCAATGGTCCATCTTAAAGCAACACTCATTCCTAGGCCTGACGTTGATTACATTCACATGGATACAATTAGAGCGAGCCCCCCGGCCCTTCAGGTTCAGGGGACTGGTGAACATACACAGACCTACTTCCAAGCTAGAGACCTATCACACACAAATAAACACACACACGCATGTGTGTGTGCATGTATACGGCTGTGCTTGTCGGCGTTCACATACATTAAAGCCATGCACCCCAGCGCTGGATCCCATCATTGTTTTAAGAGCAATGTTTACGGTGTTTGGCGCTGAGAAGAATGAACGGTTGGGGGTTCCAAACCCTTTCCATGTCTCTGTGGAGACCGGGTGTGCATAACTGGTTCCCACGGAGTTGGTGCAGGTGTTGCTCATCCTGTTTCATGAAATTTCATATCTTCATTTTATTTATAATAATATCCTACATTTCAGCATAGAGAGAGAGAGAGAGAGAGAGAGAGAGAGAGAGAGAGAGAGAGAGAGAGAGAGAGAGAGAGAGAGAGATGAGCAGAGAGAGAGCAGAGAGAGAGAGAGAGAGAGAGAGAGAGAGAGAGAGAGAGAGAGAGAGAGAGAGAGAGAGAGAGAGAGAGAGAGAAGTGGGTCAGACATGCGATCCCCAGATATTAACACATTGTGCAATTTGATGAATATATGAGTGGCTGTGAGGGAGCCCCGCACCGTTCTTGTAGATCTTCTCAAAGTCCATCTGGTCTTCAATCTGCTGGCCAACGTGGAGGACGTTGAGTCTCTGTGGAGGGACGCGTGGCAACACGTTAAGGGTTAGGACACACAGGACATTCCCTTTGGAAAGAGGACCGACTCAGTGTATGAAGCTATATCCTAACCTCAAAACTAAGGTGGACAAGATGTAATCTATTACAACAATTTTTACTCTCTCAGATCGAGAGAGAGGGACGGCACATCACTTCTTTAAATTGTTTTGTGCTTGTTAGACCCGTCTGTGAGCATCCAGATCACAGGAAATTGCATAATTTAAGGTAAACGTAGACAGATGGGCACTAGCTCTGGTGAGCAATTTCACTTCCTGTTCTGGGGACACTTGCGGTCCAAAATCAATAGACACTTGGATGTTAAGGCTGCAGAGGTATTTTTGGAAGTAAGAATAGCACTATAATATTTAATTCCTTTGTTCGCTGGCACACATTAAGTTCAAAATGGAGGGTAGATTATAACATTGTTGTCTGTCTGTCTGTCTGTCTGTCTGTCTGTCTGTCTGTCTGTCTGTCTGTCTGTCTGTCTGCCTGTCTGTCTGTCTGTCTGTCTGTCTGTCTGTCTGTCTGTCTGTCTGTCTGTCTGTCTGTCTGTCTGTCTGTCTGTCTGTCTGTCTGTCTGTCTGTCTGTCTGTCTGTCTGTCTGTCTGTCTGTCTGTCTGTCTGTGCGCTGTAGTGGTAGTACTTGAGAGCAGGAGTACTATCTGATGGGCGACAGTGCTTACTTTCCCTTTTTAGCGTCCATATACCCTGCTGGCCAAACTCCCTTTAACTGTTGTTATTAAAATGCCTGTCACAGTACCCCATAACTCATCCATGTTCTCCAAGGTCCAGAACTCTGACAGGAGAATAGAGTCTTGAACCAACTAGATAAAGGAAAGGCAGTGTCTGATTTTAGAGCGCCAAGAAGAGTATTTTTTTTTAATCAGGATAGATGGTGCAACACATGGTGAATTATTCTGTTCTTTTATAGTTGTTCACTATAATTTGAGGGCAAGATAAAATGTATGAGGGGTGTCATTCAGGATTGGACTCAAAACAGATGATGCCATGTTTACTGGCTATTGGGTACAGAGTAGACAAAAACATTGAATGTTAAACCTTGCCATCTGGGTGATTTGGATTTTCATGTTGTCCTAACAGTTTCAAAGCACAGTTTTCTATAATAGCGACTTAAATCATGATCAAGTTGTAGCAGAAGAGAGCCACAAACAGTAGCTTGCTTGCTTGTGTAGCATAGCATACATGCCATCGTTAATCCCTCTCTCTGTAACATGTCCGTGTACTGTCTGGACCAGATCCTATCACTGCGTATGATATAAACAGCCTCCGAACTATCCGGTCGTATTAGCCAGTAGATGTACGTAACCAAAAACAGCTGGTGTTGAACTGTACGTGGAGTCTCATATTATGCTACGCATGTGGCTGCGGATGTTCAACGTTCAACTGATGTGCATTAGGCTGTTTACAAAGTTCACAAAGTTAAGTGGGAGTGCATCAGGTTTTACCTTAGCAGCTGTGTAGTAGCAGACTGTTACCATGTTACCATTCAAATAGTTTAAATAACTTTTGTGGACTTGATGGAAACTCTTCTTCATATAGGGTATTCAACCTCAACGGTTTTTACTGTGGGCATTGCATGGTATCATAGCAACCACCTTGTGTTTGTAGCAATCTTAGGTTTAGATTAAAAAGTTTGATCTTAAATATAATGATGCAGCTTGTTTTAATTGCTGTTTGGGATCGTTGGTGTGTCATGGCCCCAGGAAGGTTTGGAAACACTACTCTATGCTATACTCACCTTTTGGAAACTCATGGTAGGCCTAACTTCATAGTTTAGGTCACAAAATAAACATGTAAACAGAGCCAAAAGACATATGCTGTTCATTGCGTGCTGATTTAATACCAGGCTAACTATAAACCCTGTACAAATCCAAACAAAATTGAGGTACCTCCAAAGGTTTAAAACACAATTTTTAAGGAACCACCTTAGCCAAGTCTCTACTGCTCTCTGCTACTGTACTCTACATCATGTGATAGTCTACTCCGATCTTCTCAACTCGTACTAGGCCTACTTCAGCCCTGCTATACTCTTCTCTACTCTGTAGTTGATCCTGCTCTATTCTCTATACTCCAATTTATGTTGCTCTATTATAAACCTTAGAACCCTACTGTACTTTAGTCTGCACCAATCTACTATATAACATGTGTGGACTTTTGGAGAAGAGCGGTTTCTCTCTGAGCCTCGACGACTAACCTCCACATACTGTTACTCCTAGCTGCTTGAGAAGGTCATTGTGAATTTGGGTTTGAGGTCGTAGGTCGCATTCCAGTAGAAACCTGATCCTACTTCCTGAATAATTAATTTAATCCCACCCTCTCCACTTCAAAAGGTCTGCAGAGAGCATTGTAGTTGTCACGGCCACATTGTACCAATTAAACACACACCCACACACAACACATCAAACACACACCAGGCAGTCACACATGGAAGCATGAAAGACACACGCAAATATTCACAAAAACATCCACATGCCCCCACATCAAACAAAACATGCACGCACACACACACACACACACACACACACACACACACACACACACACACACACACACACACACACACACACACACACACACACACACACACACACGTCACACACACACACACACACACACACACACACACACACACACACACACACACACACACACACACACACACACACACACACACACACACACACACACACACACACACACTGATCTAATAAACAAACACTGACTTACAGATATAAATGCAAAATACTATACATTCACTTATACAATCATGTATACACAAACAAATGTTCATGTGTTCACACAGAGCTCACACACACAGACACACCAATTCCTGATGAAGATGTATTGGGGTTGTTTGTGGGTCTGTCAGAAGTCGTAGCAGAGAGAGATGATTTAGTGGGTCTGGTGCTTGCATGCTCCCTGTGGCATTCAAGTCATTCAGAGAGGATGATGAGTTATACAATCAATTAGAAAGGAGTTTATTACTTCCACATCTCCATCGAAAAGTTGATTAGGTAATATAACTTTAGTATGATGAAGACATAAGTGTTTCGTGCATGTTTGCGCTCGGATGTGCTGGTGTGTGTTTGTCTGTTTTAGTTTTTGTGTGTGTATGTGTGCGTACTGTATTCATGTGTGTGCGTGTGTTGCACGTTTGCGTGAGTATTTGCAATGCACTTCAACCTTTACGCTCCACCATCCCATAATATCAAGTGTACACTCTTTGGGGACGTGCAATGCATGAACAATGCCTAGTAATAAGAATAATTGTAGAACAGACTCTCTAGTCATATTGGATGCAGCAGGAATGGTGATACATTTCCTGTGTCCATGTTTCTCCATATGTCTCAATATCTCTCTCTATCTCTCTTCTCTCTCTCTTTTTTCTCTCTTTATCCATATATTTCTCTCTGTTTCTGTCTCTCTCTCTACCTCTCTTTCCATCTCTCTCTCTGTCGCTCTCTCCGTCTCTCTTTCCATCTCTCTCTCTCTCTCTCTCTCTCTCTCTCTCTCTCTCTCTCTCTCTCTCTCTCTCTCTCTCTCTCTCTCTCTCTCTCTCTCTCTCTCTCTCTCTCTCTCTCTCTCTCTCTCTCTCTCTCTCTCTCTCTCTCTCTCTCTCTCTCTCTCTCTCTCTCTCTCTCTCTCTATCCATATTTTTCTCTCTGTCTCTCTGTCTCTCTTTCCATCTCTCTCTCAGGAAAAGTGAAGTTCTTGAGAGGAAAGTGCGAACATGGCGGAGAGAGGGGTCCTCCTCCTCGTCCTCATAATCACGGCCGCCGTGTATCTCCATGGCAACGCCGCCCAGCGAACAGGTGGGTGTGATTAGCCCGTGATGACCTCACCACCTGCATGGCAGAATGAACCATCAACCGGCGTTAGATCTTTCCTCACTTCACATCTGTTCCTCTCCTTGCCTCATTCTCTCCCTCCGAAAGACATGAAACACACGGACGCTCATGTCCACACACACACACACACGCACACACACACACACACACACACACACACACACACACACACACACACACACACACACACACACACACACACACACACACACACACACACACACACACACACACACACACACACACACACACAACAGAGGCATAACTTCGTACCCATGTTTTCTTTCAAAGGCATCAATGTCATGCCACTGAGCACAAAGGTTTATTTCTTTATCCACACACATACATGTAACCTCATTCATCTGATTCCAGAGCCAATGGTCCCTAGCATAAGCGTTGTAGCGCGGCTTAAGAACCGTCACTTCTATAACATGACATTTTTATTAATAAACTAATGAATAAAGTTTGTTTCTGTAACACAAGCAAAATCGCTCAGCCCTGCAAAGAAGTAAATGTTCTTCGAAGTGCTTAACTGAAAGGCAGCTATTATTGCTAGGCGTAATCGTGATATTGTATTGTTATATATTGTATTATATATATATTCTATTGTATATATTGTTGTATATTGCTCAAATAAAATATCATCAATCGTAAATCCAATCGCACGAGTATGACGTAAGACTAAACTCTAAAATGTCAGTGCTTAGGGTGCGACCCCAAATACAGCGCTCGCCTTTAGTGGTTTGCATGATGAGCTGTCAGCAGATCCTCCAGATTTATAGCAGCATTTGGAAAACCTCCTACCTCCCAGCTAGCGATATCTCTTCAACGCACTTCCCAGCTGAGCATCATGTCAGTCCAGCACTGCTTCCTAAAGTCCTGCACACACTGTTGCACGGTTCACGGCACGCTACCCTGACACCCCCACCCCTATTGATGGGAACTGCATTTGTCACTGTCACCCACCCACCAACTTCCTTCCCTCCTCACCACCCTCCTCCTCCTTTAAAAAATAAATGACGATTTGCAACCCTACACGTTGTATTCCACGAATGTCCCCTCATCACAACAAGCCCTGTGCAAGCCCACCACCCCACTCTCATGGCTGATCACTCGGAGCATCCACCTCTTCACCCTGAGGTCAACGCCTCTTGACGCGCCTGCAACACCTTGACAAAAAAGTGACCAAAGGTCTCCCTCCTGATCTTAGTCTGCACACAAGAGGCAGTGGCCGACATCGTGTTCATGGTGGACGGCTCCAGCAGCATTGGCAACGAGAACTTTGCGCAGGTGCGGCAGTTCCTAAAGACCTTGGTGCAGGGCTTCGACGTGGGCCCCAACCACGTGCGCATCGGCCTGGTGCAGTACAGCAACATACCGCACACTGAGTTCCACCTGAAGACCTTCCAGGACAAGCAGGGTGTCCTGGAGTACATCAGCGGCCTGTCGTTCCGCGGCGGAGGGACCAACACCGGCCGCGGCCTGGGGTTCCTGTTGGCCGAGCACTTCACCGCGGCCGCCGGCAGTCGCGCTGAGAGCAACGTGCCACAGGTCGCCGTCGTGATCACGGACGGCATGTCCCAGGACGACGTGTTGCGGCAGGCCACAGCGCTGAAGAAAAGAGGCGTCATCTTGTATGCCGTGGGGATCAAGGACGCCGATGAGGAACAGCTGCGGGAGATTGCAAGCGCGCCACACCTCCAGCACGTGTTCAGCGTGTCAGACTTTGGTGCCCTGCAGGGCATCTCCCTGAGTGTGGCTCAGACGCTGTGCACTAGCGTGGAGGAGGCGCGTGGACAGCTCTCCCTTGTGTTGCAAGGTAACACCGCCCTTTGTCTCCAGTCAGACGCACATCCGTTTTTAAGGCCGGGATGTCGACACAGGCTTGACGAATGAGAATAAGGTATTGCGAACGGTTGAAAGGGTCAACTCAAAATCAGCTCAGAGTCTAGCCCATGATACCAATATGTTAGTTAACCTTTAGGTTTGAAGTTTCTGAAGGATATTGCAGAGTAAATGATGTTGGCCAAGGAACGAACTCCATACACCCGTTGGGATTTAAGAATCAACCTTGAAGAGGGATCTCTGCTAGGTATAGTGGGCTACTTTGAACTGACTGGAACCTCTACGGCATCTCATGTCACTTGAATGCATCTGGTATTCATCAAGAGGTTCTGTTGTGTGACCCATGACACTACACATGATGTACGTCCTCCGGGTTTACAACAAGGTCATCATTTACACTAGAACATATACAACACATGCACACACATCTCTACACACCATAATATTTGTCAATGGGTTTACGGCTAACAATAACCAGCCACCCAAGACGCCTTGTGTGTAATTTCCCTACAGAAGGGTTGTTATCAGGCTAGAGCCCTGAATTAACAAGCCCTGGATGTGTTTTATGAATGGATCTGAGATAACTTTAGGGTCAACAAAACGAACAAAGTCGTATCTAGCTCTGTGCGATTGGTTCAACAGCAGCGAAATAAAGCCAACTGATATTCAGTTGCTTTGTGCCCCATAAAGCTACCTTATTCTCAGTTAAATTCTCATAAAATAACTCATTATTAACTAATAATTTTAATAAACATATATATTTGTATATATTTACTGTGACTCTTATACATTTACTTTGAGACTAGTACCTCAGATTTTCATATTAAATTGTTTCTCATAGTTAATATAATTCTCAGTTACTATAGTTTTCATGTAGCAACTTTCATTCTCATATATTGACTTTGATTCTGACTTCCTTTCATTATGATTGATTTTGATAATCATACTGCATTTTGATTCTCCTACAATCACGTTGATTCTCTGTTTCTTTAATCCTTAGTTACTCTGGCTCTCATACAGTCGCTTTAATTCTCAGTTACTTTGATGCTAATACAGTCGGTGTACAGTCTGTGCTAGTGCCACATGCACCAGCATAAACACACACACGCACACCACACACATGCAGGCATTCAGATCCAGACACACACACACACACACACACACACACACACACACACACACACACACACACACACACACACACACACACACACACACACACACACACACACACACACACACACACACACACACACACACACACACACACACGTACAAGCATGCAATCATTCACACAAATTAGTTTGATACATAATCGATAACCAAACTTAGCAAAACAAATGATATCTATACATATATGTAATGATTCTATTTTCAATAATACTCCTTCTTTCGATGCTGTCATTCTGTTTTACTCGATTTGTTTCTTCTCCAGCTTTGGTGCAAAAGTATTCCGACACCTACTTCCTCTCATACAGTTGCTTTAATTCTCAGTTACTTTCAATACAGTCTGTGGTTGAGATATTGTCTTGGCTCTCTGTTGAGGTAGCCAACACATAAAGGTTGCCAGCCAACTCATTTGTACACGCGAAAGTCGCAGTTAAACCTCCTGACCGTCATGTTCTTCATGTTTTATCAGCTTTTTGATTGACTCCACATCGCAATGGGCCACCCTGCAAGGGATTCAATGAACTCCCTCAAACAGGCATCTGGTTTTTACCTCGAGGATAGATTTATTTTATTATTTAAACACTTTCAACTTCACTTTGCAGCTTCGTAATTCAGTAATAAATCAAATGCCATTATGTGTAGATTTATTTAAGTACACACAGGTGTGTTTGGCTGGAAAATAAATGGAAAGGCAAACATTTACATAACTGATTCCTTTCCCGTCTCAGACACTTACTCCACCCCAGCATGCACTCGGACATCACTGGCGGACATCGTGTTCCTGTTGGACGGCTCCTCCAGCATCAGCCCGGAGAGCTTCAAGGAGATGCTCCTCTTCCTCCAGAAGTTCATCCAGAACCTCGATGTGGGCGCGGACAAGGTGCGTGTGGGCGTTGCGCAGTACAGCGACCAGCCCTACAAGGAGTTCCTGCTGAAGGACCACATGGACGAGGCCTCGCTGCTGGACCAGGTGAGCAAGATCCAGCACCGGCAGGGAGGCACCTTCACGGGCCAGGCCATCACCTTCCTCCAGCAGACCTTCTTCACCCCAGAGGGGGGCAGTCGTGCCGCGGAGGGCGTGCCCCAGATCACCGTGGTGATCACAGATGGGGACTCGTCGGACGACGTGCTGGAGCCCGCGCGGCAGCTGAGACAGAAGGGGGTGATCGTGTTCGCCATCGGTGTCGGCAGTTCCAATGCGGCAGAGCTGCAAGGCATCGCCAACCGACCGCACGACCGCTTCATGTTCAGCATCCACAACTACCAGGCCCTGCAGCAGCTGACCGACAGGCTGCTGCAGATCCTCTGTGTGTCTGTCGAGGACCAACGCACCGGTATGGTGGCAACTCTGCCACATACACCAGCATGAACACAAACACACACACGCACACACACACATGCAGGCATTCAGATCCAGACACACACACAAACACACACGCACAAGTATGCAATCATTCACACAAATTTGTTTGAAACATAATCGATAACCAAATGTAGCAAAATGAGTGATATATACGTATATATGTAATGATTATATTTTCAATACTACTACTTCTTTCGATGCCGTCATTCCGTTTTACTCAATTTGTTTCTTCCCCAGCCTTGGTGCGGAAGTTTTCCGACATCTATTTCCTGGTGGACAGCGGCCTGAGCCTGACCGACTTCCAGCTGATCAAGACCATGCTGGTGCGCCTGGTCAACCAGCTCAACGTGGGAGATATGGCCCATCGCATCGGCCTGGCCCAGTACGGCCAGGACACCAAGGTTGAATTCCTAGCCAACCAGCACATGACCAGAGAGGAGTTGATGGTCAACGTCCGGCGTTTTCGTGCACGTCGTCTCCAGGCCAATGAGCAGCGCAACCTGGGTGGCGCACTGACCTACGCCGCCAAAAACTTCTTCAGCACCAGGGCAGGAAGCCGCGAGGACTTGGGCTTCCGGCAGTTCTTGGTGGTCGTGTCCGGGGCCAACTCCAGCGACAGCGTCTACCAACCGGCCCGCCTGGTGAAGTCCGAGGGAGTGACGGTGATGGGTATTGGCCTTGGCTCCGGCATGACGCACCAGATGAAGACAGTGGCCACTGCCCCATACGTTTACCAGTCTGCCAACATCGTGCCCATGCTGAAGGCTGCGTTTGAGGCTGAGGAAGAGCGTGCCGAAGTAATTGAAGGTGAGGATGATGATTATCAATGATCATGGTCAATGCGTGACTTGAGGTCAATTGTATCGATGTGATGTTGGATGTTTGAGTTAATTCCATCCGTTTTTTACGAATCAGTTAATTATGAAATTCAAAATTATGAAATGATTTAACATAGTCTTAACCTCCTCATTTATTTTCACAGATTGTTTAGCGGCAAGAGTAGCTGATGTCGTGTTCATTGTGGATGAGTCGGGAAGTATCGGTGGTACCAACTTTCAGTTGATGCGCATTTTCCTGCAGAAAATGGTGGAACGCCTTGACGTCCAGCCAAACAGAATACGGGTTGGCATAGTCATGTACAATGACAATCCTATGGGCCGGGTCTTCCTCAACACCTTCAATGACAAGAATGAGACCCTCCAGTTCATCAAGATTTTGCCCTACCATGGAGGAGGCACCAAAACAGGCCTAGCGCTGAAGTTTGCTCGTGAGAACGTCTTTGTGAAAGAGCGGGGAAGCCGGAGAAGCCAAGGCGTCCAGCAGGTTGCGGTGGTGATCACTGATGGAGAATCTCAAGATGAGGTGGAAAAGGAGGCGGCAGACCTGCGTCGTGATGGGGTCACAGTCTACGCCATCGGAATCAAAGATGCGAACAAGACCCAGCTGGTGCAGATGGCATCCCACCCTGCGAAAAAGCATATGTTCATTGTCGATAGTTTCACCAAGCTGAAGACCTTGTTGAAGACCCTGGAGAAGATCGTGTGCAGCAACATCCTCCATCAGTCGTTTACAATCAACACAAGAAGAACTTTTATCAAAGAAGGTTTGGGCCTGCTTTTTTCCAGTTTAAAAGTTATCTTTGACGTTTCAGTTCTTGAATATCTATAATGTTGGGTATGGATCCCAGGACCAGCTGAGAACTTGCTACACTATTGCAATGGTATTAGTCCAAAAATATATATAAATTCTAAAACATTCTTTTTTTTATTTCTCCAGGATGTATGCAAACAGACGAAGCCGACATATTCTTTTTGATCGACCAATCAGGAAGTATTTGGCCCGACGACTTCAAAGACATGAAGAAATTCATAACTGAGTTTCTTCACACCTTCCGCATTGGCCCAGACCACGTCCGCATTGGTCTTGTTAAATATGCAGACTCGCCCACCTTAGAGTTTGACCTGACCACGTACACTGACAGAAAAACCCTGGAGAAGGCAGTGTTAGACATCCGACAGGTCGGCGGCGGTACCGAGACCGGACGTGGCTTGACCTTCATGGAGCCCCTGTTTGAAAGAGCCGTGAAAACTCGCGGGCACGAAGTCCCCGAGTACCTAATCGTCATCACAGACGGGAAGTCAACTGACGAGGTCAAAGTTCCTGCCGGAAATCTGAAAGCCCATGGCGTCATCATCTATGCAATCGGAGTGAAGAGCGCAGACGAGGAAGAGCTGAATGAGATCTCTGGAAGCCCGAAGAAGACCTTCTTAGTGAATAATTTTGATGCTCTGAAGCCAATTAAGGATGACATTATCACGGACATGTGTTCACCAGATGGTAAGCACATTTCTCTCCATGTACTTGGAAACATCCAGTGGACTATTATTCTGGCCTTTGTTGAATTTGTATGGGTTCAATAATGTGGATTGATCCAGTTATAATGTAGGTTCTCCGTCATTGGTTTTCTTGAAAAAAGCAAGGTTTCAAATGTGTTTCTTGTCCACAGCCTGCAAGGACATTCCAGGGGATCTCTTCTTCTTGATCGACAGCTCTGGAAGCATCCAATCAGACGACTACCAGAAGATGAAGGACTTCATGAAAGCCATTATTGGCAAGTCTCAGGTTGGACAGGAAATGGTGCATGTGGGAGTCATGCAGTTCAGCACCATCCAGAAGCTGGAGTTCCAGCTCAATAACTTCTACGACAAAGGAGACATGTGGAAAAATATTGACAACATGCAGCAGCTGGGCGGAGGCACGCACACGGGCAAGGCCCTGACCGAAGTCTCCCTGCACTTTGACCTGGCCAGCGGGGGTCGTCCGGGGATAAGACAGAACCTTATTGTGATCACTGATGGTGAGTCCCAGGATCAGGTGAAGGGGCCGGCTCAGGTGTTGCGGCAAAAGGGTGTGACCATCTTCTCCATCGGTGTGGTCAACGCCAACACAACACAGCTTCTGGAGATTAGTGGCTCTGATGACCTTGTGTTCACTCAAAGAAACTTTGATGCCCTGAAGGACTTGGAGGGCGAGCTGGCTCTGCGTCTCTGTGAGAGAGGTGAGACAATGCTAGGGTTGATGCTGTATATACTGGTAGGAATTGTACTTTTTTTATTATAATCCGGTGAATATGCAAATATCCCTCAGAGAAAGCATTTACAATTATACAAATTCAAGTAAACAGTTTAATGATTTATCACTCAATAAAATTTAGTTGAGTATCCAATGTTTTTCATTTGTAATTGTACTAAAGCGGCAAAGCAGAAAGTCAATATCTTCATGAACGTACAATATCCCCCAAAGCCCTTCGACCAAATCCGTAATGATAATTCAATGAACAATGAGGAATTCTTCTGTCTCTTCCTTCAGAGTGCAAGAAGACGGAGGTGGCAGACATGATCTTCTTGGTTGATGGCTCCACCAGCATCACCGACCAAAAGTTCAAGAACATGCAGAAGTTCATGGAGTCCATCGTAAACGAGACCTCCGTCGGCATGAATATGACGCGTTTTGGCGTCATCCTTTACTCCAGCGAAGCCAAATCCAATTTCACCCTCAAAGAGTATTCCTCCAAGAGACAGGTGTTGAAGGCCATCCAGGCGCTTGAGTCCCCGAATGGAGACACCTACACAGGCAAGGCTTTGGCCTACACACTGCAGTACTTTGAAGAGAAGTATGGCGGCCGCCGGGCCTCCAAGGTGCCCCAGATCCTGATGGTAATCACAGATGGCGACGCCACTGACCCAAATGACCTGAAGGCTCCATCCGTGGCGCTGCGTGAGAAGGGCATCAGCATTTACAGCATTGGAGTGGAGGGTGCCAACAAGGATGAGCTGGAGATCGTGGCTGGGGAACCCTCCAGGGTCTTCTTTGTGGACAACTTTGACGCCCTGGACACCCTTTACAAAAACATCTCCCATGTCCTCTGCAGCGACACCATTCCTGGTAACTATCTGTCTGTCTGTCTGTCTGTCTGTCTGTCTGTCTGTCTGTCTGTCTGTCTGTCTGTCTGTCTGTCTGTCTGTCTGTCTGTCTGTCTGTCTGTCTGTCTGTCTGTCTGTCTGTCTGTCTGTCTGCCACTAAATGATTGAGGGTAATATAGTCAAGGGAGTTGTACTGTAGAGTACAGAATATAATACTGCAATGTAGAGTACACTATAGGATATTATTGATTAGTGTCGTTTTTATTGTTAGTATATTGTGGATAATTGTATAGTATAGTGTTGAAAGTAGAGTATAGAGTGTAGTATAGTGCACGAAAGAGTAAAGCATACAATATAGTAGAATATACAGAGTATACAGAGTACAGGGTAGGGTACTTTCGAATTACTGCCTAAAGTGTTCAGTACCGTAGAGCATTGACCTAGACCCTTAACTTCCTCCATGTGTTCCCAGTGTGTAAGAAAGAGAAAGCGGACCTAGTTTTGCTGGTCGACACATCAGAGAGCATCGCTGACGTTGACTACAGCACCATGAAGACCTTCATGACCGACCTCGTTGGCAGCTTCAAGATCAGCCAGGACCTGGTGCGCGTGGGCGTGGCGCAGTTCAGCAGCAAACCGAAGAAGGAGTTCTTCCTGAACCAGTTCAACACAGCGGAGGAGGTGACCAAGAACATCCTGGACATGGTGCAGCAGAAGGAAGGAACCATGATCGGACGCGCTCTGGACTTCATCAAAAGTTACTTCCAGACATCCACCGGGAGCCGCATCAAGACTGACGTCTCCCAGAATCTGGTGTTGATGACGGACGGTGAATCCCACGACAACGTGGTGCCGGCGGCTGAGGTGCTCCGGGGGATGGGCATCAATATCTTTGTCATCGGTATCGGCAACGTCAACAAGCTGGAGCTGAAGAAGATCACAGCCAACTCCGACCGCATTTTCACCGTCCTGGACTTCGGCTCACTGGCCAAGATCAAGCAGAAGGTGGTGGACACCATGTGCGAGCCCGGTCCCATAAATGACACATCTGGTGAGAATGCCTTCATGCCTTTCAAGTCTGTTCTTCTGTCTTTCTCTCTGTTTGGACATGTATCTGTTGGTTCGCGATAAAAATGAAAATAACTTAAATCTGCTGTTTCTGGGAACTGTTCCATTGAGAGATTTGGATTCACCTTTACCCATCTCTCCCTGTCCCACTCTCCCTTCCTCTCTCTCTCTCCCGCTTCCTCCTCCTCTCTCTCCCTCTCTCTCCCTCTCCCTCTTCCCCCTCCTCTCTCTCCCTCTCCCTCTCTCTCTCTCCCTCTTCCTCCTCCTCATCCTCTCTCTCCCTCACTCCCTCTCTCTATCTCAGCCTGCAGTATCGATGTGGCCATTGGTTTTGACATGTCTCAGCGCTCCGGGTCCCAGCTGCTGGTCAGCGGGTTCCCCAAGCTCCAGGCAGCCCTTCCGGAGATCCTCCACTATGTGTCCACGCTGAACGGCCTCTGCTGCGTCCAGAACACGCCCATCAAACCCAACATCGCCTTCAGGTTGGTCGGCCAAGACGGGCGTTCCCTGGACGACTTCAACTTTGAGCCGTTCAGCGAGGCAGTGGTGGAAAAGGTTATGAACTTGCAGATGTCAGAGGCCACCTTCTTCAACACGGCCCTGCTCACCTCCTTCCAAGAGAAGTTCAAGACCCAGTCCAATGCCGGCGCCAAGGTACAGCACAGCAGAAGCGAGCGGGAACAGTTGTCATGGTTGGCCAATAGTTGTTTGTCTGTTGAATGTTTCCTTCTAAACTTGTTTTGGATGTGTGCATGTGTGTGCCAGGTGCTCGTGGTCTTCACAGATGGTCTGGATGAAGATGTTATGAAGCTGGAGCATCAGTCTGAGCTGCTGCGTCTGTCTGGTGAGGCCAGGATGCACATGGGACTCTGTGTACTGCTGCAGAATACTGCAACCGCCAAACTACAAAAATATCTCTTGCGAGTTCATCTTTAAAACATAGAATTTGAATCAATTATACCTGACTTTATTCTCCCTCCTCTTTCCGGTTTGCATATTTCTCTCTCTCTCTCTCTCTCTCTCTCTCTCTCTCTCTCTCTCTCTCTCTCTCTCTCTCTCTCTCACTGTTTCTGTATTTATCTCACTGTTGTTCCGGTCTGTTTGTACCTGTCTGTCTATCTCTCCCTGTTGTTCCTGTCTGTCTCTCCCTGTCTGTCTGCTTCTCTCTCCCTGCCTGTCTGCCTCTCGCTCCCTGTCATTTCTGTCTGTCTCTCCCTGTCTGTCTGCTTCTCTCCCTGTCTGTCTGCCTCTCTCTCCCTGTCTGGCTACCTCTCTCTCCCTGTCTGTCTGCCTCTCTCTTTCTGTCTGTCTCTCAGGGGTGAATGCCTTGCTGGCGGTGGCGCTGGATGGTGTGCGTGACTCCAGCCAGATCCAGATGGTGGAGTTCGGTCGAGGGTTCGGCTACAAGGTCCCCCTCAGCGTGGGCATGCAGAGCGTGGGCAGTACCTTGCTCAAACAGATCGTAAGTCCACCTTAAACTAAACTATACTAAACAGATCGTAAGTCCACCTCAATCTAAAGTGAACTAAACTATTCAGACCATGAGTCCACCTTAAACTAAACTATAACAAACAGATCATAAGTCAACCTTAATCTAAACTATACTAACCAATTCCTAAGTCCACATTAAACTAAACTAAACAGCGCATGAGTCCACCTGAAACTAAACTCAACTATACTAAAAAGATACAAAGTCCATCTTAAACAAAACTATACTAAACTAAACGTATTCTTGTTCCACAACTGTACATTTCACATTCTCATTCCTCTCTCCCTCCCTCCCACCCTCTCTCTCCCTCTCGCTCTCTCTCTCTCTCTCTCTCTCTCTCTCTCTCGCTCTCGCTCTCTCTCTCTCTCTCTCTCTCTCTCTCTCTCTCTCTCTCTCTCTCTCTCTCTCTCTCTCTCTCTCTCTCTCTCTCTCTCTCTCTCTCTCTCTCTCTCTCTCTCTCTCTCTCTCCTCTTCTCTCTCTCTCTTTCTCTCTTCTCTCTCTCTCGCTCTCCTCTCTCTCTCTCTCTTCCTCTCCTTCTCTCCTTCGTCTCTCCTCTTCTCTCTCTCTCCTCTCTCCGCTCTCTCTCCCTCCCTCCCTCCCTCCTCCCTCCCTCCCTCCCTCTCTCTCTCTCTCTCCCTCTCTCTCTCTCTCTCTCCCTCCCTCCCTCTCTCTCTCTCTCTCTCTCTCTCCCCCCCCTCCTCTCTCTCTTCCAGGACGCCGTGGCCGAGCGAGAGTGCTGTAAGGTCATGTGTAAATGTTCGGGACATGAAGGAAGCCGAGGCTCGCGAGGATCGTCAGCTGCAAAGGTGAAAGGTCACCGCCAGAGATCTGGAAGCACTGGACAGACTAAACGATTGACGTTTGAACGCCTCACACATTCTGACAGCATTACCCTTTAAATGTACAACACAGACAGTTTCATTATTATGAGTATAAGATATACACTCTGTATGAGACCATTAAGGACCACCACCACCTCAGGTAATCAGCTACTGATGTCATAAGGTGAAAGGCCTCTCGAGGTCATGAGGTCATGAGCTACTGATGTCATGGATGAATTAAGATCTAAGAGTGAGCTAAGAGTCCAGAGGTTATGATGTCAAAGTTGTTGATGTTGATGGGGATGAGGTCAGAGGTGATGATGTGTTTAGGGGAAGATGTACTGAAGTTATGAGGTCAAAAGTGATGGTGTCATGGACGAGATGCAAGTCACTGAGACTACTGGATTATTATCGTCATCTTCCAACATGAAACCACTGACAGTCATCCCTCTTTGTTACCACAGCTTTCATATCTTTCCATCGGAGCTAAGGCTAGGAGGTGACACTGCTGTATACACAAGGCTCTAGGAGTGGTGATGCTAGCTCCGGTCAACTTCGATCCCGGCTCTCCTCAGGGCCAGCAGGAATCAGTCCTCCTCCATCACACCCATCTCTCCCTCTAGCCATTCAGCTGCAGGCTTTTTTTTTTTTTTTTATTTCCGGAGCGTTTGAGAGGTTATCTAAGGTTATCCCTAGGCTGCTGGGAGGACAGTACAGTGGAGGACAGTACAGTGGAGGAACGCGTCTGAGCACAAACATCTGCCATGGTCTTAGAGGAGGAGGAGAGACCGGCGCCTCAGAGAGTGAGGGAGGGATGAGAGCTACGGGACACGAGCCCAGTAGAGTCCATAGTAGAGTCAGTGGGGGACACAGTAGAGTCCATAGTAGAGTCAGTGGGGGACACAGTAGAGTCCCTAGTAGGTCAGTCAGGAGGGGGGGGGGGGTAGCAGTAGAGTAGAGTCCAGAGTAGAGTCAAAGGGAAGGGCGTAGTAGAGTAGAGCCCATAGTAGAGTCAGGTGGGGGTGCAGTATAGTAGAGCCCATAGTCACAAGACGATGTACATAAAAGCATTCAAAAGGGAAACAATACATATATTGAATGCACATTTACGCAAACTCACTGTCCAACACTTTCCTGGGACCAGATGGTTCTGCAGCCGCTGGGGCGAGATGTGGACAGGGTGTGCAGGGGTGCCCCGGGTTCGGCCAGCCAATGGGGTTCTAGGATTAGTGGGAGGGGTGCCGGGCGTTTCAGTTGAAGCATGGCAAACACAAGACAACATGGTCGATTTGCGGCAGTAGAGAAAAGACCCTTTCATGAGAACAGTGGTACATGAAGTAACATCGATGACTGAAGTACATGACATTAAACAGCCTGTGTGTGTGTTGTGTGTTTTCAGGGGGGTCCCGGACCTAAAGGTCATCCAGGATTCCCAGGAGAGGAAGGGACTGCCGTAAGTATTATGTTTCCTAATATAATTATTGGTTTACCATCAATACAAATATTCTAATTCCTGCACACCTGTTGAGTCAAATAAAACTGAAGCGCATACGATAACATGAGCATGCACACATAACATGTACATTATGACTTATAAACATACATAGCTCACAGCCTAGCATACTCTCAGAGCCTCTATCATTCTTTTCTTTATATTCTGGTTTCCGTTGGTGTCGAATACACTATGAACACTATGCTCAACTGATTTTCTCTACTATTAAAAAAAAACATTTCCCATGAGCCTCAGTGGGATGCTTTGTTCAGCCTTAAGACAAACTTTCTTCTTCTGCCAAACTGAAGGAGTCTTGATAAGCAAAAGAAAAGGAAAACATTGCACGTCATAGCTGGGAGATTAGAGTAGTCTTGATATTTATGTTGCAGTTGTTCCAGGCGGATGGAAGAACATTCTGGAGACTGTATTTCAGCTCTCTCTCTCTCTCTCTCTCTCTCTCTCTCTCTCTCTCTCTCTCTCTCTCTCTCTCTCTCTCTCTCTCTCTCTCTCTCTCTCTCTCTCTCTCTCTCTCTCTCTCTCTCTCTCTCTCTCTCCTGCAGGGCGACCGAGGCCATCCCGGGCCCTCAGGGGCCCGAGGGATCCAGGGATGCCCAGGGACCAGAGGACAAAAGGTGAACACACAGCCCCGATGGACAGACGGACCACAGCACCACCAACACTGCTACTTTTACCACTACAGCTATACTACATCTAACCCCGCAACTACTATTCATAGACAGACACATAGAAGTACTTCATGATAAAAGCAGTAGACTTGAGTTTTGATCGTTCTGTGGACGTCTGAATGACAGCGTTAGTTGCCAAAGTGTGTGTTTAATCTAGTTCTCTGTTGTTTGATTGACAGGGCAATCGGGGTCACCGTGGCGACAAGGTGAGTATCTGAACGTTCAGGAAATCGTTCTTTAGTCCAGGAAGTGAAGTCAGGGATTGGGTATCACGGAGGAATGTTGGGACAGAACTCTGAGAGGAGGAGGTAAGGAGCTGAGAGGAGGAGGGGGTGAGAGGAGGAAGAGCTGATAGGAGGAGGGAGGTTCAAGGAGGAGAAGGTGAGAGGAGGAGGAGGAGGTGAGAGAAGGGAGGTGAAAGGAGGTGAACGTAGGAATTGTGATGAGGAGGTGAGAGGAGGAGGAGCTGAGAGGAGGAGGTGTGAGGAGGATGTGAGAGGAGGAGGAGCTGAGAGGAGAATGGAGCTGAGAGGAAGAGGAGGAGGAGGAGGAGGTGAGAGGAGGAGGAGCTGAGAGGAGAAAGGAGGTGAGAGGAAGAGGAGGTGAGTGGAGGAGGAGGGAGATGGATTATTCAAAATGACAAGGTAAGACGATGTGGAGAAATTAGGAGGTAAGATCAGAGGAGGTGAGACTAGGACGATAGGGAAGAGAGGTCAGCTGGTAGAGAATGAGGAGATGAAAGGAGGGCTGATTCTATTTTTTACTCCTTCAGGGTGAAGAGGGTGATTTTGGACTGGATGGAGTCGACGGAGAGCAGGTAACCAGCTGGCTTCATCTACACCATCTTACATGTAAAATACACCACCTGTCTTGTTTAATGTGGTAACGTTTGTGTGTGCATCCTCAGGGTGAAGCAGGCTTGAAGGGAGCTTTAGGAGACAGAGGACGTCCGGGCAGTGCGGTAAACTGCCCTTGCTTTTTATCAATAACAACTTATGTTTATCAGTCATGTAGCAGGCTTACAATGACGGTCAGATAGATGTCATTCATGAGCAAGTAGCGGTTCGGGCATGTTATTTCATGATGATGGTGTGTGACCTTTGACTTCTGTTTCCGTCCCCAGGGCAGCACAGGGATTCCAGGAGAGGGAGGAGTCAAAGGACAACGAGGACTCAGAGGAGACCCGGTATGCTCTCCCTCACTCCCTATCTAATCAAGTCAAGTCTGAACTAGCCAAGCTGGCTAACACACTAGTTAACACAGCAAAGAGAGTAGGATGGGTAAGCTTTGAGTGGGTTTGCTGAAATGAAACTCTATCATTGGTAATTGTTGACACAACGTTAGATATATAACTGGCTTATTATTGATTTTCTGGCTTAAAAAGTGCCCCGTCTTCAAATGTGTATTTTGGAAATATTACAGTAAACTACAGAAATGTAAAACATAAAAAAACTTCTTGCTATTTAATATCCCCCCAAAAAAGGTAATATTAACCATATATTCCTCCAAGGGGGGATCCTGCTGAACTCTTTCATTGGTCGTTGCTAACCATTGCTCGTGATTTGTCTTATAAATAGACAGCTAAGTAGTGATTCAGTCAGTGACATTTAATTGATGTGTGTGCATAGCAGCCAATATTGGGTTTGTCGTGCATAAGTGCAGTACAAAAAATGGATGTCTTTAATTTCTAAACCCTGGCTATGGCCCTGGATACATCCTGGCATGGATTTTGCGTTTTGATAGGATGGATAAATCACGGCCTTAACTTCCAGAACAGAGCGTAAACATTGACTTCATATGAAATTCATTTCGAAGCATTCAAGATATCAATCATGTCCATTTGTCACACACACACACACACACACACACACACACACACACACACACACACACACACACACACACACACACACACACACACACACCACACCACACACACACACACACACACACACACACACACACACACACACACACACACACACACACACACACACACACACACACACACACACACACACACACATTAGCTCTTAAGTCTGGATCTGAGGTTTTATCCAACAGCCTTTCTGACCTCAGAACTCAGCTGGAGCACATCTGGATCGCCCCATAACTGTCTGGCCTATTGAAACTCTGACAACGTACTGTGTGTGTGTGTGTGTGTGTGTGTGTGTGTGTGTGTGTGTGTGTGTGTGTGTGTGTGTGTGTGTGTGTGTGTGTGTGTTGTGTGTGTGTGGGTGTTGTGTGTGTGGGTGTGTGTGATGTGTGATGCTGTGGTGTGCCTCAGGGTGCAGCTGGATCAGACAATGCGGAGGTGGGACCAAAAGGAGAACCAGGAAACGCTGGTATGCCGGTAAGGAACCTCCTGTTGGGAACCATTTGAATGTACAGGAATGTTCTCTCTCTCTCTCTCTCTCTCTCTCTCTCTCTCTCTCTCTCTCTCTCTCTCTCTCTCTCTCTCTCTCTCTCTCTCTCTCTCTCTCTCTCTCTCTCTCTCTCTCTCTCTCTCTCTGTCTCCTTCTCTGTCCAGCAACTTAATCTTTTTTTGTGCTTTATTTTTTACAATATTACACGTCACTTATCAACACACACACACACACTTCCCCTCCAGGGCAGTCCAGGGGAGGATGGCGTGAACGGGGAGAGTGGAATCGAGGGAAACGAGGTGAAAGAACGATCTTGTCTCATGTTCTCATGTTACGTTTTTCTCTATAATGTCTCTGGACCCGTCCTAACCACATGGGTCCTTCCACAGGGACCCAAAGGAAGACGAGGACCCATGGGAGAAAATGTAGGAGGATACCCTCTCCTCTCCTCACCTCCCCTCCCCTCCCCTCCCTTCCCCTCCCCTCCCTCCCTCCCCTCCCCTCCCCTCCCCTCCCTTCCCTCCCTTCCCCTCTCCTCCCCTCTCCTCCCTTCCCATCTCTCCCCTCCCTTCCCCTCTCTCCCCTCACCTGGGATATTAAAGACTTGGTTGCTCATCTCAGTTTATGGAATCCTGCATTGTCAGCTGCCATACACTGTGTTTATTTGGTGTTTGTGTGTGTGTGGTGTGTGTGTGTGTGTGTGTGTGTGTGTGTGTGTGTGTGTGTGTGTGTGTGTGTGTGTGTGTGTGTGTGTGTGTGTGTGTGTGTGTGTGTGTGTGTGTGTGTGTGTGTGTGTGTGTGTGTGTGTGTGTGTGTGTGTGTGTGTGTGTTTTCAGGGTTTGAATGGAGAGTCGGGCATTGTAGGAGAAGCAGGAAGCACGGGCCCTTCAGGATCCCGGGTAGGTTTTAAACCACAGGGGGCTTTCAGGAAGGAGCCCAGTGGAACCAGTATGAAGCCACAGCAGCTTTAACCACACTGCATAGGAGTGTGTGTGGGGGGGAGGTCCTGTTCCTGACCCAGTTATGGTTCTGCTTTCTTTAGGGACTACAAGGGACCAGAGGTCAACCGGGCCCCAGAGGAATACAGGGCCTTTCCTGACCCAGTTATGGTTCTGCTTTCTTTAGGGACTACAAGGGACCAGAGGTCAACCGGGCCCCAGAGGAATACAGGGCCTTCCTGGACCTCAGGTCAGTACTCCATCAGAGCCACTGGAACCAGTTTCAACCAGTCTGAATGGAACCAGATATGACCAGTAACACCTGACTGAATATTTTCAGTGTATGTTTGATTCTGATTGGGTGTGTGTTTGATTCTGATGGGGTGTGTGTTTGATTCTGATTGGGTGTGTGTTTGATTCTGGGGGTGTGTGTTTGATTCTGGTGGGCTGTGTGTTTGATTCTGGTGGGCTGTGTGTTTGATTCTGGTGGGCTGTGTGTTTGATTCTGTGTGTTTTGCTCATTTCCAGGGCGGGCCAGGGGCTGATGGACCAGGCGGTTTAACTGGACGACGTGGAGCAAATGGACAGAAGGTGCGTGACATCACATCCTGTGCTATGCTATGTGCTATCCTGGTTCAAAGAATTCTAGGAATTATATTATATTATATTAGGTAAGATTAAATTTGATTTTAGAAGATCAGATTGCCTATTACAGTATGTGGTCAGGTGACATCACGTGGTGATGATTTGATGTAATGTGGTGACGTCGTGCTGTGTTGTTATGTTGCCAGGGACAACAAGGAGACTCGGGGCCACAAGGAGTGTCAGGCCCACTGGGGTCCAGAGGAATGCCAGTAAGATGCTGGAGCGGGTGTGTGTGTGTGTGTGTGTGTGTGTGTGTGTGTGTGTGTGTGTGTGTG
>OLKM01000558.1:260568-278788 GCA_900291075.1 Melanogrammus aeglefinus | reverse complement strand
AGATGACAAGTTAATTATTGAGCTATTCCTCACTAAAATTAGGATATCAAGAGTTTAACCATGGTAAACATCATCATATTTCAGGTATCTGATGACGAGGAAGTTTGACGAGCTACTCTCTATTTTAAATTCATATTTTCTCTTTAGGCGATAATGACGTTGTGTCTTGAGCGTTGTTTGCAGAAAGCAGCGGTCCTGGTGTGTCTATAAAACAAACAGCAGCAGTTTCAGCACCAGTTTGACCAGTCAGTTCGTGAAGACGGTGACGGGAAGCCGCATGCGTCAATCAGGGCCTCATCTGATTGTCCCGTCCACCTGCCCATCCATCCCAGAGCCTGCCGGGGCCTCTGGGAAGCAGGGGCCGAATGCGTCCTCGTGCAGCTGGTCAGAGGAAGGGGAGGAGTCAGGAGCACACCAGCCACTTGTCACTGGGTCAGGGTCTCCGTAGGAATTTTCATGGTTCATGTTTACCCATTTCGTGCTCATTTGCTTGAATCATATTTATTGACACAGTTTGTCTGAATTCTTTGCAAGGACGTTTGTTCCTGCAGAAGTAGACCTTGTGATCATTTCTCAAATGAAGTGTGTGTGTGTGTGTCTGCATGTGTGTGCATGTCTACGTGTGTGTGTGTGTGTGTGTGTGTGTGTGTGTGTGTGTGTGTGTGTGTGTGTGTGTGTGTGTGTGTGTGTGTGTGTGTGTGTGTGTGTGTGTGTGTGTGTGTCTGTGAATTGTTGATGGTTGAGGTCGCTGCTACTTAGACACGCTCTGAAGGCTGATTGGTTGTCTGACAGTGTAGAAAGGCAGCATCACAGACACATCAGCACCCAGAAGCCACCTAAAAGGTGGAGTAGGTATGGTGTGTAATGGGGGCGGGCTTTGTAGTGGGATAGGGCGCCGATAGGGGTCGGGTTTCGTCCCAGAGGTACTGCTGTCTCTCTTCAATGGATGAAGAGCTTGCTAATGTAGGGGATCCAGGAGGCAAATGTTCAATTATACTAATATGGAGTCTATTCTTTTGTTATCTCTGGGTAACTTATTACACTCTTATATATTACGCGCTCTAGATGTTATTGTATATAATGTATATATTAATTGATTAATTGAATATTAGTGCTCTGAATTCTTGGATAGTTGTAATGGATGTTGTTATGGATTATCTGAAATATCGTATAGCTGGTTTTGTACTTGTATGTGAATATATTATTTAATGATTATAGGTCTAGTCTGAGATAGTTATTTAAGACATGTGTGTAATCTGGTTAATGTTTGAATGAAGTTTAACGGTTCGAAATTAACTGTAGCTGAAGTGTAAGAGAATGGCAGAGGGTGGGGTAAGTCATCATGTGTAAAGTCCACAAAGCAGTCTCAGTCTAACCTTTAAGTCTCAGCAAGTGCCAAGTCACTGTGGTGAGTCAAGCAAGTCACAGTAAGTCATGTGTCAGGTCAAAGCAAGTTCACAAGTCGTCATAAGCAAAAATCTGATGATCTAACCCAGTTTACACATTTAAAAATCGGCTAAAAGAGAGTGGTTCATAAAATTGGTTTTATTTCAACATTAACATAAAATGTCTTAACATAACACTAACTCAAACTTTGCAAAACTTCCAAAACGATTATGGTGAACTAGTTTTTGAAATGTTTTTTATGATATTGATAATATGATCATATATCTACTTAATCTAACTTTAAAAAGTCGTTTTGCACGCTCTCAGCTCTCACGCTCTCACGCTCGTCTCAAGTCATGAAGACAGGTTCGAAATGGTCCAGTGCGAGTCTTTTATCAGTAGTCAAGCAAGTCTAAGTCCTCAACATTTTGCGACTCGGTCTGACTACGTGTCAAGGTTCATGGGTGACTACGAGTCCCATGTCCTGGAGAATGGGGCAGACAATAATTCGGCCGACCTCTCATTGCATTCCTTATAGCAGGTTTTAGAAGTTGGATATTTAAAAATCCTTCGCAAGTTATTTGATGTAGGAAAAAGTTGCAGCATGCGATTCCAAGCTATCATGAAAGTTTTAAAATGAAAGTCTCGGGTGGAACAAATTGTGGAATGGCGTAGGGTTTCCCAGATTTGTAGAGAATGGAAGGGAAACAAGAAGAAGAAGAAGACCGCTAGGACATAATAGTTGAGCGGCTTGTTTTGGCGGAACTAAACTAATGACTCAGATTACCAGGCTATGGAGATCAGATATTTCAGCATTTAAAAGATAAAACTATCTTGGTTGAGTCAGTTTCACAATCAGTCAAATAAGAAAGTGTTGTACATCGTAATGAAACATTACATGGTACCAGTCCAATTTGGCATAAACATGGTGTTATTTTTGTTTAATTAAAGTCTACCAGTGTAAAACATTAGTGCACGATAACCAATGGATCATAACAGCTACGCAGACGAGGATTGGTGGGAAGTGTGATTTTTCTAGCGTAAATGTCACTCAGATAGTCGAGGAATATTCCGGAATAAGCCAGGAGTGTACTCAACGAATAAAGCCAGCTCGTAATAAAAGGCTGAGCAGCGCTGCCCTAGATGACGCAGATTCCAGGCCATTGAAGATGATATTACAGCTATTTAAAAACAAACTGGATTTTTCCGGTTTGACTACAGTATCCAGGAATCAAGTGAGAAGTTGGCATCAAGACAATTTGTGCTGCAGTGATCACACTAAAGGTTCCAAGTCAATTCAACATTAAACATGCGGATGGTGTGATTTTTGTTGAAATTAAAGTCTACATGTAAAACTTTTTGCCAAAAATGAAAATGATTTAAGCTATCTCCACTCCAGCAGCAGAAGAGAACTGTGGATTAAATAAGCAGAATGACATTGAGAACGGATCCTGGAGTGACCATGTATTGGTATCTCTTATTATGAGTCATCCTTAACTGAAGATGGAGTTAGGCCTGTAGGGCCGCTCATCTCCTTCAACGGTTGGGATAATCGCGTTTACAATTCTTCATCATATCTATATTATAGGATCTACAGAAGCTCATCTTATATAGATCTCTCGTATAAACATTTAAGTCCTACAATAAATATTGCATGCGCTGTTACTTAGGGTTAGGACCTTTACGTGCGGACCCCATTGATTAGTGATTAGTGACTTGGGTGCTGGGGGGCTGCTGTTGTTCAAGATAAGACTGGAGCTTATTATTCTACATAGAATATACAAGCTTTAGCAGGAAAAATGAATGCTGGTGTCCACTGCGATTGGCTTGGGAAACACGAGGTGGTTGCGCAATATTGGCCAGTTGCGCAGCGGTTCATCAGTGAGAGACTTCCTGTTCTTCCTATTTGCTTGGTGTTAAGACTTTCGCATACTTGCATACAGAAATGCACAGAAAGACCAACCCACTGACAGGGGTAAGAGACGATGAGACGGTAAAAATCTTCTGATAACTTGTTTAGTCCAGATTATGGCTGAGGACGTGATTTACGCAACACCAAACGATGAATGAAAAGGTCCGGAATACCAGTAGAGATGGAGAGAGGAGAGGATAGTGGAACATCTACCGCTAACCTTGAGAGCCCAAAGATCAACAGCAGGACTCCGTGGGGAACAAAGATTCCTCAGAACCCCTGGGAACAGGAAGGAGTAAGCGGGCGGACGCTGTGAGCCTCCTAGTGTGTCTCCGGTCAGGGCTGTTGGTGGTGCTACTGGGCCTGCTGTCTGCGGTCCCTGCTGGCTGGACTGCTTTGGGTTGGCAGTGAAATACAAGAGCGACATGGACCAGGTTCCCTTAACGCTGAAGAATTGACGGACCAAAGAGACGCCTGCTTTGTAAACAGGATGTCAGATGGATGGAAGAAAGTTTGGTTGTAATGTACAAGACTTCACGACAGTCTGTATCGACTACGTATCAATCTAGGAATAAGAGCAGGGAGTTCTGTGTTTTCCCGCGGAGCAGATCTGGTGGTGGTGGACAGTAAAAGAAAGATTGGACTTTATTACCGGGGTATCAATCGTGACTTTGGCCGGATAGCGGACGATGAGGGCCGGTGTGAAGGGATGGTGGAGATGGGTTGATGGGACCGTCCTGTCACTGGATAACCCCTCCTGGAGCAGAGGGGGACCTGGTGGTGGTGAGGACCAGAACTGCTTAAGAATGGTCTTGGAGCAGAACCAATTTAAATGGGCAGATAACAGCTGTCAGGCCAGTATGTTTGGACTATGTGAACATAATTTAATGAAATGATCGATGAAATTATTTCAATTCAACTGTTTTTTACATCTTAATGCTAACAGACGTTGGCTGTTTCTTTTCGTACTTGTTGTGTTCCTCCATTGGATAAGAGTCTTGATTGGCTGCAAGGTGTTCCTTAAAACGAGATGACATGAACGCTTGACTGGTCACTGCAGGAGCTGTACATAGATGCTGCTCTTGTTACTTAATCTTTTTCCGTGCTTTCACAGTTGCTCTTGGTGTTAGAGGCTGAGGTTAGGAGGTAAAGAGTCAGACAATCATTGGCTGGTTTTAATTTGCCGCAAACCACACTAGTTCTCTATCTAGGGCTGCCTTTGTCCCCTCAACGGTATGAAGATCACCCCTTAAGAAAATGGAATTGTAATTTATAACAGATGTGCTCAAGTCAGATGTTTTAAACTAGATTATATAATCTAGATTGAATTAGTTTAGTTTTTTGTTTCGTGTTTGTGGTAAAAATCCACCACGAAAAATGTTTGCAACAATCTTTTGAATAGTTGTCCCCACTCTGACAGTTCTTTGTCAAATCATTAATAAATTGTTATAAGCAATTAATTTGAAATCCTCTTATTCCGTTTTATTCACCTAAAAATTGCCAATATTTTAAGGTGCTGTGTGTACTTCTCTTCAAACAGAAACAAGTGAAAAATGTCTTTAACAATAATTCAATTTATTTCTAAGGATATTAGTTTGCTCCTGGGAATCCCGTCAGTGCCACACTGTACACTCAAGGACACCTAACGCAGCTCGCAGTATCTTTAGAAATGACAAAGTCCTTGTTTGACCACTTGGGGGCAGACTTTGTACAGCATGTAAAAGTCAGGCTGTGGGAGCAGAAGCAACGAGCACTAATAGGCAGATTACAAGTCTGCTGTTCTGTTTTCTGCCCACCAGATGCCAGAAGTACAGCTTTGAACAGACACCAAGTTGCCAGAGGTATTTGTTAGTTGTGTTTGGCAAAGGAGCAGTAGGCATTTGTGGAGCACCAGGTCATGCCACCTAGATGGTGTGTAACATCGTCCTTGCTCCAGTCCTCATGTTTTTCAGATGATGGCTGTTATAGTCTGTAGATTGGTGGATTGTGGCGTTGTCTTTGTAAAAGCAATATTGCTGTAAAACGATAAAGTAAAAAACATAAAATGAGCTTTGACATTCAGGCAGCTATCTGTAAAGTAAATAGTTCTACAAAACCTCCAGGACTGCTTTATGACTGTAGCAGACCGTTGCTGGACAAAAAAACAAACCATTAAAATCTTTTACGTTTTCTAATTGGTTTGCGGGTATCCTCTGAAATCTAGCCCACTGCTCCTTTGAAGAACTAGAAAATGCATTTCCTGCCCAAAACGTGGTCAGTGCTGTAGTGCAAAGTGAGGTTGAAACTATGTTTTCTGAAATCCATAACAGTAAAGAAGAAAAGAACAGGGGAATTTGTGAAAAGAAAATAATAAAATGATTGTTGCCCACATTGCTTTGTGCCTATGTTGTACATGTACCTCTTCACTCTGCTTTTTCGTTTGGTTCCTCCATTGGATAAGAGCTGAGATTGGCTGCAAGGTGTTCCTTAAAATGAGATGACATGAATACTTCACTGGTCACTGCAGGAGCTGTACATATGCTGCTCTTGTTACTTTATTTTTTCAATGTTTCCACAGTTGCTCTTGGTGTTAGCGGCTGAGGTTAGGAGGTAAAGAGTCAGACAGCCATTGGCTGGTTTTCAGTTGCCGCAAACCACACTAGTTCTCTATCTAGGGCTGCCTTTGTCCCCTCGACTGTAGATCACCCTTAAAAAAAAGAATTGGATCTTTACAACGGATGTGTTGTAAATGTAAACTAATCATTTTATTTTGTATGTTTAATTGTATCTTGACTTTGATACCATGTGATCAATCAAAAACACTTGTATATTAATAATTTGCACTTGAACGGTTTTAGCGGCTCCACATTGAACTGATCTTTGATCTGCTTTTGTGTTGAAGCTTTCTGTGGCCAATCCACTATTTGTTTGCTTTTAATTGCAGTTTTTCCTGAACTTTTCCTTTTATATCAATGGGACCAAACATTAAATAATATCTAACTCGAAATAAATTGTATATTAAACCCAAATTTTAAATCATCAAATCTTTTATAGTAAATTTAAAATTGTATTTTAGCATTGGCCTGTGACAAAGATATGTACTTCAAACATGTCTTCATGTGCATTTTGATCGCTTTGAAGTAGGTTGAATAATCTGAACATTAGTGAAATTACCCTCAGTGATGCTGCAGACGTAACACTGACACCCAGTCGAAAGTAACATGTGGTTATAGACTTCCTGTTTGAAGAAAAACACACAGAAGGGCAAAGCACTCAAAGGGGTAAGAGGATAAGATAAACTCTCTGAAAATACTTGAGACGACAACATGTCTGAGGCGATTCACCCCCGACCCAACGTGATGACCGAGGACAGGAACACACAAGGAGAGGGAGGGGAGATGATAGTGGACAGCTTGGTTTGTCCTGAGAGCCTCGGAGATCAACAGCAGGACTCTGTGGGGACAGAGGAGTCCTCCAAGTCTCTGGGAACCAGAAGAAGTCAGCAGCCGGACGCTGTGAGTCCTCCTTGGTGTCCGGTCAGGGCTGTGGTGGTGCTTCTGGGCCTGCTGTCTGTTATCCTGCTGGCTAGACTGCTTGGGTTGGCAGCGCAACACAATACCGACATGGACCAGGTTCTCCTAACGCTGAAGAACTTAACAGAACAGAGAGACGCACTTCTTTGTCTTGAGGACTGCCCAAATGGTTGGGATAAGTTTGGTTGTAAATGCTACAGGATTTCCACTGAGTGGCTATCCTGGAATGAGAGCAGGGGGTTCTGTGTTTCCCGAGGAGCAGACCTGGTGGTGGTGGACAGTAAAGAGGAGATGGAATTCATTAGCAGGTACACCTCATACCACGACTTCTGGCTCGGAGCAACAGACGAGGCCGGTGAAGGGATGTGGAGATGGGTTGATGGGACCGTCCTGTCTCTGGAGAACCCCTCCTGGAGCAGAGAGGGACATGGTGGTGGTGAGCTCCAGAACTGCTTAGTGAGGGTCTCCGATCCTAACCGATTTAAATGGGCAGATGAGAGCTGTGAAGAACCGAACCGGGGGCTTTGTGAGCAAAATGTACTAAAATGATTGATGAAAACATTTCTTTATGAATATTTTTTACACGTTAAGGCCGACATATCTGCTGTTTCGTTTCATACATGTTGGGTTCCTTCATTCGATAAGAGCTGTGATTGGCTGCAAGTTGTTAAAATGAGATGAGACGCACTGGTCACTGCAGGAGCTGTACATAGATGCTTCTCTTCTTACTTCATTTTTTTCACTGTTTCCACAGTTTCTCTGGTGTTAGAGGCTGAGATTATTATTATTACTAAGAGTCAGACAGCCATTGTTTGGTTTTCAGTTGCCGTAAACCCCACTGTTTATCTAGGGCTGCCTTTGTCCCCTCAACGGTATGAAGATCACCCTTCAGAAAATGGAATTGTCATTTATAACAGATGTGCTCAAAGCAGATGTTTTAATCTAGATTATTTTTCATAATGAATTAGCTTACTTTTTTGTTTCTTTTTTGGGGTAAAGATCCATCACGATAAATGTTGGACCATCTTTTGAATGTTCGCTGGAGGGGCAGGAAGGGGAGGAGTCAGCAGCACACCAGACACCTTGTCACCTGGTGTCAGGGTCTCCGTAGGATTTCATGGATTCATGTTTCACCCATTGAACTTATTACCTGCTGTGTCTTGGTGCTGGGGGGCTCTGTGGTTCAAATAAGACTGGATCTGTACTATTATACATCAAATATACAAGCTTTGGACGAGAAAAGAGTAGTCAAAATGATTGTTGTTGTTTTTGTCATCCCCTGCGATTGCCTTGGCAACACAGAGGTGTTGCAATATGGCAGTTACCGTGACGGCTCATCCGATGAGAAGACTTCCTGTTTGGGTATAGTGGGTGTAAGACCTCGACATGCTGCCTTACAGAAAGCACTGACAGGGGTTGGATGATTAGATCAACACTGTGAAACACTTTAGACCGGAATATGGCTGAGGCAATTCACGCAACACCAAATATGATGACCCAGGTCAGGTATACACAAGGAGAGAGAGAGGAGAGGATAGTCGACATGTAGGCTAGCCTTGAGACCCAGGGATCAACAGCAGGACTCTGTGGGGTCAGAGGAGTCACCCATGTCTCTGCGAACAGAAAGAAGTCAGCGGCCGGATTCAGTGAGCCCTCCTAGGTGTCCTATTAGGGCTGTGGTGGTGCTGCTGGGCCTGCTGTCTGTTGTCCTGCTATTCCTTCAGCTTAAATCATTTAATTGCAGTGATTGCCCTGAACTTTTCGCTTTATATATTTTAATAATAGGCACCAAACATTAACTAATATCTCATTTGAAATAAATTGTATATTAAACCCAAATTTTAAGTCACAGAACATTTTAAATTAAATTTAACATTTTATTTTAGCAATGGCCTATGACAGATATGTATTTCAAACATGTCTTTATGTACATTTTGATGGATTTGATTTAATTAGAATAATCAGAACATAGTGAAATGACCCTCAGTGATGCTGCAGACATACCACTGACACACAGTCTCTATAAGCACGAGGGGAAAGTAACATGTGGTGAAAACACTTCCTGTTTAATCAAAGCTGCTCTTAAGACCTTGACATGCTGTCATACAAAACGCACAGAGAGACCAACAACTCAGAAGGGTAGGACGATAATATTAACTCTGTTAAAACACTTTAGACCAGAATATGGCTGAGGCGATTCACCACAGACCCAACATGATGACCAAGGCCAGGTATACACAAGGAGAGAGAGAGGAGAGGATCGTGGACAGCTGCACTAGCCCTGAGAGCCTCAGAGATCAACAGCAGGACTCTGCGGGGACAGAGGAGTCCTCCAAGTCTCTGGGAACAGGAAGAAGTCAGCGGGCGGACACTGTGAGTCCTCCTAAGTGTCCTATCAGGGCTGTGGTGGTGCTTTTGGGACTGCCGTCTGTTGTCCTGCTGGCTGGACTGCTTGGGTTGGCAGTGAAATACAAGATCGACATGAAGAACACTGTAAACATGGACAGAGATATGGAGCAACTCCTCCAAAGGCTGAAGAACGTAACAGAACAGAGAGACGCACTGCTTTGTCAACAGTGCTGTCTACAGTTATGGGAAAGGTTTGGTTGTAAATGCTACCGGTTATCCAGCGAGAAGGCATCCTGGTACAAGAGCAGGGAGTTCTGTGTTTCCCATGGAGCAGATCTGTTGGTTGTGGACAGTAAAGAGGAGATGGACTTCATTACCGGCTACGGTGTGGACTTCTGGCTAGGAGCAACAGATGAGGCCGGTGAAGGGATGTGGAGGTGGGGTGATGGGACCGTCCTGTCACTGGATAACCCCTCCTGGAGCACAGGGGGACCTGGTGGAGGTGAGGACCAGAATTGCCTCATGATAGCTGACACCTGGGAGGATTCCCAATATAAATGGACAGATGAGAGCTGTGAAGCCCTAAAGCCTGGGCTTTGTGAACAAAAGTTAACGCAATGATTGATGAAACATTTTTGTTCCTATTTTTACATCTTAATACCAATATACATCGGCTGTCTTGTCTCATACTATCTGGGTTCCTCTTTTGGATGAGAGCTGTGATTTGCTGCAAGGTGTTCCTTAAAAGGAGATGACATGGAAACTTCGAAAAGCTGGATATATTTCACGGATGTGCAACTTCTGATGCATTAGTTCACATTTGGGTTTACGAATGCGCACATTTTGGCCATGTTCTCAGATTATGAAACACGGGTGTGTGAATGTGTTTTGCACCAACTGCGCTGCAATGATTGTAGCAAAAGTGTCAATTGCATGACCATTTGAAGTTGTGATGCACAGGATAGGATATGTGCACTTGTAACACAGACTTGTGAGCTTGTAGACCCTATTTAGTGTTTACAATGGTGGCAAAAATGAATATATACGACTTCAAATGTACTGTTACACATTTGTGACTTTAGAGTACACATCCAAAATAAATATTTACAACTTCAAATTTGCTGTTACACATTTGTAACTTTAGTGCACACATACAAAATCTGCAGTTACAGGTGCTAAAGACTTTTGCTACAATAATACCTTCATAGCAAAGAGGCATTAACTGGTTTTCAGCTGCTGCAAACCACACAGAACAGAGAGACGCACTGCTTTGTCAACAGGGCTGTCCAGATGGTTGGAATACGTTTGGTTGTAAATGTTACTCGTCTTCCAACACGTATCTATCCTGGAATAAGAGCAGGGAGTTCGGTGTTTCTCACAGAGAAGATCTGGTGGTTGTGGACAGTAAAGAGGAGTTGGACTACATAAGCAGGTACAATTTAGTACTTCTGGATCGGAGCAACAGATTAGGCCAGAAAAGGGATGTGGAGATGGGTTGATGGGACCGTCCTGTCACTGGATAACCCCTCCTGGAGCAGAGGGGGACCTGATGGTGGTGAGGATAAGAACTGCTCAAGGAGGGTCGGGGAGCAGAACCAATTTGAATGGACCGATGAGAGCTGTAAAGCCATGAACAATGGGATTTGTGAACAACAAATAAAATGATAAAATGATCGATGCAAACATTTCTTTGTGACTATTTTTACATATGAATGCTAACATGGGTTGGCTGTTTTGTTTCATACTTTATGGGTTCCTACATTGGATAAGGGCTGTGATTGGCTGCAAGGTGTTCCTTAAAAGGAGATGACATGAATGCTTCACTTTTTGTTTGTCCCCGCCCTGAATGGTGTGAAGATCACCCTTCAGAAAATGAAATGGACATTTATACCTGATGTGTTCAAGGTGAGTGTAAAAGAACAGACTTACCATGAGAAAACAAAGGTGAGAAACTCCTCTCAAACAGTCTTCACAACAGTCACGACTATGGAACCACGTACCGAGTCCTTGATTGTATGATGTCTGGTGAGGACCCCACTGTGCGTGGCGAGAGTAGGACACCTTGCTGTCGCTGCAATTCTACCGCATGGCAGTTTGTCCTGAAATGTTCACATAGATATTTTAATCATTGGTACCAGACATTGTATAATGTCTCACTCGAAACAATTGTAGAGTAAACCCTCTTTTTAAATCATCCAACGTTTTATATTAACTTTAAACATTTATTTTAGCATAGGCCAATGGCAAAAATGTGTATTCAAACCTAGTCTTCATAGATATTTTGATCGCTTTAAAGTAAGTAGAATAATCTTTTAATTGCTGATATGATCCTAAGTGATGCAGCAAAAGTACCACTGACAGTGTCTCTATAAGCAGAATTGGGAAGTTACATCTGGTCAAGGACTTCCTGTTTGATTGAAGTAGGTGTTAAGACTTTAGACTAGAATATGGCTGAAGTGATTCCCACCAGAACCAACATGATGACCGAGGTCAGGACGAGGAGAGGGAGAGGAGAGGAGAGTGGACATCTTGGTTTGTCCTGAGAGACTCAGAGATCCACACCAGGACTATGTGTGGACAGAGGAGTCCTCCAAGTCTCTGGGAACAGGAAAAATGTCCTAGGTGTCCGGTCAGGGTAGTGATGTTGCTTCTGGACCTGTTGTCTGTGGTCCGGCTGGCTGGACTGCTTTGGTTGGCCGTTAAATACAGGTCCGTCGTGGAGAATACTCCAAGCATGGACAGAAACGTGGAGCAACTTCTCCAAAGGCTGAAGAATTCAACAGAACAGAGTGTAATGGCGCGTGAAGTTGGACCCAAGAACAGCACAGACCGAGTCCAGCGTTGGAACATTGATATCCAGGTATCTGATCGCAAGCAGAGTTGGAGCAACTAATACTCATTTAAAATTCATGTTTTCATTTTTATTGCAATAAATGACGTTGTGTCCTTGAGCAAGTGTCTTCAGAGCAGCAGGTCACTGGTGTGTCTATAAAACCCCAGCAGCAGTTCCACCACACCAGTTTGACCAGTCAGTCCCGTGACGACGTGACGGAACAGCCCAGCATGCGTCCACATCAGGCCTCATCTGATTGGTCGTCCACCTGCCCATCACCCCAGAGACCCGGGGCTCTGGGAGCCAGGGGCCCCGAAGGCGTCCCTCAGCAGCTGGTCCAGAGGAAGGGGAGGAGTCAGCAGCACACCCAGACACCTTGTCACCTGGTGTCAGGGTCTCCGTAGGATTTCATGGATTCATGTTTCCCCCATCGTGCTCATTTAGCTTGAATCCAACATTTATTGACACAATGTTTGTTCGAATTACTTTGCAAGACGAAGTGAATCACATGCAGGCCATGACATTCAGTATTTTATGAAGCGCGCGCGCGCGCGCGCGCGTGTGTGTGTGTGTGTGTGCGTGTGTGTGTGTGTGTGTGTGTGTGTGCGTGTGTGCGTGTGTGTGTGTAGCGTGAATCTGGGTAGTGAATCTGTTGACTGTTGACGCTGCTACCTTAGACACGCCTCCTGAAGGCTGATTGGTTGTCTACAGCTCAGGTAGGGAAGGCAGGCATCACAGACAGCATCCAGGTCAGCCTCACCTGAAACACAGAGCAATAAAGACGTGTGTATTAGTATAATGTGTGTATGGGGGCGGGGCTTGACTAGTGGGTAGGGCGTCCAAAGGGTCCAGGTTCGATTCCAGAGGTCCTCTGCTTCTCTCTCCAGGATGATGGAAGTCTTGTTTGACCACTTGGGGGCAGACTTGTATAGTTGTTTTGATATTTTTGAAGACCCAAGTGTTATTTGTAAAACGTTTGAACAAAGTTTAATAGTTCGAAATCGACCAGTAGAAATTGAAGCTTTTAATAGTAGAATATTTGAAAATCGATGAATGATTTGATGTAGTAAAAGTAGTACCGCGCGATTCCGAGATAATATGAACATTTTCAAAATGAAAAGTCTCAAGGTGAATGGAGTCTCTAGGTGAAAAACTATGGAAGGTGAAGGGTGCCAAAATTTGAAGAGAATAAAAAGAAAGAAAGAAAGAGCCTGAGAACAACAATAGTTGAGCGCTATTTGCAGACCTAGCTTGATCTCCACCTTCAGCAGCACCTAGAGGAACGTTGGAAAATAAAACAACAGAATTACACCGAGGAACAGTCCCTGTAGTGAAGAATGTATTGATCTGCTAAAGTTGATCTGCACAAGATGGAGTCAGGCCTGCTAGGCCCAGCTCATCTCCCCAACCATCCCCCAGCTCCAGGATGGAGTCAGGCCTGCTAGGCCCAGCTCATCGCCTCAGCCGTTGAGATCAATCCATTTACATTATTCTTCACTTTCCCTTTCGCTTCACTTTATGCAATGCATTGATGTTGTACTATCTGAATATTATTTGTCCCTACAGAGCTCTTTGATATAGTTTGCTCTTGTTAAAACATTGAAAGACATTTTACATTTACATTTAGGGCATTTAGCAGACGCTTTTAGCCAAAGCGACTTACTAAAAGTGCATTTGTCATAAGAAGTGCAACAATACTGTATATCGCTGTCGGTACAGAAAGGATGTTCATCGAACCAAGTGCAAGTACAACCATCGCTGGGCTAACCAATTCCCCGTGTTACAGCAATGTTAGCAGCTACTGCAGTTGCTACACAGTTAAGTACTATAATACAATACAATACAACACAATGCAATACAGTGTACAATGGTGGCCAGAGGGGAGGGTGGCTATGCAGAGTCGAGGTGGACTCTGAACAGGTGAGTCTTGACTCTTTTTCGGAAGATGGTGAGCGACTCTGCGGTCCTGAGAACGGCAGGGAGCTCGTTCCACCACCGAGGTCCCAAAACCGAGAAAAGTTGTGACTTTGCTGATCGACCTTTGCTAGCTCTTAGCGATGGCGGTACCAGACGTCCAGCTGAGGTAGTTCAGCGGAGGGATCGAGCTGGGGTATGTGGCTTTACCAACGCTTGGAGGTAGGCAGTACCATCGTCTTAAATTTGATGCGAGCTACTACAGGGAGTACTACTGATAGAGCCCCGAGCCCTGCTACTTATCAAGCGCTGAACACGTGATCACTGAGTTGAACTAATTGCTGGGGGGCTCTGTGGTTCAAATAAGCCTGGAGCTTTATTATTCTACATTAAATATACAAGCGGAAAAAGAGTAGTCAAAATTGTGGTTGTTTGTCATCCCCTGCGATTGCCTTGGCAACACAGAGGTATTGCAATACTGCAGCCACGCGACGGCTCATCCGGTTAGCAAGACTTCCTGGTTGTTAATAGTCGGTTTTGAGACCAAACACTCACTGCGGACGAAAACGGTGTGTCAGCAGCATGCCGAGGCACCTTGTCACCTGGTGTCAGGATCGTCTGAAGCGAGACGAAGTGAATCAGATGCAGGCCATGAGAATCAATGTGTGTGTGTGTGTGTGTGTGTGTGTGTGTGTGTGTGTGTGTGTGTGTGTGTGTGTGTGTGTGTGTGTGTGTGTGTGTGTGTGTGTGTGTGTGTGTGTGTGTGTGTGTGTGTGTGTGTGTGTGTGTGTGTGTGTGTGATTGTGTGTGTATAGAGTTAATCTGTGTAGAGTGAATCTGTGTAGAGTGAATCTTTGTAGAGTGAATCTGTGTAGAGTCAATCTGTGGACTGTAGCGCTGTTACCTTGGACACGCCTCCTGATGGCTGATTTGTTGTCTAAAGCTCAGGTAGGGAGGGCAGGCATCACAGAGAGCCTCAAGGTCAGCCTCATCTGAAACAGGTCTTCTGTTATCTGCCCACCAGATGCCAGAACAGCTTTGAACAATCACCAATGGACCAAGTTGCAAAATCTGAAGTAGGCCTTCCTAGGTGTCCTATCAGGGCTGTGGTGGTGCTTCTGGGCCTGCTGTCTGTTGTCCTGCTGGCTGGACTGCTTGGGTTCGCAATGAAATAAAAGAACAACGTGAAGAAGACCGTCAACTGATCTTTGATTTGCTTTTGGACTGAAGGTTTCTGTTGCCTGCCCACTATTTCTTCAGCTTCCATCCTTTTAATGCCAGTGTTTGCCCTGAACTTTTCCTTTTATATATTTGAATCATTGGTACAAAACAATAAATAATATCTCACTCGAAACAAATTGTACATTAAACCCACAAATTATATCATCAAGCCTTTTATATTATATATATTTTTTTAGCATTGGCCTATGACAAAGATATGCATTTCAAACATGTCTTTCTGTACACTTTGATCACTCTGAAGTAAGTAGAATATTCTGAACATGACTGAAATGATCCTAAGTGATGCTGCAGATGTACCAATGACACCCAGTCGAAAGT
The DNA here is from genome assembly GCA_900291075.1 of Melanogrammus aeglefinus. Lineage (NCBI taxonomy): Eukaryota > Metazoa > Chordata > Actinopteri > Gadiformes > Gadidae > Melanogrammus > Melanogrammus aeglefinus. Next base: position 263,322 of record OLKM01000558.1, on the reverse strand, counting down.
AACATGTGGTTAAAGACTTCCTGTTTGATCAAAGTTGCCCTTGAGACTTAGACATGCAGTTGTACAAAACACACAGAAGGGCCAAGCACTCATAGGGGTAAGAGGAAACGATAAACTCTCTGAAAACACTTAAGACCAGAGCATGGCTGAGGCAATTTACGCCCAACCGAACATGATGACCAAGGCCAGGTATACACAAGGAGAGAGAGAGGAGAGAATAGTGGACATCTACACTAGCATTGAGAGCCTCAGAGATCAACAGCAGCACTCCGTGGGGACAGAGGAGTCCTCCAAGTCTCTGGGAACAGGAAGAAGTCAGCGGGAGAGAGAGGAGAGAATAGTGGACATCTACACTAGCATTGAGAGCCTCAGAGATCAACAGCAGCACTCCGTGGGGACAGAGGAGTCCTCCAAGTCTCTGGGAACAGGAAGAAGTCAGCGGGCGGACGCTGTGAGCCCTCCTAGGTGTCCGGTCAGGGCTGTGGTGGTGCTACTGGGCCTGCTGTCTGCGGTCCTGCTGGCTGGACTGCTTGGGTTGGCTGTTAAATACAAGACCGACATGGAGAAGACTGTAATGGAGAAGAATGTAAGCATGGAGAGAGACAAGCAACTTCGCCTAACGCTGAAGAATTTGAAGGAACAGAGAGACGCACTGCTTTGTAAACAGGAATGTCCAGATGGATGGAAGAAGTTTGGTTGTAAATGTTACAAGATTTACGACACGTATCTATCCTGGAATAAGAGCAGGGAGTTCTGTGTTTCTCTTGGAGCAGATCTGGTGGTGGTGGACAGTAAAGAGAAGATGGACTTCATTAGGAGGTACATCCCATCATACCACGACTTCTGGCTCGGAGCGACAGATGAGGCCGGTGACAGGATGTGGAGATGGGTTGATGGGACCGTCCTGTCCCTGGATAACCCCTCTGTGTACGCAGAGTGGGGACCTTGATGATGTGGTGAGGAACGAACTGCTTAAGAATGGTCTTGGGGAGCAGAAAACCAATATAAATGGGCGATGAAGGATGTGATCACCATACAGGGGGCTTTGTGAACAAAATTTAATGAAATGATTTATTGAGGCCGTCTCTGTACACGTGCCTCTTCACTTGATGCCAACATACATCGGCTGCTTTGTCTCATACATGTTTGGTTCCTTCATTCGATAAGAGCTGTGATTGGCTGCATGCTGTTCATTTAAAGGAGATGAGATGCACCGGTCACTGCAGGAGATGTACAACGTTGTACATAGATGCTGTTGTTGCTGCTTGTAAAAATATGTCACTGTTTCCACAGTTGTTCTTGGTCCTAGAGGCAGAGGATAGGAGGTAAAGAGTCTTAAGTATTATACTGGTCTTTCAGCTGCTGCAAACCACACTAGTGTCTCTATTCTAGCGCTGCCTTTTGTCCCCGTCAACGAGTGGTTGAGGATCAACCGCATTCAGAATTCAAAATTGGTTCATTCTAAAGTGTTTAAAACTGATGTTGTAACTATATTGATTTTTAATATTGAATAGCTAGCTTGTTTGCTATTCTTTGGGTAATCCACTAACAGAAAAATGTGTATCCATCTTTTGATGTTGTCCACTCTTAACCAGTTCCACTGTCGAATCATTAATACATTTTTATTTTAAACATAATTTGAAATCTCTTATCTTGTTTATTTCACCTAAATTGGATATTTTAAGTGCTGTGTTTGGTCTCTTCAACAGAAACAAGTTCCTCCTCTTTTCAAGTATTATGGATATCAGTGGATAACTGGTCACATCATTGTACTCGGTATCATGATTGTGTACGGAGTCCAAGCAATGTTGGAGCGTCAAAGGCTCTTTTGTCACATGTTTCATCTGTATTGCCATAATGCCATTGTGTCCTTGAGCAAGTGTCTTTCATGTTATCCTGTTAGTGTGTGTTCTTAACACTTTTCAGCGCAGTCTCGCAACAGACTGGCATCAATAGAGGGACCAATTACGGAAACAAATGACCACATCCTGAGAGGCATGAAAAGTGATTTTGAAGCGTGCATAACAAAATGTCATTGTTTTGCTGAATAAGGATCCATGACCTCAGAGCCCTCTGGTCCTTATAAAGTCTTTGGCTTTCCTGTCCTAGACCCGTCTCTCGAGGACTTCTTCTCATCCTTGACTTGTATTATGTCATTTGGTAGTAGGGTGTGGGTAACGTACTCTGTGCAAAGTGCCAAGTTCAGTCTACTTCAAGTCTCAAGCGGCCAGTCACTGTGGTGAGAATCAAGCAGTCAAAGGTCAAGTCATTGCTCAGGTCAAGCAAGTCACAAGTCAAGTCATAAAATTTCTGATGATATAACCCAGGTTCAAATTTAAGATCGTAGAGTGGGTTCATAAGTTGGTTTTAATTTTCAACATTAAATTAAACAAAACCAATCATGTATTTCTTCGATTGAATTATTATAATTGCAATGTTTTGGTCGTAATTTTTATTATGTATGGCTATTTTTTTTTATGGTGTATCCATCGATAATATGCTTATTTTGTTAGGCGTTGGCGGGCGGGGTGTCCTAGTAGGGTTGGGTCGTCCAACGGGTCCAGGTTCAATGCCCGAGGTCTCTGTTTCTGTGAAGCAGAACGGGGGGGATCTCAACCCTTAGGACTGTTGAATGCTGACTTTTGAAGTCGTGTTGCATCAGCACATAGTGTAGCGGACTGCTTGGGGATACGGTATGCTTACCGCAACGGACAACAAGGCTGCATTTGCACACAACGCATCTGGTGACTAGTG
>OLKM01000558.1:244813-256370 GCA_900291075.1 Melanogrammus aeglefinus | reverse complement strand
AAGAGGAGATGGACTTCATTACCGGGTACAACGTGTACTTCTGGCTCGGAGCGACAGATGAGGCCGGTGAAGGGATGTGGAGATGGGTTGATGGGACCGTCCTGTCCCTGGATAACCCCTCCTGGAGCAGAGGGGGACCTGATGGTGGTGAGGACAGTAACTGCTTAAGAATGGTCTTGGAGCAGAACCAATTTAAATGGGCAGATAACAGCTGTCAGGCCAGTATGTTTGGACTATGTGAACATAATTTAATGAAATGATCGATGAAATTATTTCAATTCAACTGTTTTTTACATCTTAATGCTAACAGACGTTGGCTGTTTCTTTTCGTACTTGTTGTGTTCCTCCATTGGATAAGATAAGAGTAAGATTGATTGGCTGCAAGGTGTTCCTTAAAAGGAGATGACATGAATGCTTGACTGGTCACTGCAGGAGCTGTACATAGATGCTGCTCTTGTTACTTAATCTTTTTCCGTGCTTTCACAGTTGCTCTTGGTGTTAGAGGCTGAGGTTAGGAGATAAAGAGTCAGACAGCCATTGGCTGGTTTTAATTTGCTGCAAACCACACTAGTTCTCTATCTAGGGCTGCCTTTGTCCCCTCAACGGTATGAAGATCACCCTTAAGAAAATGGAATTGTAATTTATACGTGCTCAAGTCAGATGTTTTAAACTAGATTATATAATCTAAATTGAATTAGTTTAGTTTTTTGTTTCGTGTTTGTGGTAAAAATCCACCACGAAAAATGTTGCAACATCTTTTGAATGTTGTCCCCACTCTGCAGTCCTTTGTCAAATCATTAATAAATTGTATATGAAGCAATAATTTGAAATCCTCTTATTCGTTTTATTCACCTAAAATTGCAATATTTTAAGGTGCTGTGTTACCTCTCTTCAAACAGAAACAAGTGAAATGTCTTTAACAATAATTCAATTATTTCTAAGGATATTAGTTTGCTCCTGGGAATCCCGTCAGTGCCACACTGTACTCAAGAACGCCTAACGCAGCTTGCAGTATCTTTAGAAATGACAAAGTCTTGTTTGACCACTTGGGGGCAGACTTGTACAGCATGTAAAGTCAGGCTGTGGGAGCAGAACCACGAGCCTAATGGCAGAAAACAAGTCTGCTGTTCTGTTATCTGCCCACTCACCAGATGCCAGAAGTACAGCTTTGAACAGACACCAAGTTGCCAGAGGTATTTGTTAGTTGTGTTTGGCAAAGGAGCAGTAGGCATTTGTGGAGTGTGTGTGGATGATGGCTGGTTGAAGCAGCCTCACCTGGCCCGAGTCAGACTGATTGGCCTCTGGGGCTGGGTAAACCAGCCATCACCACAACACTCAAGGAGATCTGCTGCATGGCAACATGGAGCACCAGGTCATGCCACCTAGATGGTGTGTAACATCGTCCTTGCTCCAGTCCTCATGTTTTTCAGATGATGGCTGTTATAGTCTGTAGATTGGTGGATTGTGGCGTTGTCTTTGTAAAAGCAATATTGCTGTAAAACGATAAAGTAAAAAACATAAAATGAGCTTTGACATTCAGGCAGCTATCTGTAAAGTAAATAGTTCTACAAAACCTCCAGGACTGCTTTATGACTGTAGCAGACCGTTGCTGGACAAAAAACAACCATTAAATCTTTTACGTTTCTTATTGGTTTGCGGGTATCCTCTGAATCTAGCCCACTGCTCCTTTGAAGAACTAGAAAATGCATTTCCTGCCCAAAACGTGGTCAGTGCTGTAGTGCAAAGTGAGGTTGAAACTATGTTTTCCGAAATCCATATAGTTAAAAAAGTAAAGAAGTAAAGAACAGGGGAATTTGTGAAAAGAAAATAATAAAATGATTGTTGCCCACATTGCTTTGTGCCTATGTTGTACATGTACCTCTTCACTCTGCTTTTTCGTTTCATACTTTTGGGTTCCTCCATTGGATAAGAGGTGTGATTGGCTGCAAGGTGTTCCTTAAAAAGAGATGACATGAATACTTCACTGTTCAGCTTCATTGTTACTTTATTTTTGTTCAATGTTTCCACAGTTGCTCTTGGATAGCCATTGGCTGGTTTTCAGTTTCCGCAAACCACACTAGTTCTCTATCTAGGGCTGCCTTTGTCCTCTCGACTGTGTGAAGATCAACTTTCAAAAAAGGAATTGGATCTTTACAATGGATGTGTTGTAGATGTAAACTAATCATTTTATTTTGGATGTTTAATTGTATCTTGACTTTGATACCATGTAATGTGTTCAATCAAAAACACTTGTATATTAATCATTTGCACTTGAACGGTTTTAGCGGCTCCACATTGAACTGATCTTTGATCTGCTTTTGTGTTGAAGCTTTCTGTGGCCAATCCACTATTTGTTCAGCTTCCATTCTTTTAATTGCAGTTTTTCCTGAACTTTTCCTTTTATAACAATGGGACCAAACATTAAATAATATCTAACTCGAAATATATTGTATATTAAACCAAAATTTTAAATCATCAAATCTTTTATAGTAAATTTAAAATTGTATTTTAGCATTGGCCTGTGACAACGATATGTACTTCAAACTTGTCTTCATGTACATTTTGATCGCTTTGAAGTAAGTCTAATAATCTGAACATTAGTGAAATGACCCTCAGTGATGCTGCAGACGTAACCCTGACACCCAGTTGAAAGTAACATGTGGTTATAGACTTCCTGTTTGAAGACAAAACACACAGACGGGCCAAGCACTCAAAGGGTCAAGAGGATAAGATAAACCCTCTGAAAATACTTAAGACTAGAAGATGGCTGAGGCGATTCACCCCCGACCCAACGTGATGACCGAGGACAGGAACACACAAGGAGAGGGAGGGGAGAGGATAGTGGACAGCTTCGTTTGTCCTGAGAGCCTCGGAGATCAACAGCAGGACTCTGTGGGGACAGAGGAGTCTTCCAAGTCTCTGGGAACAGGAAGATGTCACGCTGTGAGTCCTCCTTGGTGTCCGGTCAGGGCTGTGGTGGTGCTTCTGGGCCTGCTGTCTGTTATCCTGCTGGCTAGACTGCTTGGGCTGGCAGCGCAACACAAGACCGACATGGACCAGGTTCTCCTAACGCTGAAGAATTTGAAGGAACAGAGAGACGCACTGCTTTGTAAACAGGAATGTCCAGATGGATGGAAGAAGTTTGGTTGTAAATGTTACAAGACTTTACGACACGTATCAATCCTGGAATAAGAGCAGGGAGTTCTGTGTTTCCCGCGGAGCAGATCTGGTGGTTGTGGACAGTAAAGGGGAGATGGACATCATTAACAGTCACAGGTCCTACGTGTGGCTCGGAGCGACAGATGAGGCCGGTGAAGGGATGTGGAGATGGGTTGATGGGACCGTCCTGTCCCTGGATAACCCCTCCTGGAGCGGAGGGGGACCTCAAGGTGGTGAGGACACGAACTGCTTAGTGAGGGTCTGGGAGCAGAACCAATATAAATGGGCAGATGCCAGATGTGAATACGCATACAGGGGGCTTTGTGAACAAAATTTAATGAAATGATTTATTGAGGCCGTCTCTGTACACGTGCCTCTTCACTTGATGCCAACATACATCGGCTGCTTTGTCTCATACATGTTTGGTTCCTTCATTCGATAAGAGCTGTGATTGGCTGCATGCTGTTCATTTAAAGGAGATGAGATGCACTGGTCACTGCAGGAGATGTACAACGTTGTACATAGATGCTGTTGTTGTTGCTGCTTGTAAAAAAATGTCAATGTTTCCACAGTTGCTCTTGGTCCTAGAGGCTGAGGTTAGGAGGTAAAGAGTCAGTCATTAACTGGTCTTCAGCTGCTGCAAACCACACTAGTTCTCTATCTAGGGCTGCCTTTGTCCCCTCAACGATGTGAAGATCCCCCTTCAGAAAATCAAATTGTCATTCCTAACAGATGTGTTAAAAGCAGATGTTGTAAACTATATTCATTTTTATATTGAATTAGCTTAGTTTTTTGCTTCTTTTTTTGGTAAAATCCATCATGAATTTTTTTTTACCATCTTTTGAATGTTGTCCCCACTCTTAACCCAGGTCACTGTCAAATCATTAATACATTTTATTTAAAACAATAATTTGAAATCCTCTTATCGTTTTTATTCACCTAAAATGGCAATATTTTAAGGTGCTGTGTTTGTTCTCTTCAAAACAGAAACGAAGTTCCTTCCTCTCTTCCCTTCCTTTACTCAGGTCTATCTTAGTGTAATAATGCCCATGTTAAACACATCATTGATATCCGGATATCAATGATGTGATACCGGATCACAAGCAATGTTGGAGCGTACAAAGGCTCTTTCTTCATCTTCACATTTTCATCTGTATTGCAATAAATGCCATTGTGTCCTTGAGCAAGTGTCTTCATGTTATCCTGTTAAGTGTTGTCTCCTTAACACTTTTCAGCCAGCTCCAACATGTGGCTATCAAATAGAGGAAACAAATTACGGAACAAAATGACCACATCCTGAGAGGAATGAAAAAGATGATTTTTGTAAGAGTGCCATAAACAAATGTCATGGTTTGACTGACATAAGGTCCATGACCTCAGAGCCCTCTGTTCCATTATAAAGTCCATTGGTTCTGCTCCTAGACACCCGTCATCTCGAGGACCTTCTTCTCATCCTCTGACTCTGTTATTTATGTCATTTGGTCAGAGGTGTGGGTAAGTCACTCATGTGCAAGTCACAAGCAAGTCTCAAGTCATAACCTTCAAGTCTCAAGCCAGTCCCAAGTCACTGTGGTGAGAATCAAGCAAGTCACAAGTCAAGTCATACAAAAATCTGATGATCTAACCCAGTTTCCACATTTAAAAATCGGTAGAGTGGTTCATAAAGTTGAGTTTTATTTCAACATTAACAATATAAACAAAACCAATCCAGTATTTCTTCGGATTGAATTATTATAATTGCAATGTTTGGTCCGTAACTTTTTATTAATGTCAATCTTTTTTTTTTATCGTGAATATCAAATCGATAATAATATCTGACTCTCATCATTTGTTAGGGTGGGGGCGGGGCTAGTCTAGTAGGTGGGGTGTCCAAAGGTCCAGGTTCAATCCCAGAGGTTCCTCTGTTTCTGTGAAGCCAGAAACGGGGGGGTGGGGGATCTCCACACCCCTGGACTGTTGAACCTGCTGAATTTATGAACTGCTGTTGCATCAGCACATAGTGTAGCGGCATAGACATATATACATAGAACGCCGCATCGACTGTGGAGCGACGTGCCGACAGGGCGGCCATCTTGGAACAGGACCAACAGAGGCAGCGGCCACATGAACATCTACGAGAGGAAACAGGTACTCCTCAATCTCAAAATAGAATTATTCTCTGAATTTTTGACCCGATTTTCAAACGGCTTGGTTCGTTTAAAAACGTCATACAAGTAGCTATGATAACAGCGGTGGTTGGATATTTTAAAAAATGCTGGTTTTTCTACCCAAAATACGAATTTTAAACGTACTTAATGTTTATTCAGCAGACGAGCTGCTGTCAAAAGATGCCGGACTATTGTGCCGCCTATGGATGCTGTAATGAGCGGAACAACTATACAAACCAGATCTCGTGGGATCACTTTTCACACAGGTAAGATGTAGGCATAACATAGTGTGAGTACTGCAGGTTGTTATACAGTGAAATAAACCCTGAACGAGGACGGAACCTTTCCAGCTTTGAATGCAGGTTCTATCAGAGAAGGACTTTGGTTAACCAGTTCTCTCTACTACATCATCCCGCGTATTACACATACTGGTGTAAATAAACTAATCTGAGACAAAATGTTGGTCTAAATGGCGGTGTTATGAATCTATAAACTATCTCTGTAAAAAAAAAAAAAAAAGTTTAAGAAGCGGCGTCCCTAGCACAACTCCCCGTTACACAAGAAAAAAACAACAAGACTGCAGCGATCGGTCTAATATAGCAAAACAGTTTCTCTTTCAGGGGTTTTAGCTCCAATTCATGACAGGTTGTAAATACTCATATAAAATTGTTTGTTTGGAGGGGTGTTTACTGTAATGTTCTTGTTCTTTCCCTTGAAATATTTCAACGTTTTACTACTTAACCCTCTGATAATTCAAAGTGCGCTGTTTAGTTTGAATATTTGGAATCAATCAAATCACTTTAATTCATAGAGATGATAAAACTGATCAGAGGTGGTGGGAGTTTAGGAGCTGGACAGCCACGAGGAACAAAGTTTTCCTCTGTGTCCCTGCAGTATGCAACAAAGTCTGCATCCTCAGGGAAGCCACTCAAAAAAATGGAACAGAACGTGATGAGTCCTGTAAGCTCCTGCAAGCTGTTCTGACGGTCTGCTTTTCACAAAGGGTAGACAGCAGATCCTATGTCTTCAATTATAATAATAACAATAATATAATATTATTAAATAATAACAATAATATTAATGATGGTGATAATAATAATATAATGATTGGCATAACAATAATAAAAAATAACGATGATAACAACAACAACAACAACAACAACAACAAGACAAAGAAGAAGATACTCAAATGTAATAGCCTTCAAGCAATAAAGACCTGAACACACCTGAACGTTTTTTGGGTTATTTTTGTTCTATTTATGTCTGTCTGTCTGGGTCTGATGTTTGACAAACACACCCCCGTGAAAAATAGCTTGACAAATGAGCGATTTATGATCATTTTATTGTGTAGACACATCATTTCTCCATAGACGTAATGCACTGTAGAGAGCGAATGGTCCTGTTCCAAGGATGGCCGCCCTGTAGGCACGTCGCTCTAGGGGGCGGCAACAGTCAATGCGGCGTCTATGATATAATATGTCTATGGTGTAGCGACTACCTTGGGGAAACAGGATATAGCTCTTACCGCAACGACACACAAGGCTGCATTTGCACACACACGCCATCTGGTGACTAGTGAGTTACTGCCTCGTTCCCTTCCTTTACTCAGGTCTATCTTACTGTAACACACTGCCTCGTATGCTTATTAAACAACAAATCCTTAAAACATTAAGGCCGCGTTCAGACTGCCAGCCGCGAAATCCGATTTTAGCCCATCCAGATTGAACCGGATGACTCTTTTGTAGTCTGAACAGTCCCAAGTCACATGAAATCCGATTTTGCGAAACGGATACGGGAACCACCTCCGGGAGGTAGGGTTTCAGATCCGCATTTGGACAGAGATGCGTCTCAGTCGGAACAGCTCCAAACACTCAGATCGGATTTGACTGTCCGTGGACGTCACTCTTACGCGACGCCAGACCTGACCCCAATGCCGCCAAAAACCACCCGCCTCAGTCTTGGAACAGAGGAAGAAAACAAAATGCCTCATTAATCTGTGGGAGATGGGGTCCGTTTCAAGCGAAGCTCGAAGGACATGTATCGGAGATAAGTCGATTTATGAAAGTCCTTTCGCCGTTCTTTGATCGATCTTGTTTTGTTATGTTCTCTTTCATGCGTCGCGCTATTACATGACGTCGCGCAATACACGCGAATTATAACACCGCGCTCACGTCATGACTACAGCGCTAAGATGACCGCTCCGGCTCGACGTCGTTGCTACAGCATAACCTGTCAGATGGCGTCATAATGTGGCCCAGTCTGAACCAGACCAAATGCCGATTGGACACTTGCTAAAAACAGTGTGGACAGTCAGCCCTAAAAAATCGGATATGAGAAGGGAATCCGATTTGAATCAGATTTGCCTGCAGTCTGAACCGCGCCTAAGATCTAATGTTTTAATGTCCTGTGTTTGTTCCCCTCAAAAACAGAGGAAAAAAGTGTATCTATGATCTAGTTCCTCAGTAAATTAGGATATCACAGAGTATACAATACATGGTGAAGCACATAATTGAATACCAGGTATCTCATCACAAGTGAGGTCGGGACACATTTACAAATTCCATATTTGCTCTTTATTGCAATAAATAACCTTGTGTCCTTGAAGCAAGTGTCTTCAGAGCAAGCAGCGTCGCTGGTGTGTCTATAAAAACCCCAGCCGCAGTTCACACACCAGTTTGACCAGTCAGTCCGTGACGACGTGACGGAAACAGGCCCAGCATGCGTCCACATCAGGCCTCAATCTGATGGGCCGTCCACCCTGCCCATCAACCCAGAGACCCGGGGCTCTGGGAGGCCAGGGGCCCCGAAGGCGTCCCTCTCAGCAGTGTCAGGTTCTGTTGTGAAATACTGGTCCCGGGGGCCCCGCCCCGTCCCGTGAGGGAGGCTGGAGGTGGGGAGGGGTTGGGACGTGGGAGGGCAGGCCACACGTGACAGCCAGGTCTACAGCGTCAGCCAGGAAGGCTCCGGGTCCGCCCTGGATCAGGTGACGGGAACACGCTGGAGGAGGAGGAAGGGGAGGAGTCAGCAGCACGCCCAGACACCCCCTGCTGTCGGGTCTCCGGTAGGATTTCATGAGGAATCATGTTTCCCCCATCGTGCTCATTTCGCTTGAATCCAACATTTTATTGACCCAATTTTTGGACTGATTATGCAATAAAAAGTGAATCACGTGCTGGCCATAAGATATCACAATTTTATGAAGAGTGTGGTGTGTCGTGGTGTGTGTGTGGTGTGTGGTGTGGTGTGTGTGTGTGTGGTGTGTGTTGTGGGTGTGTGTGTGTGTGCTGGTGTCGTTCTGAGTAGAGTGAATCTGTTGACTGTTGACCGCGTGCTACCCTTAGACACCGCCTCCTGAAGGCTGAATTGGTTGTCTACAGCTCAGTAGGGGAAGCAGGGCATCACAGACAGCATCCAGGTTCAGCCTCACCTGAAACACAGAGCAATAAAGACGTGTGTTAGTGTGTTGTAATGGGGGCGGGGGCTTGTCTCATGGTATAAGGGCGTCCATAGGTCCAGGTTTCGATCCCAGAGTCCCAACTGCTTCTCTCTCCAGGACGAGAAGCTGCTAAAATGGTAGGAGGACCCCAGAGAGGAGAAATGTATCAATTATCCTTTAAGGAGCTTAGTTTGCTCCTAGGAAATCCCGTCTGATGCCACAGCTATACCACTCCAATAACAACAAAAGGCAGCTTAGCAGTTTCTTTAGAATAACTTACAAAGTCTTGTTTGGACCACATGGTCTGCTGGTCTGTGTATCTGCCTCGCAACCAGATAGGCCAGAAGTATGGCTTTGACACGGACAACAATGTGCCAAGTCGCTAAGGTCTGAAGTAGTTTGAAGTATCTGAGAAGTCAATGACCCAACTGAAAATATATGATTTAAATTTTAATGCGGGTTAACAATTAAAACAGTTGATTCTTGAAAACAAGAAATGATACAGTTGTTTAGATATATTTGAAGTGTGATTGGTATATGTGTGAACCAAAGTTTAACGGTAGAAATTAACCAGTAGCTGAAGGTAAGAGAAGGGGCCGGACGAGAATTCGCCGACCTCTCATTGACTTCCATATAAAAATGTAAGGTTTTAAAAGTTGGATATTTAAAAATCTATAAATTATTTGAGATCGAGTTTTATCTTTATTTTACAAAAAAGGGACAAATTATGTTGTCAACATTTTTTTTTAAAAAAGAAGCGCTAATATTACAGGATTATAAGCCGTATGCTAATTTCCATCCTTAGTCCCTTGACTGGAAGATGGTCCCTAAATAAATGAAAATAAAGCAAAAATAAATCAAAATCATATTATTACAAAGTACCAACAGACACACACTGAGTTAAAACATTCCATATATACATAATAGGATAGGTTAACAGATCAGCGTCCGTGGACAAATTATAAATTATCCCCAGTAGTGACCACGTTATTTTTCTAGAAGCCATTTTTTTTATGTTTGGGAAAATGAGGTGAGAGTTGTAGTGTGCGTATTGCACTTGGATGGAGTTCCAGGTTTTTGTTGCTCTGATTAGGAAAAAAAAATCCCTGGCCAAAGGCACTTCTCCTAAAGGAACGGTGCACCTTGCCTGCTGAGCCGCCTCTGGTGGTGCTGTTTGTATTCCTTGGACATATTTCTGGAAAGAGAGTGTAGCAAACCATGAATGATTTTTAAAAAACTAAAAAATAGGCGTCAGTGTATTTCATAGTGTTTTTTCATAAGGTTTCTTTAAAGAATACTGACATGATTATACATTTTAGGTTTGCCATTCCTAAAACTTTGTAATCTTTTTTATATGTGACTTAGGCCTTTTAGCAAGTCCCTTCTTACAAGCTGAAGCCAAATCTGGTCATGCAATAGTCACGCGAGACATGACCACTGCATCAAAGTATAGCCTAGCTGCAAAGCTGCTTCAAAAGTAAGATGTTTCTTAAAGTTGGACCAATTAAATTTCCATTTTGTTTTGAGTCTTTTTTGTGTCCCAAGATTACAACCTACATTTTTATTTAAACGCTTAACTGGTTCAAGCTCTTTTTCTTCTACAAAAATATTAGAGTCTGGTGAGTCTTACCCTACCTTTGAGAAATACATAGCAACAGTCTTCAAACACATTTTAAGTACAGGTGAGACTTCTAAGCCAGTTGCCACACATTACTCATTATTTACAGCTGTAAGTTGTTTGGCAGTTCGCTTGTCTTAGTGTGAACATATAGTATAGGGATGTACCAAATGAAAATTATTGGCCGAAAAACCGAAAATTGAGGAAACCAAGGCCGAAAAACCGAAAAAACCGAAACACTGAAAGAAATTTATTGCCAATTATTAGTACCATTTAGGGTTGCCGCGGTGAGACGTATTACGGTTGGAGGACCAACACAGAGTTATTTTGATTATTTTTCCATTAAAAAAAAAAGATTCGTCTGAAGTGACGCGCAAGACTTAACGTATAGCAACGCCCAGCGAAACAAAACCCCGAAGCCCCCAATCCCTACCAAGCCCCCGCGCTACGCCATAACGGAAGGCGCCACAGAGCCTTTGGCTGATATTATATATACAATTATATTATACTAAATCAGAACTTTATAAACGCTGTGTGAGGAGGTGAAATCCTCCCCTCGCACAGTCTCGCATTAGAGAATGATTAACTATTATTATTTGTATTATTTATTATATTAAATATATTATATATATATATATATATATAATATATATATATTATATATATATATTATATTATATTATAATTGGATGGGTGAGATTGGATTCCGCCACGGTAGGGCAGGTGGTAAGGAAGCTCAGGATCATTGCCATCAGGGGAATTTTACCCAGGGTGTTTGCGCTATAAACAAGCTGTTTTTAAATAATCTATTGGTTGTGCACAAGGTTGGGTATATGTTTTATGGTGATTGTTAATTTAAGTTCAGGTTTATTTCGTATTTCAAGCACAATGCACTTCATTTCCCCGTATTTAAGGCTGCCTCATTTGGTGTTGGGGCTGAAGTGCGCGGCTTGATGGGAGGCCAGACGAGAGGCTATGTTTTGGTGTTAGGCTATGCGTATGCTACGTAGATTATGGCTTGTTGACTGATGCGCGTCATTTCTTTTTCTTTGTGGAACCGTTTGCTGTATTTTTGCTTTGAATGTATGAAGAATTAAAACTTCACTTTCTTTTGTCCCCGAGGACCATTGCCCTCGATTTTTCAACCACACACTCTCGGAACTCCTTGAGTTCGGCCGCTTATCCCCAGATACGTGG
>OLKM01000558.1:135000-244788 GCA_900291075.1 Melanogrammus aeglefinus | reverse complement strand
GCTGGAGCCCATGATTAGTGATTAGTGACTTGGTGCTGGGGGCTCTGTTGTTCTAATAAGACTGGAGCTGTATTATTGTACATAGAATATAAAAGCTTTAGCAGGAAAAATGATGCTGGTCGTCCACTGCGATTGGCCTGGGAACACGAGGGTGTTGCAATATTGCATTGCCGCAGCGGTTCATCCAGTGAGAAAGACTTTCCTGTTCCTCCTATTGCTTGGTGTTAAGACTTTCGCCATACTTGCATACCAGAATGCACAGAAAAGACCAACCACTGACAGGTGTAGACGATAAGTAAAATCTCTGAAACTGTTTAGTCCAGATATGGCTGAGGACGTGATTTACGCAACACCCAACATGACTGAACAGTCCGAGATACACAAGTAGAGAGAGAGAGAGGATAGTGACATCACGTAGCCTTCAGAGCCCCAAAGATCACAGCAGGACTCCGTGGGGACACAGATTCCTCAGACCACCCTGGGAACAGGAAGGAGTCAGCGCGCTGACGCTGTTTGAGTCCTCCTAGGTGTCCGATCAGGGCGTGTGTGTGCTACTGGGCCTGCTTCTGCGGTCTGCTGGCTGGACTGCTTGGGTGGCAGTGAAATACAAGAGCGACATGGACCAGGTTCTCCTAACGCTGAAGAATTTGACGGACCAGAGAGACGCACTGCTTTGTAACGGAATGTCCAGATGGATGAAGAAGTTTGGTTGTAAATGTTACAAAGACTTTCGACACTATCAATCCTGGAATAGAGCCAGGAGTCTGTGTTTCCCGCGGAGCAGATCTGGTGTGGTGGGACAGTAGAGGAGATGGACTTCATTACCGGGTAGCAACGTGTATGCTGGCTCGGAGCGACAGATGAGCCGGTGAAGGGATGTGAGATGGGTTGATGGGACGTCCTGTCCTGGAATAACCCCTCCTGGAGCAGAGGGGGACCTGAATGGTGGTGAGGACAGTAACTGCTTAAGAATGGTCTTGGAGCAGAACCAATTTAAATGGCAGATAACAGCTGTCAGGCCAGTTATGTTTGGACTTATGTGACATAATTTAATGAAATGATCGATGAAATTTATTTCAATTCAAACTGTTTTTTACATCTTAATGCTAACAGAACGTTGGCTGTTTTTTTCTTCGTACTTGTTGTGTCCTCCATTGGATAAATAGAGTAAGATTGATTGGCTGCAAGGTGTCCTTAAAGGAGATGACATGAATGCTTGACTGGTCACTGCAGGAGCTGTACACATAGAATCTGCTCTTGTTATTAATCTTTTCCGTGCTTTCAACAGTTGCTCTTGTGTTAGAGCTGAGGTTAGAGATAAAGAGTCAGACAGCCATTGGCTGGTTTTAATTTGTGCAAACACACACTAGTTCTATATCTAGGCTGCCTTTGTCCCTCAACGGTATGAAGATCACCCTTAAGAAAAATGGAATTGTAATTTATACGTGCTCAAGTCAGTGTGTTTAAACTAGATTATATAATCTAAATGAATTAGTTTAGTTTTTTGTTTCGTGTTTGTGGTAAAAATCCACCACGAAAAATGTTGCACACTTTTGAATGTTGTCCCACTCTGCAGTCCTTTGTCAATCATTAATAATTGTATATGAAGCAATAATTTGAAATTCTCTTATTCCGTTTTATTCACCTAAAATTGCAATATTTTAAGTGCTGTGTTACCTCTCTTCAAACAGAAACAGTGAATGCTTTTAACAATCTAATTCCAATTATTTCTAAGGATATTAGTTTTGCTCCTGGGAATTCCGTCAGTGGGCCACCAAACATGTACCTCAAGACGCCTAACGCAGCTTGCAGTATCTTTAGAATGACAAAGTCTTGTTGGACCATTGGGGGCAACTTGTACAGCATGTAAAGTCAAGGCTGTGGAGCAGAACCACGAGCCTAATGGCAGATTAAAGTCTGCTGTTCGTTATCTGCCCACTCACCAGATGCCAGAAGTACAGCTTTAACAGACACCAAGTTGCAGAGGTTTTTGTTAGTTGTGTTTGGCAAAGGAGCAGTAGGCATTTGTGGAGCACCAGGTCATGCCACCTAGATGGTGTGTAACATCGTCTTAGCTCCAGTCCTCATTTTTTTCAGATGATGGCTTGTTTATAGTCTGTAGATTGTGTGATTGTGGCGTTGTTTGTAAAAGCAATATTGCTGTAAAACGTTAAGTAAAAAACATAAAAATGAGCTTGACTTTCAGCATGCTATCTTGTAAAGTAAATAGTTCTTACAAAACCTCAGGACTGCTTTATGACTGTAGCAGACCGTTGCTGGACAAAAAACAACCATCTAAAATCTTTTACGTTTCTATTGGTTTGCGGGTATCCTCTGGAATCTAGAGCCCACTGCTCTCTTTGAAGAAGTAGAAAATGCATTTCTTGCCCAAAACGTGTCAGTGCTGTAGTGCAAAGTGAGGTTGAAACTATGTTTTCCGAATCCATATAGTTAAAAAAGTAAGGAGAAAAGACAGGGGAATTTGTGAAAAGAAATAATAAAATGATGTTGCCCAAATATGCTCTTGTGCCTAGTGTTGTACAATGGTAACCTCTTCATCTGCTTTTTCGTATTCATACTTTTGGGTTCTCCATTGGATAAGAGGTGTTGATTGGTGCAAGTGTTCCTTAAAAAGCGAGGAAATGAATTACTTCACTGTTTCAGCCTTCATGTTATTTATTTTTTTCAATGTTTCCACAGTCGCTCTTGGAAGAGCATTGGCTGGTTTTCCAGTTTCCGCAAACCCACACTAGTTCTCTATCTAGGGGCTGCCTTTGTCCTCTCGACTGTGTTGAAGATCAACTTTCAAAAAAGGAATTGGATCTTTACAATGATGTGTTGTAGATGGTAAACTAATCATTTTATTTGGATGTTTAATTGGTATCTTGACTTTTGATACATGTAATGTGTTCAATCAAAAACACTTGTATAATTAATCATTTGCACCCTTGAACCGTTTTGTTAGCGCTCCACATTGAACTGATCTCTTGATCTGCTTTTTGTGTTGAAGCTTTCTGTGGCCAATTCCACATTATTTTGTTGGGTTTCAGCTTGCATTCTTTTAATTGAGTTTTCCTGATACTCTTTCACTTTTATATCCAATGGACCCACATTGATATATATATCTAACTCGAAATATATGTATATTAACCAAAATTTTTAAATCATCAAATCTTTTATAGTAAATTTAAAAATTGATTTTAGCATTGGCCTGTGACAACGATATGTATTCAAACATGTCTTCATGTACATTTGATCGCTTTGAAGTAGGTTGAATAATCTGAACATTAGTGAAAATGACCTCAGCGATGGCTGCAGACGTACACTGACACCCAGTCGAAAGTAAACATGTGGTTATAGACTTCCTGTTTGAAGACAAACCACAGAAGGGCAAAGCATCAAAGGGGTAACGAGGATAAGTAAACCTCTGAAATACTTAAGACTAGAAGATGGCTGAGGGCGATTTCACCCCGGACCCAACGTGAATGACCGAGGACATGAGACCACACAAGGAAGAGGGAGGGGAGATGATAGTGGACAGCTTGGTTTGTCCCTGAGAGCCTCGGAGATCAACAGCAGGACTCTGTGGGGACAAGAGGAGTCTTCCAAGTCTCCTGGGACAGGAAGATGTCCACGCTGTGAGTCTCCTGGTGTCCGGTCAGGGCTGTGGTGGTGCTTCTGGGCCTGCTGTCTGTTATCCTGCTGGCTAGACTGCTTGGTTGGCAGCGCAACACAAGACCGACATGGACCAGGTTCTCCTAACGCTGAAGAATTTGAAGGAACAGAGAGACGCACTGCTTTGTAAACCAGGAATGTCCAAGATGGATGGAAGAAGTTTGGTTGTAAATGTAACAAGATTTACGACACGTATCAATCCTGGAGTAAGAGCAGGGAGTTCTGTGTTTCCCAACGTAAGCAGATCTGGTGGTGGGTGGGACAGTTAAAGAGGAGATGGCACTTCATTAGCGAGTACAACGTGTATTCTGGCTCGGAGCGACAGATGAGGCCGGTGAAGGGTGTGGAGATGGGTTGATTGGACCGTCCTGTCCTGGATAACCCCTCCTGGAGCGGAGGGGACCTGTGGGTGGTGAGGACAGTAACTGCTTAGTGAGGGTCTTGGAAGCAGAACCAATTTAAAATGATAGATGACAGCTGTAACACAAAAAAGTGGGGCTTTGTGAACAAATTTAATGAAATGATTTATGATGGAGCCGCGTCTCTGTACACACGTGCCTCTTCACTTGATGCCAAACATACATCCGCTGCTTTGTCTATACCATGTTTGGTTCCTTCATTCGATAAAGAGCTGTGATTGGCTGCATGCTGTTCATTTTAAGGAGATGAGATGCACTGGTCACTGCAGGAGATGTAACAATGTTGTACATAGATGCTGTTTGTTTGTTGCTGCTTGTAAAAGTATGTCAATGTTTCCACATGTGCTCTTGGTCCTCAGAGGCTGAGGTTAGGAGGTAAAGAGTCACAGTCATTAACTGGTCTTATGAGCTGCTGCAACCACACTAGTTTTCTCTATCTAGGGCTGCCTTTGTCCCCTCAACGATGTGAGATCCGCCCTTTCAGAAAATCAAATTGTCCATTCCTAACAGATGTGTTAAAAGCTGATGTTGTAAACTATATAGATTTTTATATTGAATTAGCTTTAGTTTTTTTTGCTTATTTTTTTGGTAAAATCCATAACGAAAAATGTTGTAACCAATCTTTTGAATGTTGTCCCCACTCTTAACCCCAGCTTCACTGTCAAATCATTAATACATTTTATTTAAAACAATAATTTGAAATCCTCTTATCGTTTTTATCACTAAAAATGGCAATATTTTAAGGTCTGTGTTGTTCCTTCAAACAGACAAAAGTTCTCTCTTTTCTAAGTAAATTAGGATATCAGTGTATAACCATGATAACACATCATTGATATCCGGATATAATGATG
This sequence comes from Melanogrammus aeglefinus, assembly GCA_900291075.1. Taxonomy (NCBI): domain Eukaryota; kingdom Metazoa; phylum Chordata; class Actinopteri; order Gadiformes; family Gadidae; genus Melanogrammus; species Melanogrammus aeglefinus. The sequence continues at coordinate 239,843 of OLKM01000558.1, read as the reverse complement.
TGATACCGGATCACAAGCAATGTTGGAGCGACAAAGGCTCTTTCTTCATCTTCACATTTTCATCTGTATTGCAATAAATGCCATTGTGTCCTTGAGCAAGTGTCTTCATGTTATCCTGCTTAAGTGTTGTCTCCTTAACACTTTTCAGCCAGCTCCAACCATGTGCTATCAAATGAGAGAAACAATTTACGGAACAAAAGACCACATCCTGAGAGCAGAACGGATGGGGTGGTGGGGATCTCCACACCCTGGACTGTTGAACTGCTGAACTTTTGACTGCTGTTGCATCAGCACATAGTGGGTAGCGACTACCTTGGGGGAACAGGATATAGCTTTTACCGCAACGACACACCAAGGCTGCATTTTGCACAACACCGCCATCTGGTGACTAGTGAGTTACTGCTCTTTTCCTTCCTTTACTCAGGTCTTATCTTACTGTAACACTGCCTCGTATGCTTATTAACAACAAATCCTAAACATTAAGGCCGCGTTCAGACTGCCAGCCGAAATCCGATTTTTAGCCCATCCAGATTGAACCGGATGACTCTTTGTAGTCTGAACAGTCCCAAGTCACATGAATCCGATTTTTTGCGAAACGGATCGGAACCACCCCAGGAGGTGTTTAGATGGCATTTGGACAGATGCGTCTCATCTGAACAGCTCCAAACACTCAGATCGAATTTGACTGTCCGTGACGTCACTCTACGCGACGCCAGACCTGACCCAATGCGCCAAAACACCGGCTCTAGTCCTTGGACAGAGGAAGACACGAAAATGCCTCATTAATCTGTGGGGAGATGTCCGTTCAAGCGAAGCTCGGACATGTATCGAAATAAGTCGATTTATGAAAAGTCTTTCGCGTTCTTTGATCCATCTTGTGTATTTGTTATGTGTTTTTCTCGTCGCTATTAAATGACGTCACGCAATACACGCGCTGGATGACGCCTCCGCTCCGACGTCGTTGCTACAGCAAACTGTCAGATGGGTCAATTAATGTGGCCCAGTCTGAACAGAGCCAAATGCGATTTTGGACACTTGCTAAAAACAGTGTGGACAGTCAGCCCTAAAAATCGGATATGAAGAAGGAATCCGATTTGAATCGATTTGCCTGCAGTCTGAACGCGGCCTATATCTAATGTTTTAATGTCCTGTGTTTGTTTTCCTCAAACAGAGGAAAAGTGTATCTATTGATCGAGTTCCTCAATAAATTAGATATAATCACAGTATAACATGGTACACATAATTGATACCCAGGTATCTCATCACAATAGTGAGGTCGGATACTCATTTAAAATTCTGATTTTGCTCTTTATTGCGATAAAATTAAGTTTTGTCTTGAGCAATGTCTTTCAGAGCAGCAGGTCACTGGCGTGTCTATAAAAACCCAACAGCAGTTCCACCACACCAGTTTGACCAGTCAGTCCCGTGAACGACCTGACGGACAGCCCAGCATGCGTCCACATCAGGCCTCATCTGATTGGCCGTCCACCTGCCATCACCCAGAGACCCGGGCCTCTGGGAGCCAGGGGCCCCGAAGGCGTCCCTCAGGCAGCTGGTCCAGGTTGTGTGAATACTGTTGGGGGGCCCGCCCGTCCGGTGTGGGAGGCTGGAGGTGGGAGGCGTTGGGACGTGGGGCAGGGCAGCACCGTGCAGCTGGCTCAGCGTCAGCCAGAAGCGTCCGGGTCCGCCTGGATCGGTGACGGAACACGCTGGAGGAGGAGGAAGGGAGGAGTCAGCAGCACGCCCAGAGACCCCCTGCTGTCGGGTCTCCGTAGGATTTCATGGATTCATGTTGCACCATCGTGCTCATTTCGCTTGGATCCAACATTTATTCCCAATTTTTGGCTATTTGCAATAAAAGTGATCACGTGCTGGCCATAAGAGTCACTATATTTTATGACGTGTGTGTGTGTGTGTGTGTGTGTGTGTGTGTGTGGTGTGTGTGTTGTGTGTGTGTGTGTGTGTGTTGTGTGTGTGTGTGTTGTGTGTGTGTGTTGTGTGTGTGTGGTCTGAGTAGAGTGAATCTGTTGACTGTGACGCTGCTACCCTTAGACACGCTCTGAAGGCTGATTGTTGTCTTACAGCTCAGGTAGGGAAGGCAGGCATCACAGACAGCATCCAGGTCAGCCTCACCTGAAACACAGAGCAATAAAGACGTGTGTTAGTAGTGTGTGTAATGGGGCGGGGCTTGTCTAGTGGGTAGGGCGTCCATAGGGTCCAGTTCGATCCCAGAGGTCCACTGCTTCTCTCTCCAGGACGAGAGCTGCTAAATGTAGGAGGACCCAGAGAGGGAAATGTATCAATTATCTTTAAGGAGCTTAGTTTCCCCCTGGGAATCCCGTCTGTGCCACACTATACACTCAATAACACAAAAGGCAGCTAGCAGTTTCTTTAGAAACTACAAAGTCTTGTTTGACCACATGGGTCTGCTGGTCTGTTATCTGCTCACCAGATGCCAGAAGTATGGCTTTGAACGGACAACAATGGACCAAGTCGCTAAGTCTGAAGTAAGTTGAAGTATCTGAGAAGTCAATGAGGGCCTAACTGAATATATTGATTAATTTTAATGCGGGTTTAAAATTAAACAGTTGATTCTGAAACAAAGAAAATGATACAGTTTGTTTAGATATATTTGAAGTGTGATTTGTTAAATGTGTGTGGAACAAAGTTTAACGTTAGAAATTAACCAGTAGCTGAAGGGTAAGAGAAGGGGCGACGAGAATTCGCCGACTCTCATCATTGACTTCCATTAAAAAATGTAAGGTTTTAAAAAGTTGGATATTTAAAAATCTATAAATTTATTCGAGATTCGAGTTTTTATTCTATTTTTACAAAAAGGGACAAATTATGTGTCAACATTTTTTTTAAGAAAGAAGCTAATATACGAGATTATAGCCGTGTTGGCTAATTTTCCATTCCTTAGTCCCTGACTGGAAGATGGGTCCCTAAATAAATGAAAATAAGCAAAATATAAATCAAATCTCATATTAATACACATATACAACAGACACCACACTGAGTAAAACATATAATTATATACATAATAGATAGGGTTAACAGATCAGCGTCCGTGACAAATATATAAATTATCCCAGCTAGTGACCACATTGATTTTCTAGAAGCCATTTTTTTTTTATGTTTGGGAAAATGAGGTGAGAGTTGATAGTGTTCGTAATTGCACTTGGTATGGAGTTCCAGGTTTTGTTGTTCTGCTCTAGTAGGAAAAAAAAATGGCCTGGCCAAAGGCACTTCTCCTAAAGGGACGGTGCCCTTGCTCTGGAGCCTGCTCTTGTGTGCTGTTTGTATCCTCTTTTGACATATTTCTGGAAAAGGAGGTGTAGCTAAACCATGAATATTTTAAAAACATAAAATAGGGTCAGTGTATTTCATAGTGTTTTTCATAGGTTTCTTTAAAATCTGACAGTGATGATACATTTATTACGTTTCTCCATCTAAAACTTTTATATCTTTTTATATGTTGACTGTAGGGCCTTTAGAGTCCTCTTACAAGCTGAAGCCAAACTGGTCATGCAATAGGTCACGCGAGACATGACCACTGCATCAAAGTATAGCCTACGCTGCAAAGCTGCTTCAAAAGAAAGATGGTTTCTTAAGTTGGACAAGTTAAATTTCATTTTGTTGAGTTTTTTTTGTGTCAATAGAGATACACCTACATTTTTAAACGCTTGAACTGTTTTCAAGCTCTTTCTTCTACTACAAAATATTACAGCGTCTGTCAGTCTTACCATCTACTCTTTTGAGAAATACATACATGCAACAGTCTTCACACATTTAAGTTACAGGTGAGAGCTCTCTAGCCAGTTAGCACAACATTACTCATTATTTTACAGCTGTAAGTTTGTTTTGCAAGCTTTGCGCCATTGTCTTTAGTGTGAGCATATAGTATAGAGATGCACTCGCGCATGAAAAAAGTATTGGCCGAAACCGAATAACCGAAAATGAGGAAACACAAGGCCGAACACCGAAACGCCGAAAGAGAAATTATGCCAATTTTAGTACCATATCATGGGTTCCACATTTCCGCGGTTGATACGGTATTACGTATTACGTGTTGAGGTGCAACAGAGTTATTTGTGGATTATTTTTTCCAGTAATAAAAAAGATTCCGGTCTTGAGTGGAACGCGCAAGACTGGTAACTATAGCAACGCTAGTCGGTCAACAAACCCCGCTGAAGCCCAATCCTACACGAGAGCTTCCGCGCGGCTCATGTCAGACAGTAACAGGCCATCCGGAGGCGCACAGAGCTTTTGGCCGCGATATTGTATATCCAATTATAATTAATTAACTATCAGAACTTATAAGACGCTGTGTGAGAGGTGGAATCCTCCCCGTTTCTCACAGTCTCCGGCATGTAGAGTCAATTATTACTATTTATTATTGTTATGTTATTATAATATATATATCATATATAGTATATATATATACATATCTACCTAGTATTTATCTATATTGGGATGGGGTGAGATTGGACTACGCCCACGGGTAGGGGGAGGTGGTAAGGGAAGCTCAGGATCATGCCATCAGGGAATAGCCCAGGGGGTGTATGGTATAAACAGCTGTTTTGTAAATATCTATATTGGTTGTGCACCAAGGTGTGGGTATAGTGTATTGGGTGATTGTTATTTTTAGTGTCAAGGTTTATTTCGTATTCACACAATGCACTTTCATTTCCCTATTTAAGGGCTGCCTCCATTTGGTGTTTGGGGCTGAAGGTGGCGCTGGCTTGATGGAGAGTCAACACGAGAGGCGTATGTTTTGGTTAGGCTATGGTATGCTATCGTGATTATGCTTGTTGATTGCGATGCAGGCTCATTCTTTCTTCTTTTTCTTCTTGGGAACGTGTCTTGATTTTATTGTGAATGTTATTGGAGAATAAAACTATCACTTTTTCTTTGTCCCGAGGACCATTGCCCCTCATTTATTCCCACACTATCCGGAATCCTCGGTTGGCCGTTATCCAGAGTACGTGGGGCGACCCCGCCGGTCCCTCACCCGCTGTCACCGAGAATTGGCGCGCTGCCAGACGCTGTCACCGAGTGTGAGGAGAGTTGAAGGAGAAGATGGCGGTTGACCTAGTTTCAAAGTTTATGACGTTTGTACTCGGTAATACCGGTGTTGAAATGAGTGTACTCGGTGTGAAAATGTCCACATCGCGTCAACCCTAGTACCATTGCATTATGACTGTGTTACTAACTTCATTAAAATCAAGGCATTGCAATGTTTGCAAAATTCGCTCTAGCACGATCTTTCTCAGAATCATTGAAAAACGTCCACACCGCAGACATATTGGCGCTTACCCAGACAAGCGTGTGTTGGCCGCGCTTTTTGTTTACGCCATGAAAAATTTGTGTTTCGGTGATAAAAGTATTTCGGTCGAAAACCGAAAATACGCTTTTGGGCCATTTTCGAAACTTCATTCACCGAAACTTTTCGGTGGCCGAAAATGCGGTGCATCCCTAATACAGTACACAGCATCATCCGCATATATACCTGGCAGGTCACTGTTGGTGGACAGTAACTTGCCACATCATTTGTGAATAAGCTAAATAATAGAGGTCCTAGAATTGAACCTTGGGGTACTCCTAGGTTATTCTCACAAGGCATAGATTTCATGTTTTGAACTCTTAACACATTGAAGTCTTGAGGAAAGATATGATTCAATCATTTTAGGGATATTTCTCAGAAAGGAAAGAAAGAAAATGAAAGACTCAGATTACCAGCTATGAGATCTGATTGTTGTCATCCCCTGCTGCTGGAAACACAGAGGTATCAATATTGCAGTTGAACTTGCCAAACGGCTCATCCTGTGAGAAGACTCCGTTTGGGTATAGTGAGTGTTAAGACCCTCAACCCATGCTGCATAACAGAAACACAACAGAAAAACCAACGCTCCAGGCGTCAGGACGATAAGATCAACTCTGTGATACAGTTTAGCACCACAACCATGGCCTGAGTGATTTATCGCAACGCCAAACATTATGGCAAGTCCAGGAATCAAAGCACGGACAGAGCAGTGCCAGAGGATACAACATCTTAGCGCCATGCCTGGAAAGAGTCATAAGATCAACACGAAGGACTCTGTGGACAGAGGAGTCCGCCAAGGTCTATGAAACACGGCAAATCCAGTGGCCGAACGCGGTGAGTCCTCCTTGCTGTCTGTCTCCTGTTCAGTGCATTCGCGGTGAGGTGGTGCTATCCGGCCGAGCTGTCGGTTCTATTATTCCAACTAGCTTGGGCTGACTGCCTTGGCTTGCGGCGAGCTAGGAGAAATACAAATGACATGCACGCGCAGTTTCTTAAGTGCTGAATGAACACTGCAAACGAAACAGTAGGACAACACCACCTTGTGTGAACTAGGAGTGCGGGGTTATCGAGCTTTCGGGTCAGAGCTTGGTTTTAAGAGTATTATAGAGAGAATAGATTAACAACGTGTTGGTATTCCATCCTGATCAGGCATAGAGCACAGGGATCTATGTTTTTCCGATCCGCCGAGCAGATCTAGTAGTTGTGGACTAATACGAGCTGGACTTCATTAGCCAGTGTAACAGGTGACCTAGTAGACCACTTCTACCTTCTAGAGCTTGTGTGGAGCGAACGAGGATGAGAGCCCACTATATAGTGATGAATGCGCGAGCAATGCGAGGCTTAATAGTGAACTCGTGCCTGTCACCATCTGCGAAGACCTCTCACCACCCTGAGTGGAGGGGACCTGATGGAGGTGATGGACCAGAACCATAAGGAGCCAGGTGAGAAACGATTAGGAAGCTAAGTAATCGGCGATATATATATAGGATAATGAAACAGATGAGAAAGCTCTCTGTAAGACTTAAGCTTGGTGGGTATTTGTGGTGAATTCCATAAATAATAACACATGATGAAAAACATTTCTTGTGACTATTTCTTTTGTTCATTTAAATCTTTCTGTTCCGGCTGGTTGCGTCTACCCAAGTACACTAGCGGAAAGCTAATGATAGATCCTCTCCCGTCCTGCTAAATGATCCTTAAAAAGGAGATGTCCCATGAATACTTCAGTGGTCACTGCAGATCCAGTGAAGATCAATATAGTAATGCTAAAGCGTCACTTCCGCATACTTGGCTAGTAAAGAGGTTGGAGAGCTGTTAGTACAGAGTGGCTCTATTGGCTCGTATACACCCAATTCCTAAGATCATTCAACCTACTACTGGGAGGCGCCTTCTGATCCTCCGTTTCATAAAATTCGACGTAAGGAAATGAGATTCAACACACTTAACAGAAAAATGATTACGAAATCCTCAACAGATGGTCACGCTTTCAAATATCAAAGCACATACTACACCCTAAAAAACCAGAGGTCTATCGTTTGTGCTGTGTTATAGATATTAACAGATCTCACATATTCTTCTGTAGTGATACACTAGTTATGGATCTAGTCATATACACACTTAGGGTATTTGTTTTGCAGGATGCAATGACGGTCAGATGATCGGAAATGAAGAAAAAATTGAAAACAAAGAATAGAACCAGGGGGAGCAAATATTTTGTTGTTTCTGCCCTCTTTGGTAGGCGAAGTACTAAGTCAGTGAACAAGCAATACTAGACCTGAGATTGCAACGTTCAATGCATCAAAAACTTGACAGGAAAACCACAACCAACCCAATCTATTCCACGCTCAATCGTGATCGAGGTTAGACTCATAGCTGTTATCTAAGCAAATTTTACGTTCCCTTGGATTTGTGACTGTCTCGACCAGCTTGGTCCTATGCAACGAGTTCACAAGATAATAAGGGGATTTGCAGGTAAAACCTAGTCGCAACCCAACCAGCAGCCGTGTCCACAAATGAACAATCATCTTCGTGGGCATTCCAGTCACTGAGTCTCCACAGCTGTTTGTAATACGTAGAATACCCGTTGCATCTTTGTAATATGCGGATTTACAGTATTTCTAGTAGTTATAAATCTCTATTAATGGCGTGCTTTGTTCGGGAAGAGAATTAGAGCAAGTCACGATCAAACAGCCTCAACCCTCTTGGCTATTTGCCCACGCCACATTCAGCGTCCCTCTCCGCAGTATGTAATGTCCACTGGTTTATCAGTAGCCCGAGAGCGATCCAGTACACCAACAATCTATAAACAGAACAAGAATACAATCTGCAGACATCTACGTTCCTTCAGAGATGCCCCTCAAGAATAGATTGCGACCTGAGGAAGTTGTCGCACCTCGTCGCCAAGATGACGATTCTTAGCTGCGACAGGGTTGAGCAACCGTTGCAACCTGTATTTCCCTCGCAGTACAAGGTCCAAACATTGTCCAATCAGAATAATTCGCTCCATAGGAGGATCTCTGTTCAGAAAAAAAAAAGGGCCGGGTTTTCTAAGATCCATAAAGACTGTGGTTGGTCCCGCCAGTCCACCTTGCATCTAAAAGAATGATGGATGCCAGATATGTCAAGTCGCCCAACACAGTCTGCTGGAAGTACAATGATACGACCTTCATGGCTTGTTGTTGGTCCTAAAATGCACTAAGTGACAGAACATTACCAGATCATGTCAAATCCATTGAATTAGGTTATCAGGTTTTTTCGTTCGTTTCCCCTGAGTGACGGTGATGTTAAAAAAAATCTAACGCGCTGTGGTGGGATCGCTTGTTCTCTTGAGACCAATGATGAGCCAAGAACTGGAACAACCAATGAGCGACGGCACAGCAAAGTGGGTGCACATGGCTCAGGGACAGCAGGACATCGATGTCCTCTTCCACTTTCGGCTGTAAAGCACTGCCACACACTGAATGACTCAGCCTATACTGTCTGAATACATGTGTCACCTGGTGCAGGTGAGAGGTCAGAGATCAGCGTGGTGCAGGTGAAAGCTTAGAGGTCAGCGTGGTGTGCGCAGGTCAGAGGTCAGCGTGATGCAGGTGAGAGTTCAGAGGGTCAGTGTGGTGTAGGTGTGAGGTCAGCGTGGTGCAGGTGAGAGGTCAGCGTGGTGTGTGCAGGTCAGATGTCACCTATGTGTGCAGAGAGGTTCAGAGGTCAGCGGTGCAGGTGAGAGGGTCAGAGGTCAGCCGTGGGTGCGGGTCAGAGGTCAGCGTGGTGCGGGTCAGAGGTCAGAGTCGGCGCGGGAGTCCCTACCCAGGTCCACCTCAAGCCAGAGAAACCAGGCCCTGGCAGGACGGCCAGCTGCAGCTTGTAGGCCAGCGTGTGGTGTAAGACGGCGCCGGCGCGCGCGCTGAACCCGGGCCTGGCGGGCCCAGCGAGGCGCCCAGCCGCGGCAGCCACCTCCCTTGGACACCCTCCCACCGGAGGAAGTCGCCCGCACGCCTCCCGCAGGGTGCACAGCACCTGGGAGCAATTACAATTACACTAGGGCATTTAGCAGACGCTTTTATCCAAAGCGACTTACGTCGGGTATACACAACACATTGACACACCGACGCAAGAGTCAACCATGCAAGGCGACAGCCAGCTCGTCAGGAGCCAGTTTAGGGCTTAAGTGTCTTGGCTCAGGGACACATCGACACTCAGTTTAGCTTACGATATCTGGTTGGATCGAACTACAACCTTTTGTTACAAGACAACTCGCTCTTATCATCATTGCGCTGAAGCTAAGCCGCGAACCCCGCGGCTGCGGGTCAGTCACTCCGAGGGGGCCCAATGGGACAACCACCTTCACACCCTTAACCATTAACCCTTAACTGGAAAACTCCTCAAGAACGAAGGAACACTCAGAATGGGATGGCTCCAGCCCCAACCCATAGGGAGTGCATGTAGAATATATGATGACATAACCGCGAGAGTAATCTCGGACTAAAAAATAACCTTGACTTGGCGCTTTAGAGACGGAATTCTGCTACAACTACAAGGGGGCAAGAGGGGGGGGGGGGGTCTCTCCTGGAAGACTCCCCGGGTCGGGGGTCCTTGGGGGAGAGGACTCACCCTTGAAGCCCGGGGAGGAAGGCGAGGGGGGTCCGTCGTCAGTCAGCCCTGCGGGAGGAGCGCTGGCCAGCAGCAGTGCACCATGGGTAACAGCTCGCCCTCCGCCTCGCGCAGAACGCACACGCACAGCTCCAGGATGTCCAGCACCTGCAGGCGGAGACGCATCAGTGTGAGCATGTACGCACGCAAGCACACACGCACGCAAGCACACACACCCACACAGTACCTTGAGTCTGATGCGGAGGCTGGGGTCTGACAGCAGATGGGTGCACCGTTGCATCACACTTCCCTTCGTGGATGACGATGTGGGCAGGGAAGCTCCTTCTTCACATCCGGCCCCTCCTCTTCCTCTGCCCTCTTCTGGGCCACTTTTCAAAACAACAGCCACAAAGTGGTGACTAGGTCATCCTCCTGACATGTTAACATTGTGGTGACTAGGTCCTCCTCCTACTAACATGTTAACATTGTGTTGACTAGGTCCTCCTCCTCCTAACATGTTAACATTGTGTTGACTAGGTCCTCCTCCTCCTAACATGTTAACATTGTGTTGACTAGATCCTCCTCCTCCTAACATGTTAACAGTGTGTCATCGCCGTGTTGACTGAACACAGATCTTTACCCGGCTCCTCCTCCTCCTCCTCCTCTGCTCCGATGCCCTGGGCCAGCTCCTTCTGCCGGCGGTGGTCCAGGAGGAACTGCCTGACGTCCAGAAGCGCGTCATGTCCTCGCGGGCCGAGGGCCCCGAGCCCCTACCCAAGCCCTGCTCGTCCGTCCGGACGGCCCCTGGCGCGCCCAGGTGGTCCCTTGCTGGGGGGGAACCAACTCACTGCAGGGGGAGGGGGTTAGTCACGGATGAGTGGCTGATTATGGGGGGGGGGGGGGGGGCGGTGGGGGGGTCTTTTGTGTGAATAAACTTAGAATACTGTAGTTTTGCTTTTGTATGTGTTTAAATTAGCTCATTATCTCAACTGTCAAATACTAGGAAAAAATCAGTATTTTAAAATTATATTTATTATTACTTTTAGTAAAATGAAAGTGTCAGTCTAACATTTGGATCAATAATAATAATTTTCCATGCGTGTCCATGCACACGGACGCCGACTGAGGACGTCGGGAGTCGAACCCAGGGCCCCTCACCGGCCCCCAGGGGGCGGAACCTCACCGAGAGCCTTCATGAGGGAGTGCAGCACGGCGCAGAACAGCGCCGCCATGTGGTCGTACGAGAGGTCCAGGGCCAGCAGCACGTCGCCCACCATGTCCCCCACCAGGGGCAACAGGCTGGGGTCCGAGTGGGCCAGGATCACCGCCAGCACCCGGGGGGCCTGTGGACCAGAGAGCACCGTGTGAAGCGTGGGGGAGAGAGAGAGAGCAGAGAACAGGGCGAGAGATGGGAAACGAAGAGAGAGAGAGAGAGAGAGAGAGAGAGAGAGAGAGAGAGAGAGAGAGAGAGAGAGAGAGAGAGAGAGAGAGAGAGAGAGAGAGAGGGGGAGAGAGAGAGAGAGAGAGAGAGAGAAGAGAGAGAGAAAAAAGAGAGAGAGACGCGCTCGTAGAAGCAAGTTCTTGGGAAGCGGCTCTGATTTGGTCGCGTGCGTCCGAACGGGGCCTGGCCTAATCAGGGAGACGGGTTACCCTGCGGGCTGTGCTGGAAGCCGGTGTGCAAGTTGAGGGAGACGTCGTTGAGCAGGTAGTCATCCGCCAGTTGTCGCAGAATGAGTTGCCAGCGGCGGACGCGTAGCCACAAGGCCGCCGCGCGACGTCCATGCGGACGCACACGCAGCGGCGGCGCGGCTGAACCAGCAGCGCCTCGTCCCCGCGCCTTCTCCAGCACGGGGGTACAGCAATGTCATCAGCAGGGGATGGAAGGCGGGGGCCCAAGGGCGTGGGCGCCGCAGGCCCACGCCCTCGAGCACTGGATGCACAGCTGCCAAGATGTTACTGTTTGAGCTGGTGGACGGAGGAGGAGGAGGAGCAGGAGGAGGAAGAGACCACATGGGAGGAGGCTGGAGCTGCTTGATGCCACTCTAGCAGTGGAGATATCGGAGCAGCCTGGATGGACTGAGACAGCATGGAGGGAGAAAGAGAGAGAGAGAGAGAGAGAGAGAGAGAGAGAGAGAGAGAGAGAGAGAGAGAGAGAGAGAGAGAGAGAGAGAGAGAGAGAGAGAGAGAGAGAGAGAGAGAGAGAGAGAGAGAGAGAGAGAGAGAGAGAGAGAGAGAGAGAGACACAGAGAGAAAGACATAGACATAGACATAGAGAGAGAGAGAGACAGAGACAGGGAGACAGAGAGACAGAGACAGAGAGACAGAGAGAGAGAGACAGAGACAGGGAGACAGAGACAGAGACAGAGAGAGAGAGACAGAGACAGAGAGAGAGAGAGACAGAGACCAGAGAGAGAGAGAGAGAGAGAGAGAGAGAGAGAGATATCTCATAACGTTTTGTGTCATGCATTTTGGCAGCAAAGGACCAACGATTAGCAAGTTACCATTATCAATTATTGATTCAGGTTCCAGTAATTTGCACAGTAACAGAATAATAACCCCCTTTTTTTTTAATTTCACTGTATGTAAAATTCTATTTTCTACAAAAACCTTTGAACTTTGCGGGTGACGAGGAGCAGCATGTTTACCTCCCGGTCCTGGGGGGCATCTGGGTGCTGGGGGCCGTGGCCAGGTTTCCAGTTCCTCTCGCTGGTGTACTCCTCTATGACCGCGCCACCCGCCGCTACAACGCCCTCCGACGCTCTCACCCGTCCCCCTCCCTCCTCCTCCTCCTGCCGCCGGGGCGTGGATCCCCCACCCTCCGCCCCCGCCCCCGAACCCTTGAACCCACGTCGCCAGACGACGACGAGGCGACGCCCACCGCGATGTGCGCGCCCTCCTCAGGGTCTCGTTCAGCACCATGGCCGCCTTGCTTCCCGGTAGGCCCGACCGACTCCCGGTACAGGTCCAGGAAGTGGTCCCACCAGCAGGTAGGTGTGTGGCCGTAGTAACCTGCAGACCAATCAGAATCAGCGTTTGATTGAATTAATTTGAACGGTTAAATCACACACAGGAAGAATCTGGAGCATGAAAAAAGACATGAGGAGCATGATGGAGAAAAGGGCGTATAAATCAGAATTAATGGCAGTTTTGGTTTTTGGCTGCAGTGTGGTCTTTCAGCCACTGGATGGCGGTAGAGTCGGCGTATTTGTGGCCAGTGGTTGGTTTCTAGTCGGCCTTCTCCACTGTTCAGAGATTCGAAAAAGGTTTTTGTTTGGAAGTCAGGGGGATGTTTCTGGTTGTTGTTTAGGCCGTGGCCAGCCTGAAGCGATTTCGGTACTGTTCTTCATACAGTTTGGATGAAATACACCCTTGTTTCTTTGAACGGTGGCCTGGTTATGAAGCATCATTTCGATCCCTTTCTGCTGTGTTACCCCCCCTACCACGTCTGCCACTTTAGGGCTGCTACACACTGGCCCAACCGTTGGCCATCTGAAACGTTCGGGGAGAATAATACGAGTTCGGGAACAAATCATTTCCGTTTATTCAGCTGTGTTGGAAGCTTTTGGAGCCGCGCGGACGGTGCCTGGCCCGATTCAACATTTTAAGTCTGAGAGCATTGGTGGTCTGAGGACTTGAGCCCTCGGATACACTGATGGGATCAGAGTATCCGATGAATCAGCGCGGTGTGTGAGAGGGGCGGACCTAGCGGCCACGAGACTAGCGCCCTGCGTCTCGCTCAAGCGCAGAACGTGCACGCTACTGTGTAGTTGGCAGGAGTCTCCGCGGCGTGTTTCAATGAAACTCTTCTGCCGAATCGGATGAAAGCAGCTGGCCGTTGTTTTGAGTCTGGGCTGTGTGTGGGCCCCTTTTAGGGTCCTAAAAGCAGCGATCCCGGTGGGATGGAACGTGAATGAGGCCATACGTAGGCCTCGCCTCTGACTATAAGCGATGTGGTTGTGTGACGGGGGGGGTCAGCTCTGACCTAGAGTGCGACAGATGTCCATGAGCACGGAGAAGATCTTCTCGTCCCTGAAGTACAGGAAGTGCTTCCTCTGGGCGTTGCCGGCGAGGGGGTCTTCCGAGGCCGCCCCCGAGGTCGCATCCATGACGGCGACGGAACACCTCTCCTCCACGATGCGAACGTCCCTCACGTCCAGCTCAAGGACCTGAACAGGAAACAGAAAGTGCTGCGTAAGCAAGACTTACAACCCTGGTTTATCAGGATTATATCATAACTTTCACTGATTTAACAATCTACTATTTGTTTTACTAAAGGTGGCATATTATACCACCAGGTGTGAGTGGGATTAGACGTTATAAACTGCTTTTAAAATCTGCCTCTTCTGACATCACAGGTGGGCGTGTCCACCTGCGACGGATAGATGAGCAACGTTTGCTACAGTCCACTGGGGCGGCCGGTAGACTAATCCATCGAGCACAGATCTAGGTGCACTTGTGATGTCAGAAGACGCAGATTTCGCAGATTTCCACGGTTAATCACACTCACACCTGGTGGTATGATATGTCACCTTTAACACTTAATAACAATACGTAGGCATTATTTATCATGTTGTGACGCAAAAATGTACAGATAACTGCCATAATTTGTCATAAATATGTATGAATAAACACACACAAGATAAAAAGTGAGGGTCAAGTGATGTGAACTTCAACGCCCGTCTGCCGCCCTCGGAGAATGAGGAGCAGGAGGAGGAGGAGGAGGAGGCGGTTGCCACGGGGACGCACCTGCATCAGGGCCATGGAGATGCGCTGGAGGTGGGCGGCGGAGTTGAGGGCCCGGCCGACCAGGGGCCCCAGCAGCTTGAGGTACCCCAGGAACACGTTGAGCGCCAGCAGCTTCCTGTGGTCGTCGGCCGCCCTGAGGAGGCGGGGCAGCGAGGTGGCGAGGGCGTGGAGGTTCTCCGACAGCACCTCCACGAACGTCTGGCCGGGGCTGGGGCCGCCAGCCTGGTCGCCGTGGTAACCGTCGCGCCCGCGCTCCGACGCCGCCCTCAGGGCCGCCTCGCACCTGCGAGGGGGCGGGGGGTGGGGGGTTTGGATCCAACGTTAGTGACGGCGCCCGGCGTCATGGCGATGGGCGGCCGGAGTCACGTTCAGCGGACGCTCAAACCCAAAGCCGCTTAAGTGGAACAAAGCCCCACGGTCTGAAGCGCTACCGCCGCGTTTACACCCCTAGGATGACTCGGGGCAGGCTGCAGGGTAGCCATGGTTACATCGCAGGGAGCACCTCTCAAAGTGCATCTTAACGCAACGCTAGAGCTAACACAAGGGCTACCATGGGTTAGAAGTGGTTCTTAACTCAACACTAGAGCTAACACAAGGGGTACCATAGGTCCATGGTTTAGAAGTGATTCATGGCAACAGTAAAGAGGTATTAGTAAAAGTTAATAATAATAGTAGATGATAGTCATTATCATAATAAATAGTAATTGTAATAATTACTATTCTTAAAAAGTATAATAGTAAACATTAATAGTAATAGTCATAGAAATAATGAACGTGGATAGTAATAGTTATAGACTATAGTAATAGTACACGTTGATAGTAATAGTCACAGTAATAGTAATAGTAAACGTGGATGGTTAGTTTTAGTCACAGTAATAGAAAACATTGATAGTGATGGTAAACATTGATAGTAACATTAAACGTGGCTAGTAATAGTAAAGATGGGTAATAATAGTAAAGGTGGGAGTGATAGTGATAGTACAAGTGGATAGTGATGGTAATAGTGATGGTAACAGTACACGTGGATAGTGATAGTGATAGTGATGGTAATAGTGATAGTAATAGTACACGTGGATAGTGATAGTCATAGTGATGGTAATAGTGATGGTAACAGTACACGTGGATAGTGATAGTGATAGTGATGGTAATAGTGATGGTAACAGTACACGTGGATAGTGATAGTGATAGTGATGGTAATAGTGATGGTAACAGTACACGTGGATAGTGATAGTGATAGTGATGGTAATAGTGATGGTAACAGTACACGTGGATAGTGATAGTGATGGTAATAGTGATAGTGATGGTAATAGTGATGGTAACAGTACACGTGGATAGTGATAGTGATAGTGATGGTGATAGTGATGGTAACAGTACACGTGGATAGTGATAGTCATAGTGGCTTGTGGTGGTCACCTCTCTCGTACGCGGGGCTCCTCGTCGTTCACGGCCCCCACCAGGGCCTCCAGCAGGGGCCCCATGCACTCGCCCCCCAGGGAGCGGGCGCAGTGCCCCAGCAGGTGGTCGGCCAGCGCCACCAGCTCCAGGCGCACCCTCCAGTGGCGGTGGCCGGCGGTGCAGGAGATCAGCCTCTTCAGCAGCAGGGCCAGCTGCCCTGCGGCCCCCCTCACCCAGTCCGGGGACCGCCGCACCACCAGCTTCCCCGCCAGCCCCCCCGGGTCCGCCTCCCCCCTGGGGGCCGCGCCCCGGAGCTGGGCGTCGCCCATCACCAGGGCAACGGTCCGGTACCACACCTGGAGGTCCACAGGTGGAGGGGAGGGTCAACACACTTATTGATGCCATTATTCAGAATAAGAGTTTTTCTATTCATGGAAACTTAAAATAAAATGTATACATTTATATGTATGATAAATACATGTTTTAATGTTTGCAACACTTTGAACTATTCAACTTCTTGGGTTTGGGGTGGTGCTGGTTTGTGGGGGGGGGGGGGTGGTGGTTTGGGGGTGCTGGTGGTGGTGGTGTTGGGGGTAGTGGTGGTGGGGGGTTGCTGGTGGTGGGGGGGTGCTGGTTTTGTGGGGGGGTGCTGGTGTTTGTGGGGGGGGTGGTGGTTTGTGGGGGGGTGGTGGTTTGTGGGGGGTTGGTGGTTTGTGGGGGGTTGGTGGTTTGTGGGGGTTGTGGTGTTTGTGGGGGGTGGTGGTTTGTGGGGGGTTTGGTGGTTTGTGGGGGGTTGGTGGTTTGGGGGTTGGTGGTGTGTGGGGGGTGGTGGGTGGTAGTGGTGTTGGGGGTAGTGGTGGTGGTGGGGTTGCTGGTGGTGGTGGGATGGTTGGTTGGAGGGTGGTGGTGTTGGGGGTAGTTGGGGTGGGGGGGTTGCTGGTGGTGGGGGGGTGCTGGTTTGTGGGGGGGGTGGTGGTTTGGTTGTGGGGGTTGGTGGTTTTGGGGGTGTGGTGGTTTGGGGGTGTTGGTGGTTTTGGGGGGTTGGTGGTGGTAGGTGTTGGTGTGGGGTAGTGGTGGTGGGGGGTAGCTGGTGGTGGGGGATGGTGGTTTGGGTGGGGTGATGGTGGTTGTGGAGGGGTGGTGGTTTGTGGTTTGTGGTGGGGGGTGGTTTGGGGGTTGGTGGTGGTTTGGGTGGGGGTGGTGGTTTGGGGGGGTGTGGTGGTTGTGGGGGTGTGGTTGGGGTAGTGGTGGTGGTGGGGGGTGTTGGTGGTGGTGGGTGGTGGTTGCTGGATGGTGTGGTGGTGGTGCTGGTTTGTGGTGGTGGTGGTGCTGGTTTGTGGTGGTGGTGGGTGCTGGTTTGTGTGGGGGGGTGGTGGTTTTGGGGGGTGGTGTGGTGGTGTGTGGTGGTGGTGTTGGGGGGGGTTGCTGGTGGTGGTGGGGGTGCTGGTTTGTGGGGGGGTGGTGGTTTGGGGGGGTGGTGTACCCTGGAGGTGGGTTGGATACAGGTGAGCTAAGCCGGGGTGGGAGCCTGTGAACGTGGCTGCGCGTACGACAACAACAGAGGACAGTGTGTGTGTGTGTGTGTGTGTGTGTGTGTGTGTGTGTGTGTGTGTGTGTGTGTGTGTGTGTGTGTGTGTGTGTGTGTGTGTGTGTGTGTGTGTGTGTGTGTGTGTGTGTGTGTGTGTGTGTGGGGGGTTGACTAACCTTGATGGCCCGGACGGTGACGGCGTGTCCGTGCCGGGGGTCTCCGGCCACCAGCCGGGTCAGCGCCCCGGTGATGCCGGGCAGGAAGGACGCCATGGCGCTCCCCGCCGCCCGCCGCTCCTCCTCGCCCAGCGCGGCGTGCTGCTCCCCCCCCCCGCCTCGGCCGCAGTCGCACTGGCCCCCCAGGGTCAGCAGCACGCCCAGGGCCCCCAGCTGCACCTCCCGGCTCTGCTCCCCCTCCCCGAGGGCCAGCAGCAGGGACACGGCGGCCCCCAGCTCGGGCAGCGTGGCGGGCTCGTACAGCCGCGGCAGCACGTCCCCGTAGGCGGCGTGGAGCAGGGCGCTCAGGCAGCGCAGCACCGTCGCCTTCAGCTCCTCCGACACGCCGGGCGCCGGCCGTCCCGGGTCGCGGGGCGAGGCGAGGCAGAGGCACAGCTCCGACAGCAGCTCGCGCAGCGTGTCCCAGCTGTGCACGCAGGTGGTCTCCAGGACGCGGCTCACGGCCTCCACCGCGGACTGCGTCAGGCGCTCGCGGCGCGGCGTGGCCGCCGGCAGCCGCAGGACGAGGCGCAGCGGGAACAGGACGTACTCCTGCAGCTGCTGCAGCGTGGCGTGGTCCAGCTCCTTCAGCTGCCCCCCCAGCGTCTCCACGTTGGCCACGGTGGGCTCCCGCGTCAGCAGGACGCACGCCGGCCTCAGGTAGGCGAAGGCGATCTTAGGGTTGTCGATCTGGGTCATGGTGGGGGCGGATGGTTGCTCGCTGGAGAAGGAGGGAGGGAGGGAGGGAGGGAGGGAGGGAGGGAGGGAGGGAGGGAGGGAGGGAGGGAGGGGATTATATATTACACTATTATTATTATTATGGTTTAGGCCCAAAATATTTAACTGATAGGAGCCCACTACATAAGCCTTCGAGACCACTAAGATCCTCTGAGACCAATCTGTTGATTATCCCCAGTGTAAACACGAAACATGGGAAAGCAGGATTTAGTTACTATGCAACAAATAGCTGGAATAAACTCCCTGAGGGTTTAAGACTTGCCCCAACTCTGAGCACCTTTAAAACAAGACTTTTATGTTTGCTTTAGCTTTCTGCTAAATCTTAAATACATTGCACGTTCTAAAAAGCTTTTCTAACTTTGCCTTTATTTTCTATTTTAATACTAAAATGCTTTTTTAAACTTTCTATTTTACTCATTTCTTTGCATATGTTTTCTTTTACTTATCTATTATTTTATGTTATTGTATGACAATGTTTATATGTGAAGCACTTTGAGTCTGCCTTGTGTATGAACAGTGCTATATAAATAAAGTTGCCTTGCCTTGGCTATTAAACTACCGTCGTTAAATAAAACAACAGGGCGACATTAAATTACGTTGAGGAGCCGGCGACTTTTTGGCACCAAATCAACCCTCAAACATTCAAGAGTCCTTAATTTGCCCCGAGAGGCGGTTGTTTCTGCCGCAGTAGCTACCCAGGTGGAGAAACACGCACTCCCATCACAATAGAAGAACATGTGAATAACCCACAAACACAACGGTAATGATTACGATTATACCATGGATCCTATTGCTATCGATGCATATAAAAGGCGAAACTCAATGGTATCAATCATTTCAATGTAACAACTTAACATTATGCATAGTTCTACAATTTGTATATTTCTACAGTCTTGATATAAACTACAATTTAATCAACAAGAGCCTACCTTAACCTTGGAGTTATTCAGCGATGAAGTAATTGAGAAATGCACACATGCATGATGTGGACCATAACATTGGACTTTTTTAGGGAGAATGAACTCAGCCTCCACACGTTGAGGGTGTTGCGGCTGACGTACTAAACACGCGACTCGTCCCGACCGCACAACACCACGTGGCTTCCGGTCATTTCGATTTATCTTAAGTAAATGTACCCAACGATCATTTACCTCATCTTATTTATCGGTAAATGAGATAGTTTGGACTACATGTTTCGGTTTCTGTATAAATCATATTAACAGACTCGCTTTATTGAGACGTATCTCCTTTAAACTGCAAATTAAATCCTATTTCGACAAGCCTCTGGACCTTTACTTTGGAAATACAGCTTTACTAAACGGAAATGGTGTTGTCGCTACGGAAACTCGTGTTTTGATTGCTTTCTACTCCTGGCAGCACCGGTAGCTCCTCGGACGACCACGAATCGTGTCTGTAAACACAAACGAGCCCCCCGTGATCGGGTGTGAACGATGTCGCTCCGGTCCCCCCGCGTCAGCTCCAAAGCCCCGGGAGGTCGAGTCGGTGTGGTCGATGAGCTGAACACACCTCTGGACGCCCACCCTGGGAGGGAGGCTAGCTGCTAGCTGAGGACCCGAGGACCGTAGATGTCGCTGTTATACAAACGCCATGAATTAAACGTTGCACTACATGCCATCTTTATAACACAGGTTTGTAATGAGGTCTGCTGTGTGAATGGAGGTCACGTGTGTGTGGTGGTGAAATGAGAACGAAGCTAAGGTTAGCCTAGCAACGCTTCTGAATACAGCCTTGTATTCACTAGCTCTGTTGGCTAGCTAGCAAAGGTCTAAGGTAATAATAGTCACTGAGGCTGAATAGATCCAACTAAGCTGAGCACTGTCAAATACATTGCCAAACGTATAGGGCTAATCATGCACTACAAAATGACAGTACAGACATCGTCCCTCTTGTGACCCTCTGTGTCGGTGTCTCAGGTACCTGACGTGGACGAGCGATAGCCACTGCAGTCTGCAGCGGAAACACAAATCATGGACGAGGAGTCGTTGGAGGCGGGCATCACCGCCTACCGGGCCCAGCTCCAGCAGGTGGACACGGCCTTGTCGGCAGGCCTGGACCCCAGCCACCAGGCGGACCTGCTGCAGCTCAGAGAGGACCTGGCCCAGCTGATAGAGCTGACCGAGGCCAGCCTGATCTCGGTGAAGAAGAGCCAGCTGCTAGCCAGCCTGGAGGAGACCACTGGTGGAGTGGTCTCGAAGCCCGGCGGGGAACACGAGGCCAACGGAGGCTTCGACCACGAGTTCGCTGCTTTCTACTCGGAGCTGGAGGGCCCGTCCGGGAGCAGCGCCGGCGGGAGGGTGAACGGCGAGAGACGAAGAGGAGGAGGAGGAGGAGGAGAACGGTCACGATGATGACGGTGTTGGTGATGAGGAGGATGGTGCCGAAGACACGCTCAGCGGCACCAAGGTGCAGGCGCCGTACCGGACCACCTGGGGGACGCTGGAGTACCACAACGCCATGGTGGTGGGCCGCGAGGCGCCGGACGGGGACGAGGCGCAGGTCAGGGTGCTCTACGTCTACCCCACCCACAAGTCCCTGAAGCCCTGCCCCTTCTTCCTGGAGGACAAGTGTCGCTTCGAGACCAACTGCAGGTAGGCGTGTTCCGCCAGACGTCTGCACACAGGGGGACGCCAGCGAGTCATATGGACCCTGCGGGACCACCGGGTGTAAGAGGTTGACATGCCATCACATTAACATTACATTTACATTTAAGGCATTTTTGTAAAAGTGACTTACAATAAGTCCATTTGTCGGAAGAAGGAGGCAGCAATATATCGCTGTCAGAACAGTAAGGATGTTCATAGAACCTAGAATTGCCGGATTGCAAGCCAAAGCAACATATAATGATAAATAGCAAACACTTTTAAACACGGCTAAACAGATACAGTGCAGGTAGGAGTCGAGGCCTTTCGGGATTAGAACCCAGAACCTTTTGGCTCAGAGTCAGACGCCTTAACCGCCGGGCTCGGACTCCAGTGTTCACTCCGGGGCTGACTTGTTCTTCCTCTGGATGTGCTCCGGCTCCATGGGGGGTCTCCCCTCAGGTTCTCCCACGGGGAGGTGGTGTACGCGTCGGAGCTCAGGCCCTTCCTGGAGCTGGACCTCAGCCACCTGCTGGAGGGCTCCGCCTGCCGGGCGCGCCACGAGGACGGCATCTGGTACCCCGCCCGCATCCTGGGTCAGCCACACCCTCTCTGTGTGTGTGTGTGTGTGTTTGTACATACCAATTAAATTGTATATATTTACAAGGTTGATGTGATTTACTAGTAGTCGGCACCTGAAGCATTTACATCTTGTTAACCATGCACACTAAATTGTTAAACCTTCCTGCATATTCTATTGTTTATTATTTATTGTTATTTGTGTGATGTATTGTGCTACAAAATCAAAGAGCCCATTTATGAACCGTAAGGTTACTTTAGGTCCCTCTCTCTTCTCTCTCCCTAGGTTAGTATAGATTACTTAAGATTAGTGTAAAACTTGTGTTCCCTCTCCATTAGGTTATTTAAGGTTGATGTTAATCTGTGTTCCGTCCCCCTAAATGAGTATTGGTTATTTAAGGTCAGTATTGGTCACGTAAGGTCAGTGTTGATCTGCGTTCCCTCTCCCTTAGGTGAGTAAAGGTTACTTAAGGTCAGTGTTAATCTGCGTTCCCCCTCC
Source organism: Melanogrammus aeglefinus (assembly GCA_900291075.1). Lineage (NCBI taxonomy): Eukaryota > Metazoa > Chordata > Actinopteri > Gadiformes > Gadidae > Melanogrammus > Melanogrammus aeglefinus. Next base: position 217,630 of record OLKM01000558.1, on the reverse strand, counting down.
CTTAGGTGAGTAAAGGTTACTTAAGGGCAGTGTTAATCTGCGTTCCCCCTCCCTTAGGTGAGTAAAGGTTACTTAAGGTCAGTGTTAATCTGCGTTCCCCCTCCCTTAGGTGAGTAAAGGTTACTTAAGGGTCAGTGTTAATCTGCGTTCCCCCTCCCTTAGGTCAGTAAAGGTTATTTAAGGTCAGTGTTAATCTGCGTTCCCCCTCCCTTAGGTGAGTAAAGGTTACTTAAGGGCAGTGTTAATCTGCGTTGCCCCTTCCTCCCTTCCTTCCTCCTGTGTAGAGATTGACAACGGCTTCTACACTGTGAAGTTCGACTCCCTGTTACTGAAGGACACGGTCGTCGAGGGTGACGGCGTAATCCCACCAATGAGAGAAGACGACCTTTCCTCGTCCGACTCGTCGGACCAAGACGATGACGAAGACGGCGTCTTCGCCAAAGGTCTGTCTCGTTCTCTGTCCCTTTCTCTCGCTCTGTCGAGTTGTCTGTCTGATAGCGCTGGGTATTGCCAGGTACCTCACAATTCAATCTGATTCTTTAGGTCTTCATTTGATTCGATATTGATTCGATATTGATCCAATTGCTTCGATATCGATTCAATAATACATGCAGATGACGAAAAATACTTGTATTGTATCGTATTGTTCCTGAGCTAAACTTGCAGCATAAAAGTTATAATCATAACATGGACAAATGTAGAAGGGCATGTACATTTAGGCATACTCGCTTCTAGATTACAATGACTGATTTCAAAAAGGTTCTGAATCGAGAACCAATAAACTGCAGTGCATTGATGAATCAATATTTTTACCCAGCCGTACTGTCTGAACATAGTTCACTTGCTCTCTCTCTCTCTTGCTCTCTCTGGCTTATGTATATATATTTATTTAGTATTGCTTTGAGGTAACTGTCATGCTACTCCGATTGATTTCTATCCTGTATAGAAATTCATTGTTGGCAGAAGGATGAATAAGATGAATGATATGAAATGTGCACCGCCGGAACTCGACTGAACAACAATAAAAAGTAAAAGGCAGTATGGGGTGAAGACGTCTCTCAGCATACACCACCACGCCACCCCCATGTTGGAGCAGTGTGTACCTCATTAAAACAAGCCCTGGCTGGTCTCAGCGTCTGGGGGAGACCAGCTGAGCTGCCTGTCCCCCCCCCCCCCTGTCCTCCGTAACTCGATTTGATCTGCACTGATAACTAATATCTTACTGTATTAATCATGATATCAATCTCTATTTAATATAATGGAATATCTTATTTGGTAGTTATTGATTTTCAAAGCACTATTATCTTGGTTGGGGAGGGGGGGGGTTGTCTGTTCAAATTGATCTGCTCAAGATGATAGAAAACCTAATAAATCGAAGGGGTAGAGATATAAAACACAAAAGAACGATAATGCAACGGGGGGATTACTGATCCCTCGTCACCTGTTGACATCGCCCTCCCTTCGTGTTCTAATCCCCCTGGGGAGTGGAACCCAAAAGGTCCCAATACCATAATAACGATAATACACTGTCGTGAACCTTGTGTTTAAAGGTGCTCTTCAAATAAGGCGTGTTCTAATGATAATATTGTTGTGGTCTTGCAGTGGTCCAGTCCCACGCTGGGGACTCGACCACCACCTCCTCCGGTGACTTCGGGGGCTGGGAGGCTCACACCCGGGGGATCGGCTCCAGGCTCATGCTGAAGATGGGCTACGAGTACGGGAAAGGTAGGCTGTTCCAGGCCTAAGTGCTAAGGGGAGTGTGTTCCAGGCCTAAGTGCTAAGGGGAGTTTGTTCCAGGCCTAAGTGCTAAGGGGAGGGTGTTCCAGGCCTAAGTACTAAGGGGAGGGTGTTCCAGGCCTAAGTGCTAAGGGGAGTGTGTTCCAGGCCTAAGTGCTAAGGGGAGTGTGTTCCAGGCCTAAGTGCTAAGGGGAGTGTGTTCCAGGTCTAAGTGCTACGGGGAGTGTGTTCCAGGCCTAAGTGCTAAGGGGAGTGTGTTCCAGGCCTAAGTGCTAAGGGGAGTGTGTTCCAGGCCTAAGTGCTAAGGGGAGTGTGTGTTCCAGGCCTAAGTGCTATGGGGAGTGTGTGTGTTCCAGGCCTAAGTGCTATGGGGAGTGTGTGCGTTCCAGGCCTAAGTGCTAAGGGGAGTGTGTGTGTTCCAGGCCTAAGTACTAAGGGGGGAGTGTGTTCCAGGCCTGAGTACTGAATGTGTTCCAGGCCTGAGTACTGAGTGTGTTCCAGGCCTAAGTACTAAGGCGAGTGTGTGTTCCAGGCCTGGGGAAGCAGCAGGAGGGCCGCGTGGAGCCCGTCATGGCGGTGGTCCTCCCCAAGGGGGCGTCCCTGGACCAGAGCGCCGAGCTCAGCCAGCCCCGGGCCGCACGCCGGGGCCCCCGCCCGGGGGACGGCCCCCAGCCCGGCCCCAAGAGGAAGAGGGCGCCGCGGCCCCGGGCCCCCGGGGGCCGCCGCAACGTCTTCGACTTCCTGAACCGAAAGCTGGGGGACGGGGGTGCGGAGGGGGCGTCGGCCTCGCCTCCCCCCGGCGCGGAGGCGTACCGCGGCGGCGAGGGCGCTAAGCGGAGCCTCAACGTGCGTCTGTTCCAGGCCGCCGAGCGCGTCTCCCAGACGGAGCGCGAGATCCAGCGCATCACGGAGGCGCTGCGCAAGCGCGCCGGAAGGTACGGTAGCCTAGCGTACCCTAGCCTAGCATACCATACCGTAGTGCATCGCAGTGTACCTCACAGTACTTAACCGTAGCCTAGCGTACCCTAGCCTAGCATACCTCAGTGTACTGTACAGGAGTTGACCGTAGCACAGGGTATTGTACCGTAGCATAGCGTACCCTAGCCTAGCGTATCTCAGTGCACCATACAGTAGCTGACCTTAGCCTAGCGTGCCTCAGTGTACTGTACTGACCATAGCATAGCCTAGCGTCCCTCAGTGCACCTGACCGTAGCCTAGCGCACCCTAGCCTAGTGTCCCTCAGTGCACCATACAGTAGCTCACCGTAGCCTAGCCTAGCGTCCCTCAGTGCACCGTACAGTCTCAGTGCACCGTACCGTAGCTGACCGTAGCCTAGCCTAGCGTCCCTCAGTGCACCGTACAGTCTCAGTGCACCGTACCGTAGCTGACCGTAGCCTAGCCTAGCGTCCCTCAGTGTACCGTACAGTCTCAGTGCACCGTGCCGTAGCTGACCGTAGCGTGTGGTTCCAGGGACGTGTGCGTGGTGAAGCGTCTGGAGGAGCAGCTGGGCGCGGCCCGCAGCCAGCTGGTCTGCCTGAAGGCCCAGGAGCAGTCGGTGCAGACGCAGCACCGCAAGGCCGACACGCACAAGAAGATGACCCAGTTCTGACCCCGGAGCCTGAACCCACCCCGCTGCCTCGGATCCTAGTGCCATTAACGGAGGGGACCCCCTGACCTCCGACCTCTGACCTCAGGACGACCCCTTCCCTCGCCCCTTGAGGAGGAGGCTGATCCGGAACGCCGGTGTTCCGGTGGTCCTAAAGACGTTTGTTTCTTGGTTTGTTTTTTAAATTGGTGAGCCGCTCTCGCTGGGCGTCAGGAATGGATTGTGAACAAAGAAGAGCAAAGTTCTTTACTTCTTCACTCACTCATTTATTTTCCGTCTGGTTAAATAAACTCTGTTGACGCCGGGGAGCGGCAGTGTGCGTCGAGATCTCCCCCTAAAGAAGGTTTTAAAGATGGATTTTCGCCGCCACCCACGCCTGTGCTGTTGGATACGGTCTTTTTTCGGTTTTCAAACATCTCCACCTCAACATAAACTCAACCCTGGTCATCACGACTCTAGATGAACCCCCAAAAAACTGTCCTCGACGTCATCATCGTCCATCCCCTTTCGTTTTATCACGGTCACATGACACATGATGGGTCACATGATGCCCTCACACGGCCTTTCGCTGTAATGTTTTTCTGTACATTGTACATAAAGATTACAGAAAGCTTTCCTTGTCATCAATTGTACCATTTTTTCGTTATGAGTTCTCATCCTTCCTCTCAGATCTGCAGTGTCCCTCAGGCTTTCATAAAGGCTCATTGACTTCTCTCAGGGTCATTATTATCAGGCGCCCAGTGGAGGCCTTCGCCTAAAGCAGGGGTCTCAAACTCAACTTACCTGGGGGCCGCTGGAGGTAGAGTCTGGGTCAGGCTGGACCACATCAAGTATTCCACAAAAAAAAGTAGCACAACGGACCCAATCTAAGTTAATGATCGGGCTGTATTGAGATCACGTTGGCCATGTAATCGCTGACAACAGGGGACATTCCATAGTGGTTGGTGGAATCCGTGACAATTTTAGCGTTCCTTGAAGTTTGACGGGACTCCAGGACACGCAACTCAAAATGGGGGACTGTCCCGGAAAAAAACGGGACATCTGGCTCACCCTATCACAAGTGATAAAAAAGCATGGCCAGCGACTCAGCAAATATGTGCGTTTGACAACAATGTGCGGGCCGCACTAACACTAAATTTTGATGTCAAGTAGGGGGCCACAAAATATCATCCCGAGGGCCTCAATTGGCCCCGGGCCGCGAGTTTGAGACCCCTGGTCTAAAGCGACCTGCAGTCTCTCGGATCCATGTCCTTAAGGAGCAGGTGGGGGTTAAGGGTCATCCTGCTCTAGGGTGGCTTCAGATTATATAGGGTAGACGCACTTGGATTCAAACCCAGGACCTTTCCACCGACCAGCCAATCCCACCAGCAGATCATTGTGGTCTTCATGCCTCAGGGTTCAAGAGCCCGTCTCCCTCTCTGGCTCTGAGACGGGGCTGTGTCTGTCTGGCTGAATGCTGTCTGTCTGTCGCCACGCTGCACTTTTATCGGACCTTGATTGGTTGCACCTCCCTGGCCTCTGGTTCCTGTCCCTGCAGGAAAGGTTGAAGTCGTGTTTGGGGGGTGGGGGGAAGGGGGGTGTCTGTCACGGTCCGGACACAGAGAACACTGAGCCCTGAATTAAGGACCCACCCCAGAGACCTCGCTGCCTAGATACCTGGTAACCTAGCAGCCTGCACTCACTCGCTCTTAAACATTCTCTCTCTCTCTCTCTCTCTCTCTCTCTCTCTCTCTCTCTCTCTCTCTCTCTCTCTCTCTCTCTCTCTCTCTCTCTCTCTCTCTCTCTCTCTCTCTCTCTCTCTCTCTCTCTCTCTCTCACTCACTCACTCACTCACTCACCACTCACTCACTCACTCACTCACTCACTCACTCACTCACTCACTCACTCACACACACAGCAGAAGTCTTTTTTTTCTTGGAGTGCTGTTGTGCTGACTGCAGTGAAATGTTTCATGGTTTAATAGGGTCCTCTGGGTGATGAGGCTCTCTCACACACATATTCTCTCACACAAACGCACACACACACATCCCAGTTTAAGTTGTGTGTCGGCTGACCACTTTCTTCGCCTGGTCGCTAGTATCATGAGGAAATGCGCACACATTCACTTCCCAGACTCATCTCATGTCAACAAGTTGTTATGGAAAAAGACTACCACTCACAAACACACTCATTCACACAACCACACACACTTGTCCACACAATGCCTCTTTCGCACACACACACACACACTATTCACATCACACACACACACACACAACACACACACACACACACACACTTTTTCTCTCACACACACACTCACACATGTCCACACACACATCTAGTTTGTGTCCTGTGAACGGTGTCTTTGGGAAAAGGTGATGGTATTGCTCATTGAACCTTTATCCCCAGCGCTCCAGCGATGGTTCTGGTTGACTGAACGATCTCATCATGGGAGAGGGTTGAGGTCAAGGGACGAGGTTCTGTGTTCGATCCCCAATGTTCGCTGTCTAACCTGAAGGCTCCGTAGAGCCAGATGTGCCCCTGACCACGCCTGCACCTTACGGCCATCCCAGGTGAAACACAAGAAGGCCCTTTGGGTATGAGCGTCTGTTTGCCAAACGACTGAATTGTCAATAGTAGTCACTGGGTGCACAGAGATCTTGTGATTTCCAAACACAGGAAAAGGAAATGCCGGAACAATTATATTAACTATAACTAACCCACGTTTGGTCATCAACAGCTTAGGAAACATTCTGCTCTTTAAACTCACCATCATTACAGTATCATTAACGAGGTACCATCCACTCACTGATCACCAAAACTATAATTACAACCTTTATCTGTGCCCTGAGTTGATTGTGCGAGGGATTGCACGTCCTAATCTGGGAAGCAAATCAGAAAATGGAAATTAAATGACATAAGGTCATCCTGGTTTTAATTACAATTATATGATTTAACTTTGTGCCTCGGCTTTCTGCACAGAACCAACAACCTTGGCCTGAACCAATGCCCATGAGCTGACTGTTCCATTGTGCTGCGTGACTTGAACAGCTCTATTATGTTAATCAAACGCTAAACATTCTATCTTTTAATGAATCACGAAGACTGTGTCAATTTTATGAGGGGGCCAAATGCTCAACACGTTGTGCTCACAGACGAAGGAAGAAAGGCGAATCAAAACGAATATCCCGCGAGGCCCTCAAAGTTCAACAGGAAACAAAGGAGAGCAGATCGCACCCGGTAAAGTCGTGTTCGTTCAGTGTCGGAATGCGGGTGTTTCAGTTTGACGGTTCAGGGTGCTGCTTTGCATATACCACTGCTCTTTGGGTGCACATCCCTGATTAGATATAAATGAGTGAATATACAAGACTAATCAAAAGTTTGGGGTCACCCAGACAATTTCATGTTTTCCCTGAAAACACCTTTGTGTTCAACAGTTTTTAGTTGCGCTAACATAATGCATAAGGGTTTTCTAATCATCAATTATTTTAAACGAATGATGTACCATTTGAACACAGGATTTCATTAAAAATCTGCTGTTTCGAGCTAGAATACTTATTTACCACATTAACTATGTCTAGACTGTATTTCATATGAAATCATCGAATGCTAAAAATTAATTTATGATTCAATAGACTCGCATGCAATAATGAGTGTTCATCATATACGAGTGTAGGCTACAAACGCAATGAACTATTTACAAGTTCAAAAACACGAACATAATCCTTTATTTTGCTGACAACTTCTTTTTTTATCCCGATAAAAGCCTTGCAAGGAAAGTTCCTCTGCGTCTTTCTCGTAGATTGCACCACATTTACCCGTCTTCGTTTAATGCAACTGCATCACCTTCTCTCACATGATCATTATCTCGCGGATGTCACCGTCTCTGCAGTTAGAGCTGCTCATGTTGACATCGCTGCGTTGTCCCTGTTGTAGAGACAACGCGGGACACCACTACCAAAGTCCCGCCCCTGGAACCGCGGAGCCGGCAAATATCATTCACATAATTATGAAACCGCCAATATGTGAAGGGTCCGGGAGGGTTAATTGGGGTGCGAACTCAGACCGGTTTATTACCTCGGTTAGTGTAAACGTGCGGACCTGCATAAGACGGGCATATTTGGCAGTGTAAAAACGTTTATTGTATCACGTGGCCGATTAAAAGTAGTAGCCTACTCCGTTCACCTTGTAGAAAGTTCAGTTTCTATATTGTGCTTCACTGCAATTTTCTGCCCCCTTTATTGTTTCTTTCCTTCGTACAGATCAATGCAGCACGAGTGCTGAGCCGTCTGAAATACTATAGTTTGTGTTCTGAGGTCGACGCTGAGGTCGTCCTGTTCGGCCGGCAGGTGTAGCATTACCTGGTTCATCACGCGCCCAGTCGCCCACACGGAGGCGGAGATTGACCTCACGCTCACGTATGCTTACAGACTCGCAGTCGCGCACCCTCAGCCCTTCACAAACACACAACCACGTTCTCATTCACTCATGCACATCCTCGCACACACACACGCACAAACACACACATTAACGACACTTGCTCATAAACACACACACCCCCCGGACCACCTCACACATGCACTCACACTCTTTCACTCTCTCTCTGGCACCCACTTACTCAATCACTCACTCCCTCCACCCATTCCCCCCTCTCTCATTCCCTCCCTCCCTTTTTCCTCTCCCCCTCCCCCTCCCCCACAACCCATCAGTGGCCGAGTATTTAATCTTTTAAATTGATACGGATGCCCAGCATACGGCTCATGAAGCCAGTCACTCAGATCAGTCAATATCATAATGCGCTCTTTCCGCGGTAAGCCCCCGACAATCGCAGACTCTCGGCTGTGGCGGATTGTCTGATTTCAGACACTACCAGAGTTCTGGACTGGAAAATGCAGTGTTAATATGATTCGATGATAAGTGTTATTTTATAAAGCCTTCTTTTATATCCGAGATTGTCTTGTCTTGTTATTTATTTTCTTTGACGATGGATAGCCCAGAGAAAGAGAGATTCACAAAGCTGAACACAGCATGCATGACAGCAACTCAAACTATTCCACCTGCTACAGAGATGAATACTAAATAGAAATCCGAAAATGTGAAATATATACTGTTGCATCGTTATCGGCATTCAAATACCGAACTGATAAAACTCAGTTATGTGTAGCTCTTTCAAACCAGGCAAAACGTAATATTTCATACATTCATTAAACTGCTATGCTCAACGCTGGGATTTGGAAGAAGATAAACGAGACGGCAGACGAGCTCTTAATATGAGTCAACGCGAAAAGGTTCAACGTCGGGAACATTGGAACATGGTTTGATTTAGAAATCGCTTTAGAAAGACCCACATTGTTGTATGTTGATCTAAAGGCGGTATTAGACTACGTTGACATAGCCTACTGGGGTGGATATTGGATGGGTACCAAAGGGGGCCCCTGCTTCTCCATAGCAACGGCACACCATCCTAATATGGGTTTAACTTTACTGTTTATCAGTTTCTCAGTGGCATGAAAACTCATTCAAGAAAAGCCTATTTTTCCTTTAAAGTGATGGAGTTTGGGAATATGTTCAGTGGGAAATTAAGAATGGATTACCCTTTCTGAATTCCTTGATGAAAAGCAAAGAAGCAGAAAATTCAAGTTGATATATTTGAAGGTCAATGTTTTATTTTTGGTAGTATCTTGTTTAGAATAAATAATTATGTATAAATATTGGGTCATCATGCGGCATCTTGCTTAATATACACACAAAATAGTTCTTTATCGAAAGATAAATCTTACTTCTGCTGTGATTTTACATTTGGTGTATCGCGCTAGGTTTTAAATTTAATATCGTGACAGTATATGATCCCCACAAAATATGTGTCACAAGAAAATATTTAAACACAAAATAAAATAGAATTCTCCAAATCTTTGAGGAACCACATTTTTAAAAAGTATTTTGCAGCGACTGGCCTTAGACACACGCCTTATGCTTTTAAACCTTCTCTACAAACCCTACATCCTTCACAACAGAGATCATATCAAGTGTGTGAAAAAAATATAAATTCAACAATTCCCACGCGTTCAACCCAATATCAGACCAAAAGTACAGACTACATGTAAATGTTTGCGCTAGAATAAAGTGAAACACCGAAATCGTGTGGGAGAATCGTAAAATTTGTAAACAGATATAATTAGCTTGAACGTCCTCTAAAAGCGCCCCACTCCCCCCCCCCCCCCCCCCCCATCAGTCCGCAAGCTGCGATAAAACATGGCGGCAACGGCGGGGAGGAAGAGGTGAAGAGCTACCTTTTTACAGTTGGCCTTTTGCCCACCTAAAAGATTTGCACACACACCCGCCGGAGTGAAGCCAGTATACGTGTGTCTCTGGACTTCCCTCTGTAACCGACGGCGACCGCCTCGGAGCCAGGAGATGTTCCGTAACCTACGGCGACCGCCTCGAAGACAGGATATCCTCTGTAACCGACGGCGACTGCTTCGGAGCCAGGAGGGGAAAACACAGAACCGATATATACAGTATCAGTCCGTACGCTAGCTGAAGAAGGGCCGGGGGGGGGGGGGGTGGGGGGGAGACCTGGGGGAGTGGGGGGGGGGGGGGGCCCTAAATCATTCCGGCCAGCCAGGCGGGCAGGAAAAGCCCGACGGAGCCCAGGATGCAGACCAGGACGAACATCCAGAGGAAGATGCGGTCGATGACCATGGCCACGTACTTCCAGTCCTCCTTCACCTGGGGGGAGAGGGACAGGGGGCCGCAGATTAGACACTCCACCTTTCACACTCGGCTACTCTCACCAGCTGTCGATTGCCGCCCTGTATTGATCTCGTTCGATTGGCCGGTTTCTTCCATCATGAGCGAGCCGTCTGCTGAATGTCAGCCCATCCTCACTTTGTCCTGCTTATGAAAGATTCAAGGTCAATCTGATGGGCACCTTCCGACGCTAGGGGCGTCACGTTGTTGTGTTTATTACCTCAGCGCTCGCTGGTTTCTTAGTGTACAAGTTTTCTGAAACTACTGGCGTTCACTCTGCCAGGATCCGTCAGCCATAACTCCTCTGATATTGCAGTGATTCAGGGAGCAGGAAGAATATATCTGCGGCTGCCGCACTCGGCTTAAAAGACATTTCCTGCTTATTGGGTTTCCTGAAACACACGTTTCACTGTGGCATGAAATAGCTTTTCATTTTTGATGGGCGTCTTGAAAGATTGAAAACGCTGTCGGAACCAAGCCTTGTGACCCTAGAACCTTTGTATTTGGCAAGATAAGCAGAATAAATAAACCTGGCCTTTTTTCATTAAAGTATATGGCTACAGTTAATCACTTACAAAGCTTTAACGAAACGTTATTCAACGCCCTTAAAATTAAAGAACAAACCAGTGAATTAACCTGGGAACATTTGCTTATTGACATTTTAGTTCCCTGGTGGCAAGCATTAGGTAGTCGCCATGTTTATGTCGCCTTTTTTAAAACCACCTCAATCGTTTTCATCAACTATCTAAAGCTCATCAACCCCCCGTCTCCTGTGAGGCCTTCTGCACGTTGTCCCGGCCCCAGACTTAGAGGGACGCCTCATTAAACACACACCAGGGGGTGTCCACTCACCGAGAAGTCGGCGTCCTCCGCCCTGAGGTGGTCTGCAATGTACTGGACCCCCTCGATGGCCCGCTGCACGGCCGGGGACAGCACGGAGACCCCCAAGTCTGGCCGGAGCCCCGACTCCTTCCCGGGGCTCTTGGGACCCCTCCGCGGCGGAGTCCTTCAGGGCCGGGTTCCTGCTCCTCCCGCCGGCGGCCCCCCGGCCCGGGCCGGCCGCCTCGTCGTCGTGGAGACAGCAGAACTGGAAGCCCCCCAAGCGACAGCGGTGCACGTCGGCCGCGAGCGCGCCCCCCTCGCCGGCGACGCCCTCGGCGCTCAGCGAGCGGCCGTTCTGCGCCAGCGGCTTCGGTTCGGCGCCAGGGACAGCGGCTAGGGCCACCAGGGACAGGGTGGGCCCCAGGGACTGGCTGGGCTCCAGGGAGCCGGACGGGGAGCGGGACCCCCGCCGCGAGCGGTCCTGGAACACGGAGTACTGGCCCCCGCCGCCGCCGCCGCCGCCACCGCCGCCACCGCCGCCGCCGGAGGAGGAGGAGGAGGAGGGGGAGCAGCGGCGGGAGACCTGGGGCTTCAGCGGGTGCTCCCCCAAGTCCAGCCCCAGCATGGGGGAGGGCGGCGGGAGGACGGCGAGCACACCAGGATGTCTGGGCTCTGGGACGGCGAGGAGGACAGCGAGTCCACCAGCTGGTTCATCACGCCCACGCGCGTCTCCATGTTGGCCCACAGCGACTGCGAGCTGCCCGGCGTGGCGTTGACGGTGGGCCGGTGCAGCAGCTCGATCAGCTTCTTGCAGTTCTGCTTGGCGGTGGTGGGCGGCCGCTTCATGAAGAGGACGCGGGGAACCACGTCCAGGAAGACCCGGCGCACCCAGTGGGGCATGCCGTGGGTCTTGGGCGAGCGGTGGTGCACGTTGAGCACGAACACGGTGATGATGATGCTGAGCGTGACGAAGATCATGGTGAAGAGGAGGTACTCGCCAATGAGCGGGATGACCAGCGAGGTGGACGGGATGATCTCGGTGATGAGCAGCAGGAACACGGTGAGGGACAGCAGCACGGAGATGCACAGCGTGATCTTCTCGCCGCACTGCGAGGGCAGGTAGAAGACCAGCACCGTCAGGCAGGAGATGAGCAGGCAGGGGATGATGAGGTTGATGGTGTAGAAGAGGGGCAGCCGGCGGATGATGAAGTAGTAGGTGATGTCCGGGTAGATCTCGATGCAGCACTCGTACTTCTTGGTGTTGTACTTGCCCACGGCGTTGATGATCACCCACTCGCCGCTCTCCCAGTAGTCCATCTGGTCCACCTGGTTGGACATGCTGATCAGGTCGATCTTGGCGCGGTCGTACGTCCACGAGCCGAACTTCATCTTGCAGTTCTGCTGGTCGAAGGGGAAGAAGGTGACGTCGATGCTGCACGACGACTTGTAGATGGCCGGCGGCGTCCACTTGATGTGGCCGTCGTGGAACAGGTGCGCCTTGGTCAGGTGGGTCACGGCAAAGTCCCCGTCGGCGCTGGGGACGGGAGGGATAGGGGGACACAGAGAGAGAGAGAGAGACAGAGAGAGGGACACGGACAGAGGGAACGAGGGACACGGAGAGAGGGACACAGACCGAGGGAGAGAGGGACAGAGGGACAATGAGAGAGGGGCAGACAGAAGGACAAGGAGAGAGACAGAGGGACACAGAGAGAGAGAGACAGAGAGAGGAACACGGACAGAGGGAAAGCGGGACATGGAGAGAGGGACACAGACCGAGGGAGAGGGACAGGGGGACACGGAGAGAGGGACACAGACCGAGGGAGAGAGGGACAGAGGGACAATGAGAGAGGGGCAGACAGAAGGACAAGGAGAGAGACAGAGGGACACAGAGAGAGAGACGCGGACCGAGGGAGAGGGACAGGGGGACACGGAGAGAGGGACACAGACAGAGGGACAGAGGGACAATGAGAGAGGGGCAGACAGAAGGACAAGGAGAGAGACAGAGGGACACAGAGAGAGAGACGCGGACCGAGGGAGAGGGACAGGGGGACACGGAGAGAGGGACACAGACCGAGGGAGAGAGGGACAGAGGGACAATGAGAGAGGGACAGACAGAAGGACAAGGAGATAGACAGAGGGACACAGAGAGAGAGACGCGGACCGAGGGAGAGGGACAGGGGGACACGGAGAGAGGAGCACAGACCGAGGGAGAGGGACAGAGGGACAATGAGAGAGGGACAGACAGAAGGACAAGGAGAGAGACAGAGGGACACAGAGAGAGAGACGCGGACCGAGGGAGAGGGACAGAGGGACACGGAGAGAGGGACACAGACCGAGGGAGAGGGACAGGGGGACACGGAGAGAGGAGCACAGACCGAGGGAGAGGGACAGAGGGACAATGAGAGAGGGACAGACAGAAGGATAAGGAGAGAGAGAGAGGGACACAGAGAGAGAGACGCGGACCGAGGGAGAGGGACAGAGGGACACGGACAGAGGATGCTTAGCAACGAGGGAACAGAGAAGGTGCTCCAGCTGGCGTTGGAGCAGCCTCCCGCTCTATCGTGAGGATCGCTGGTTGTGATGGGATCTGATTCAGCAGCACAGTGAGTGAAAGGTTTTAATGAATATTGATGTGTGAGGACCGCTGTGAGCCGGATGACACGAGATAGCAATAAACTTTAAATGTGTCTGTGACATTTGGCCGATGCACCTGATTTGGTGTAATTCTACACAATTGAATGTGGTTATAGTCCATCAAATCTGACATTGAAAGGTACAATGAAAACACCTTTATATCATATTGCTATGTTATGAGTTCAGTATCGAGGAGGTTTAGTGGAAATGCGACGGATTGATCTTGCTGGAATGAGAGAAAACCTGACGGAACGACGATCCAATAAACCGGTTCTGAGTGTTTTGACTTCACGGGGGGCGGGGGGGGCTTCAAGGTTCTCACTTGTTGTAGAGCACGATGTCCGGCCTCCAGATGATCTCGGACGGGATGCGGATGGACGTGACGTTCTCGTAGTCCTGCGGTTTCCACTGGAGCTTGTAGTCGTTCCACTCCTGGAGACGGGACCCAGAGGAGTGAGCGACCAGAGTAAACCCAACCCGGTGATTCCCTTTGTACTTCAGGTTCTGTTTCCATACCTGCTTGACCCACACGTTGGTCGTCATCATCTGGTTCTTCTCATCCTGATATGAGTAGGAAAGCAGAAGAAAAAGGTGCAAAAAAATTATCTTCATACTAGATTTGGTGTAGAATTAATCGAGAATCGATAAAATCGGGTATCGATAAAATCAATACTGGCGATTTGTAAGCTGCTTTCTTTTGTGCATTAACGAGCATTTGGGAAATCCTGGGATGCGTATAATCTATTCTCTCAATCAATAATTTATTGCCTAATGGATAACCTGCAATAACAGCCCTACATAATTCATACTTTGATCTTTCTACCGCGTTGATATTCAAAAGCTTGGCCATTTCCTTTAATATTGTAACAAACCGCTGAATAGTCCCCTCTAACTCCACACCTGACACCAGCTCAGAAACTACAAATTATTATTGTTATTATTATACAGAATCATAAGAATAGGACAGTAAATGTTATACCAGGTAACTAATATATATTCCTGGCTAAGTAGTATGTAGCAGATCGATTTTTTTAATCAATTGTTTCATTCCATATTTCCAGTCGGACTGTTTCTTTTTATAACGCAGACCAGCGCCTCCTCTAATGTGGCTTTGCTAAGACAAACGCTCGCGCTATGAATGGCAAGTAGAACGCTAACGAGCTGTGGGACAATGAGGTGGAAAACATCCCGCGTACCCCGACGGGCTGTGCTCTCACAGCGTCCTGATCATATTCTACCCCCAAGGAGCCGCAAACTACACCTGAGCAGGAGGCTCGGTGACAACAACCAGACCGATTCGTCTCAAGGTTCTGCACTCTCGGAATTGAGATGCTCCTTGCGATTGCATAATGCTAATAATGCTAATGCATAATGCAATAATGATAATACATAATGCTAATAATGACACTACATAATAATGACGATACATAATGCTTATTATGATAATGCTAATCACACAGACGATAACACAGGGCAGGCTACAGGGGGGTATGCTAATAATGATCATTCCTAATGCTAATAATGCAGCGGGCTACACGGCAGTACGGGCTACAGGGAGCTACGAGCTACACGGCAGTACGGGCTACACGGCAGTACGGGCCACAGGGAGCTACGGGCATCACGGCGGTACGGGCTACAGGGAGTGACAGGCTACAGGGCAGTACGGGCTACAGGGAGCTACGAGCTACACGGCGGTACGGGCTACAGGGAGCTACAGGGAGCTACAGGCTACAGGGCGCTACGGGCTACAGGGCCCTATACGGGCTTCACGGCGGTACGCACCACGTCGATGAGCTGGGCGATGGAGAGGCCGAAGTGGACCAGCACCACGTCGGAGGTGTTGGCGACGGGCCGGGACAGCTTGTTGTAGTTGATGAACAGGTCCTTCAGGAGCCGCTCCTCCGCGTGGCCTCGGGCCCCCTGCGAGCCCACTGGGGGACACAACAGGGACACCGTCAGGACAGGTACACCGTCAGGGCGGAGTTACACCGTCAGGGCACCGTGACACCATCAGGTTTCACTCAGTAGGGAGGGCAACCAACCAGTTACACCACCCAGTTAAACCGTCACGATTCACTCAGTAGGGAGGGACACCACCCAGTTAAACCGTCAGGATTCACTCAGTAGGGAGGGACACCACCCAGTTACACCGTCAGGGTTCACTCAGTAGGGACACCACCTAGTTACACCATCAGGGTTCCCTCAGCAGGTCATGCAGCGACCCTGGTTCCAGTCTCACCGGCGGTACTCGTTAATGTCTTCCTCAACCCACTCTCCTGCCCATAAAACCCCGTCAAATATATGAGTAAATCCATCACTTTGTTCATGCAGGACCCGTTAAACAAAGAGAGGTTGGTTCAGCGGAATCACATTTAAGAAAGAAATGTAAAACACACTGTAAGTACAAGAAGGACTGGAACAGAATTAATGATCCGTTGCAGACGTCTTAGTAAAACACCGAGGCAGACCTGCCCGCTCAGAGCCCTGATTCAGAGCGGCGATGTTGAGGCACAACTCTGATTCCTCTGATCCCCGGAGCCCGACTCTATTGATTGGTCTCACCTGACGGGTCGGAGATCAAAGACATTATGTCACCTGCACTCTGCCGGGGTTGATTACGCAATTACGATGATAGCTCCGGTCAGCTCTCAGAGCTGCTCGTCATCCTTAATGATCTGGGAACCGGTGAGGTCACACCGCAGACAATCAGAGGCTGTCGGTTTAAAAGCAGCATTGATGAATTTGACGAGTTTAATGTCAAATTATAACGGCGACCTCTGCCATGGGGAGACCTGAGACCCGAGGGGGAGGGATGACGAGAGAGACGGTCGGAGAGAGAGAGAGGGGGGGGGGAGAGAGAAAGAGAGGGAGAGGGAGGGGGGGAGAGGGGAGAGGAGGAGGGAGGGGAGAGAGAGGAGAGAGGGAGGGGGGAGGGGGAGAAAGAGGGAGAGGGATGGGGGGAGAGGGAGAGAGACGGAGGGAGAGAGAGAGAGAGGGGGGGGGAAAGAGGGAGGGGGTGGAGGAGAGGGAGAGAGACAAAGAGAGAGAGGAGAGAGAGAGAGAGAGAGAGAGAGAGAGAGAGAGAGAGAGAGAGAGAGAGAGAGAGAGAGAGAGAGAGGGGGGAGAGAAAGAGGGATGAGATGATGGAAGGCAGTGAGGGATCTGAGAGTTTCAAGTTTCAAAACTTCCTCGTCCATCTGCATCAATACACAACTGTCCTCAGCTCAGCTCTGACTCAATTAAACCCTGATTCTCCCCTGGACAAGAGGTATTGTCTACCTCCATCCTCTTCCACCTCCCCCTCCTTCTCTCGCCTCCTCATCTTCCTGCTCCTCCTCCTCTTCCTCAACCTCCACCTCCTCCCCCTCCCCTTCCCCTCCCCTCCACCTTTCACCTCCTCCTCCTCCTCCTCCTCTTCCTCGACCTCCACCTCCTACTCCTCTTCCTCCACCTCCACCCCCTCCCCCTCGCCCTCCTCCTCCTTTCCTCCTCCTCTTCCTCGACCTCCACCTCCTACTCCACTTCCTCCTCCTCCTCCCCTCCTCCTCCCCCTCCTCCTCCTCTTCTCTCCTCCCCCTCCCCTCATCCTCCTCCTCCCCCTCCTGCTCCTCCTCCTCCCTCCTCCTTACTTCACATTCCTCCTCTCCTCCTTTCCTCCTCCTCCTCCCCCTCCTCCTCCTCCTCCTCCTCCTCCTCTTCTCTCCTCCCCCCCCTCCTCCTCCCCCTCCTCCTCCCCCTCCTGCTGCTCCTCCTCCTCCCCCTCCTCCTTCCTCCCTCCTCCTCCTCCTCCTCTCTCCTCCTCCTCCTCCTTCCCCTCCTCCTCCTTCCTCTCTCCTCCCTCCTCCTCCTCCTCCTCCTCCCTCCTCCTCCTCCTCCTCCTCCTCCTCTCTGTGTGTGTGTGTGTGTGTGTTTGTGTTTGTTCCGGCGCGGTCTGGAACTCGATTACCTCCGCTGTCCTCCGGAGCGTCTCGGGTTTCCCCGGCGGAGATCTGACGCGCTCCCGGCACGACAATTAGGCCAGTAGGAGAAGTCCTTGATATCCAGCCTCTCCTCTCTGAAGATATTCTTTAATGCTCCTGGACAAAGTGTTTCTGATTCTGCCCTCGTCCGGCCCACATATCATTGGCCATGATTTATTTAAGTGTCTCAGCTCGGCGCGGGGCTTTTGTTGTCGTGTTGTTGACGTGGAGACGCCGGTGTCTGGGGAGGAGGCCAGTCCTGATCTGTGACCTTGTGTCGAGGCGGATCTGGGGTAAAGGCACACATGGACACGTAACCTGGAGGATCAGGGGTTTATTCGGACCTTTTTGGAGTCTGTCTGTCCGTCTGTCTGTCAAGATCTGTCTGTCTGCCCGTCTGTCACTCTCTGTCTCGATGCTAGACAGGATACTGACCTTACAGACCCGTCTACCTACCCACCTGACCTTTGTTCATTAATTAATAGATAACCTCATTAACTGTCTACCCACCTCACCTAAAACAAATGACTATTTACCAGATCCATATTACCTATAATGACCTATTTACCTATTAATTAATACCTACGTAAGCTTAATACATAAATAACTACCGACCGGCTGACACATCAAAATGCCGGCCTACCCACCTACCAGCAGACCTACATAACGCACACCAAGTCCTACTCACCTACCTGCCCAACTGAACATGGTAACACAGCTCCCTACTTCAGTGACCTCTCCAGCACCTCCCTACCTAGATATATTAATACATCCAGAGACCTCATCACCTCCCTACCTAGATATTTAATACATCCAGAGACCTCATCACCTCCCGACCAGAGGATATTTAACAAATTATCCCTCGAGCCCATGAGGGGCGAAGGGATAATTGTTTTGGTAAAAATTCCAACTCTAGTAGGGCAGTAAAAACATGTAAACATTCCAGAAAAATAATTTGAGCTTATAAAATCGTCAGAAACGTCATCAAAAACGCGAAGCAGCCGCCATTGTTTTTTTGTTTACAAAGCCGGCGTTTCCGCTACTAGCAGCTTCAGCCCAATCAAAACGCAGCATAGTGATAGTGATTAGCCCCACTAGTTGAATAGTTGTAACCTAAAATGAATACAGTCCACAGAGCGTAGCGACTCTCCACCTACCAAACCTAGACATATCAATTCATCTAGCGACCAATCACCTAGAGTCGATTAAATAAATCTCCTACTAGCCCAGCCAATCAGAATGGCCCTGCGTCCCCATCGGCGTCCCTAATGGCCGCTCTGCACAAACAGAGGATTAACTCAGCGTGAAGGCGCGCGCGGGCGGGCTCTCAGGTGTGTTTGGTGATGCGGCCCGCCCGTCGGCCATCCATCAAACGAGGCTGCTGACTTTCACTCTCCAAAAAACGTCGGTCCGCTTCCTGCCTCTTTAAAGCCCCGCCGGTCGATACCTTATTAAAATGGATATCCGGTTCCTGGTTTTACTCCCCCACACCCCCCCCGCTCCCCGACTCCCCCTTCACTTCCTCCCTGCAACATCCCTCTCGCTGACACCCGGGGTCCGTCCCCGCCGCCGACCCCCTGACCCCCACGGCTCTCTCTGAAAGCCTGGCTGTGGATTCTCTGAGAGGGGAGATGGATGAGACGGGATGTGTGTGTGGTGTGTGTGGTGGTGTGTGTCGTGCGTGAGTGTGGTTGTGTGTGTGTGTGTGGTGTGTGTGTGTGTGATTGTGTGTGATTGTGTGTGTGTGTGTGTGCGTGGTGCGGACCCCGCATGCGGATAGGTGGGCGACATCCCGAGGGTGAAGCAGACCCGCGTTGGAGCGACAGGATGACGTGGGAGGTCATAGCCCTGTCACTTTGGCCCCGCCCCCCCCACCACACACCGCATCCCACCCCCCGGCCTGCCTGCCTTACACCCCCGCTGTCATGTGGTCGTCCTAGAGGACTTTTTCAAATCCGTGTGGATTGTGTCAGGTGTTAATGAGACCGATATGTGGATCTGGGTAAAGATTTGGTGTTTTTCTCAACAGGGGAAACTTGTTGATTTGCGCCGGCGGCCGACACAGACGCGCCATGCCGGTCCCTCACGTTTGATGGAATTCACTATTGGTGAGTCCTGCTTCCGCTGTGCGCCTCGCGGAAGCAAATCCAGCCCGTTTCAGCGCTCACACAACACAAACGCCGCAGGACCAACTGGGCAAGCGGTACCCAGCTGGCAGAAACCCCAAACTCCCTCTCCGGGAAAGACTCAAAGTTGGAAACGTAACACTTTAGATATCACATCAATCAAATGTGCTTCATGGTGGACTCAGAGGAGCTGCCAGTCAAACATATACACCCACACGCAATATTATCACTCCAACAAGATAGGTGCCCCCCCCCGTGTGTGTGTGTGTGTGTGTGTGTGTGTGTGTGTGTGTGTGTGTGTGTGTGTGTGTGTGTGTGTGTGTGTGTGTGTGTGTGTGTGTGTGTGTGTGTGTGTGTGTGTGTGTGTGTGTGTGTGTGTTGTGTGTGTGCGTGCGCGTGCGGGCGCGTGCGTGCGTGCGTGCGTGCGTGCGTGCGTGCGTGTGTGTGCTTGGGTGCGTGTGTGTGTGTGTGTGTGTGTGTGTGTGTGTGTGTGTGTGTGTGTGTGTGTGTGTGTGTGTGTGTGTGTGTGTGTGTGTGTGTGTGTGTGTGTGAGCATTTTAATGATAAAGCCCACGCTCTATTTATAAGTGTGTTTGTTTGTTTCCTGGACAATCCCCCATTTTCTGACCGCAAAGTTAAGGCTTAAGTAAAGAAGCATTTTCGTCCCATGTCAAACAAATACTGAATGAATATACCAAAATTATCTAACGCATTTAAAAAAAAATGATAAAATAACAAAAAAATGCTTAACAAAATAAAAATCTACAAATGACCAACCAACAAACCAGCAACAACCAACAACCTAACAACAGACCAACAACCCGATTTAACTAAATAGCCCAAAAAATAACAAAAAAAACAAACGAGTCCAGCACTCACCTTGCGAGGGGCCGGAGAACGTCAGTACCACCATCAGGGCTAAGAAGGGGCTCATCTCCATGGCGGGTCTGGGGGAGAGAGGTCCTCACCGCATGGCGGTCTCAGGGGTCCACACACACACACACACACACTCGTGATCAGGGCTGGAACCTTCTCCCAGGCTCGGAGAGTGAGGCAGCCCCCGGGGGAAGGCAGTAAGAGAGAGGGGGTCCGGGCGGGAGACACCGGGGAGAGACAGGTCAGAAGGCCGGAAGGAGGAGGGTGGGCACCCCTTGGGAAGGCACGGTGGTGTCCTCCATCGCTGGTGCAGCTCTGCTCCCTCCTGGCTGAACACCACCCGTCGGGTGGA
Source organism: Melanogrammus aeglefinus (assembly GCA_900291075.1). NCBI lineage: Eukaryota > Metazoa > Chordata > Actinopteri > Gadiformes > Gadidae > Melanogrammus > Melanogrammus aeglefinus. Next base: position 196,786 of record OLKM01000558.1, on the reverse strand, counting down.
GCAAGGACCTGATGCTAGGCAGGCAGGCACTGACTGCCTCCACTGGATGCCTTCGACACAGTGTCTCTCTCTCCTCTCCCTCTCCCTCCCTCTCTCTCCCTCCGCCTCTTTCTCTCACAATCTCTCTCCCTCCCTCCCTCCCTCCCTCTCTTCTCCTCCCGCCGCCTCCTCACATCTCTCTTCCCTCCCTCTCCCCCTCCCACTCTCACTCTCCCTCTCCCTTACCTCTATCTATCTCTCTCGTGTTCTCTCGTGCTCTCTCTCTCTCTCTCTCGTGCTCTCTCTCTCTCTTCCTCTCTCTCTCTCTCTCCTCTCTCTCTCTCCTCTCTCTCTCTCTCTCGCTCTTTTAACTCCATCTTCTCTCTCTCTCATCTCAAGGTCCATCCCTCCCTCTCTCCCTCTCCTCTCCCTCTCTCCCTCTCTCTCCTTCGCTCTCAGTCTCCTCTCCTCTCTCCCTCTCTCCCTCTTTTAACTCATCCCTCTCTCTCTCTCTCAACTCCTCCCTCTCCTCTCTCTCTCTCTCTCTTCTCTCTCTCTCTCTCTCTCTCTCTCTCTCTCTCTCTCTCTCTCTCTCTCTCTCTCTCTCTCTCTCTCTCTCTCTCTCTCTCTCTCTCTCTCTCTCTCTCTCTCTCTCTCTCTATTTGCTCCCTTTATTCCTCCCACCTATTTTCTCTCCCCCATCTTCTCTCCGTCCTTCTCAGTCATCCAGTAGGTATGAACTTCAAACACGTTGTTGTTGTTGGAGAACTCTGTGTGTGTGTGTGTGTGTGTGTGTGTGTGTGTGTGTGTGTGTGGTTGTGTGTGTGTGTGTGTGGTGTGTGTGTGTGTGTGTTGTGTGTGTGGTGTGTGTGTGTGTGTGCGTGCGTGTATATGTTGTGTGTGTGTCTGTGTGTGTTGCTACCTTTATATCTATATATCTGTAATGTTGTAAATAGATTTTGTTATGAGCATGTAGGTAACCCTTGTATGCGGGAGTGTGCTTGAATGTGTGCTGTGTGTGTGTGTGTGTGTGTGTGTGTGTGTGTGTGTGTGTGGTTGTGTGTGTGATGTGTGCTGTGTGTGTGTGTGTGTGTGTGTGCTGTGTGTGTGTGTGTGTGTGTGTGTGTGTGTGTATGCGCATGCATCTGTGTGTGTGTGTGTATTTGTGTGCATGTGCATGCATGTGTGTGTGTCTGCATCTGTGTGTGTGTGTGTGCGTGCGTGTGTGTGTGTGTCTGCGTGTGTATGCGTGTGTGTGTGTGTGTGTGCGTGTGTGTGTGTCTGCGTATGTGTGTGTGTGTGTGTGTCTGTGTGTATGTGTCTGCGTATGTGTGTGTGTGTGTGTGTGCGTGTGTGTCTGTGTATGTGTCGTGTCGTGTGTGTGTCTGCGTATGTGTGTGTGTGTGTGTGGTGTGTGTGTTCTGTTTCTTTATACTCTATGTCTCTATGCCACTCTGCTCTTCCTGTCACAGGTCTCCCTCCCATTCTCTGTTGCCTGGACCACACATCATTCTGTCAGCCAACTGGCTGCTCAGAGCTCAAAAAACCCTGGTAACAACCCCACCACCCACCTCCATCATCACCACCCACCACCTCCATCACCACCACCACCACCTCCATCACCACCACCACCACCACCACCACCACCACCACCACCACCTCCATCACCACCACCACCTCCATCACCACCACCACCTCCATCACCATCACCACCACCACCACCTCCATCACCACCACCACCTCCACCTCCATCACCACCACCACCACCTCCATCACCACCACCACCTCCATCACCACCACCACCCACCTCCATCACCACCACCACCACCTCCATCACCACCACCACCACCTCCATCACCCATCACCACCACCACCACCTCCATCACCACCACCACCTCCACCTCCATCACCACCACCACCACCTCCATCACACCACCACCACCTCCCATCACTAACCACCACCCACCTCCATCACCACCACCACCTCTATCACACCACCACCTCCCTCACTACCACCACCACCACCACCATCACCACCACACACCTCCATCACTACCACCACCACTCCATCACCACCACCCACAACAACATTCATCACCACCATCTCCAATTACTATCATCTACACACACCACCACACCACCACACCACCCCACCTACATCACACACCACCACACTACAGTACCACCACCAACAACCACCTCCAACACTACCCACCCACCATCCTCCATCACCACCTACCACGCTACCATCACACACCCCACCCCAGCACCAATCAAACCACCACCCCCCCCCTCACCTCCATCACAACCATCCACTCTCACATCACCATTCACCACCACCTCATCACTACCACCACCGCCATCACTCACCACCACCACGTCGAATCACTACCACCGTTCTCGTATCACCACCACCACGCGTACCAACTGTCCAGAGCACCACCACCAATCACCGCTACGACCTGCATCGACTACCACCACCTCTTCACACCACCACAACAACCATCATCACCACCATCTCAATTACTATCATCTACACACCACCACACCACATCACCACACCGGCACCTACATCAGACCACGGAGATGTACGGTGACATACCAATACCACCTACCATCACCACCATGGTACTGTACAGTCAGTACTGTCACCTACATCACCACCACCCCCCCCTACATCACCACCACCCACACTACAGTCACCACCAACACCACCAACACCACCAACACCACCCCCACCACCACCTCCATCAACACCCCCACCTCTTAACAACCACATTCACCACCACCACAACACTACTACCCCCACCACCATCGCCCCCACCAGCGCCACCTCCATCAGCATGCAGTAGCCTGAATGAGCTGGGGGAGGGGTCTTGTTGGACGGACTCCTGTGTGTGTGTGTGTGTGTGTGTGTTTTTATGAGTTGGCGTGCGTCTCAGCGCCTCCTGCCAAGGTTGGCCGTCTACCGGGGGTGGGGGGGTGGTGGTGGGGGATGGGTGGGTGGGTGGGGGGGCCTGGGGGTGATGGTTGTTGCGGCAGTGTATCTTCCACCCTCCCCCAACCCCCGCCCCCCCCCGCTCGCCTTCCACCGCCCACGCCAGGAGAGAGCGGAGAGGAGAAAGTGAAGAGTAGTGAAAGACGTCAACACTTCAGATGAATGAACAACCTTTTGGCTCCTGCAGAACGGAGCCCAGGTTTTATTTAGTGTCTCCTGCCGCTTCCGCCTCTCTCCAGATAGCAGAGAGGATGGCGGGGGCGGGTATACGGGCTGAACCATACTTTCTTTACCAGACAACACGGTTCTATAACCAAAATGGGGGACGGAAAAAAAAAAAAAAAAACCACCAATGCATGCAAATATTGACTTTCTTCTTATCAAAGCCATCCGCGGAGCAGCGGTGATGACTAACTAACCACATGTGGGGGTCTAGCGAGCACCTGCGCCGTAGAACACACTGGAGAGCCGCTCGCGGTTGCTGCAGATTCGCTCCACCACCCCTTTTAACTTTAGCCCTGGAAGCAGGCGAGATAATGGCCAGCCTTGAACGCTTGCCTGTTGACTTGGACCGTCTTCAAGACACCCGCTGCATTGAGGGGGAAGTGTTGCGTTTAACAAGTAGCCCACAGCAGGCTGCGGCTGCCGAGAGGAGCTGGCTTTCGGAGAACACAGAGTGCTCTGTGCACACTTTGTTTCAGTCCGAGCACAGCAACATACTCCACGGCGAGAGAACTAAGAGCTGGCCACTTTCCATATTCGTACCTCTACAGGAGTCCCCCACTGCGTTGAACCGCCTTGGAACTGTTCTGAGTTCTGTTTACTCACCCCTGGTTCCCGACACACGTGATGTGTACAACGATTAATACAACATGCTGACAAGAGGTGCCAATAAATCAATAGCATCAACGTAACATCAATTATGTCTATATTACACAAAGAGAGGAAAGGCCTCAAAATAATAACTCAATGAATTGAATTCAATGAACTGTACGTGTGTAATAACGTATTTATTCTGTACTGAAGGACCTCTTAGCCTCATTTATTGTGTAACCCCTAGGCGTGTACGTTTATTCCCTTATGGCATGCCATTATAATCACTGTTTGATTATTATTATTTATTTATTTTTCCTATTTTATGTATGTCTGTATTGCTGTACACTTTATACACTGTATTTTATTATTGCATCTTTTATTTTCCATGGGCTGCTCTAGGAAGTGGATTTCTCGTGTTTGGGATGAAACAAAGTTCTTCTCTTAATAACTTGAAGCATCTCACTAGAAGGTACCGCGTCCCGTCCTGTGTACAGGATGGGACACCCATTCCTTTACAAGCACCCCAGTCTGGCTCTGCTGTTTACCTGACGTCTGCGCCCCCCCCAACACAGCCCCCCCACAAAGGGGGAGCCACCTTGTGTCTATTGATCGGCTGATGAAGGTCAGAGAGGTAAATCTCTTCGCTGAGATATCGTTTGTATCCCATAATAGGCCAAACAGGGATCTCAGTGGTCGTGGGACGATGGTTGGAAAGTAATTAGAATGAATTAAGGGGACAGGGCCGTGCTGTTGCATTGATGTGAGTGGGGAGCCCCCCCCACCCCCCCCCGCGGTGTTCTAAAGGTTCAAACTCCCTGCACACCCACTGACACGTGGAGGTCTTCTGCCCCACCACGGTCTAGGGACAGAACCCCCCCCCCCCAGGCCTCAGATAGTCTATAATACAGAAACAGCCCCCCCCTCCCCAGGTCTCAAACAGACTCTCCCCCCCCACCTCTCAAACTGTTCTCCCCCCCCTACCAGGTCTCAAACTGTCTCCCCCCATTAAGACTCAGACAGTCTTCCCCCCCCCCCAGGTCTCAAACTTTCTCCCCCCCAAAAGACTCAGACAGTCTCCACCCCCCCCCCAGGTCTCAAAACTGTCTCCCCCCCAAGACTCAGACAGTCTCCCCCCCCCCAGGTCTCAAACTGTCTCCCCCCAAAAGACTCAGTTCCTCCCCCACACACATCCCTCCAGTCTCAAACTGTCTCCCCCCAAAGACTCAGACAGTCTCTCCCCCCCCCAAGGTCTCAAAACTGTCTCCCCCCAAAGACTCAGACAGGTCTCCCCCCACCCCTCCAGGTCTCTAACTGTTCCCCCCCACAAAGACTCAGACAGTCTCCCCCCCCCAGGTCTCAAACTGTCTCCCCCCCCAAAGACTCAGACCAGTCTCCCCACCCCCCCGGATCTTCAAAACTGTCTCCCCCCCAAAAGACTCAGACAGTCTCCCCCCCCCCCCCAGGTCTCAAACTGTCTCCCCGCAAAGACTCAGTCTCCCCCACCCCTCCAGGTCTCAAGACTAAAGACTCAGACAGTCGTCGTCGTCCCCCAGGTCTCAAACTGTCTCCCGCTCCCAGGTATCAGACACCTCCCCCCCCCCCTCCCCGCACGCTATCCCACCACCTCGCTCTGGGGGGGGGGGCAGATTAGGGGCTGTAGAGGAGAGGCCCCTGGTCCCAGTGGACCCCCCCACCCCCTCTAATGGCCCCTGGTCCCTGGGCACTGGGGGGATTTGATGCCCTTCCTTCCTGGCGAGGTGGAGCACACCGATGAGAAACTGTGACCTTTGGCGACCTTATCAGGAGGCGTCTGCTCCATCCTCACCTCAGTGTCTTCACCTCACCCCAGCAGAGGAGTGCCATGCTTGGGGAGCAGAGTACATATACATCGACGGCGTTTAGCAGACGCTTTGATCCAAAGGGACTTACAATACGTACATGTGTCAGAAGAAAGAGAAACAACAGTATAGCGCTGTCGGTACAGTAAGGATGTTCAAAGAACCAAGTGCCAAGCACTAACAACCACTAGGTTAACCCATTCCCCGTAAACAACAAAGATAGCTAGGATAAGGTGCTACACGACGACAAGTACTACTTTTAAGTGCCAGGACGTACAACATATAATTTGAAACGTTACCCTAGCACCAAACCTTAGAATCAAAAATCATACCCTAAAACCTTAACCCTTACCTTAAACCCTAACCCTAAAACCAAACCCGAATCCAAAACTCAAACTCTATTAGAATCAAATATCAAACCCTCAATCCTTAACCCTTACCTTTGCCATAAACCCGGACCCAAAACCAAACTCTAACCCTAGTACTTAACCCAAGAACAAAAAGACAAATCCCCAATACCTTAACCATGACCCGAACCTGAAAGCTAAACGAAATCCAAACCCTAAGAGGAAACCCTGATTAACCGTAACTCTACCCAAGCCACAACTCCGAGGGCGAGAAGCGCTGATCTAAAGCCAGAGTCTGCTCCTCCCTGCAGTGACACCTCCTGTTACACCAACACATCCACCATCCACCCAGAGAGATCAGGCTGAGCGATAGCTCTCATGCTAATCGCTGAAGGGCTCGTGGGGGGAATGAATCCAGCGCTAAAGCAGGCGTGTTATTGATGAGGCCCTGGTGAAGAGGCTCCCCTCTGCTGCTGATCAAATCCTATCTAGTGTCCTACCTAGTCTATATCTAGCGTCCTACCTAGTGTCTATCTAGTGTCCAAGTGTCTACCTAGTGTCTATCTAGTGTCTATCTAGTGTCCTACCTAGGGTCTATCTAGTGTCCAAGTGTCTACCTAGTGTCTACCTAGTGTCCTAGTGTCTATCTAGTGTCTATCTAGTGTCCTACCTAGCTCACTATCTAATACACGCTCACACTTGTGCTGCGTAGACACACACACACACACACACACACACACACACACACACACACACACACACACACACACACACACACACACACACACACACACACACACACACACACACACACACACACACACACACACACACACACAGACTTACTCATGTCAAGCTTTAGAAGCCAGGCAGCCAGAAAACAGGGTTTTGTAAAACTACAAAAAACATGAAAGGTCCTCACTTTTCCAATTGGTTTCCTATGAATATGAATGAATGTCTGCCAGTTGCTAATAACCTCCAGACAATATTTTTTATTGCCTGCTTTATTCTTCATGACCTAGTGGATGGATACAGGATGGATAGTCCTTGAAGACACGCTGGGTTAAAGCTGGGGGGGAAAGGTGTGTGAAGGCTTGGAATATCCACCTACTATCTCTCTCTCTCTCTCTCTCTCTCTCTCTCTCTCTCTCTCTCTCTCTCTCTCTCTCTCTCTCTCTCTCTCTCTCTCTCTCTCTCTCTCTCTCTCTCTCTCTCTCTCTCTCTCTCTCAGGTGCTCCTTCATGTCTTCACGTACGCACGCTTTGCGTCTGTTTGTTTTCTACCATTTTACAGTTTTAGAGTTTCTCCTCACTTTTAGCCATTTTCCCCACTGGTTACAGTCGTTAACAGTTAGTTGTATTGTCCAAGGTTTGCTTGTTTGTTGTGTTTATATTGAGGTATTGTATATTATATTACATTGCAATCTGCCTCTCATCTCTCTGCTAAGCACTGCTGAACACTTCTTTAAGGTCTAAGGCCTGTAGAGATATAGAGGAGGAAGGTTCCAGAAGCCTGTAAAGATATGGAGGACGATGGCTCCAGAAGCAGGCCTGTAGAGATACAGAGGAAGGTTCCAGAAGCAGGTTTAGAGGAGGAAGGTTCCAGAAGCAGACATAAGGTAGGTTCCAGAAGCCTGTAGAGATATAGAGGAGGAAGGTTCCAGAAGCAGGCCTGTGGAGATATAGAGGAGGAAGGTTCCAGAAGCCTGTAGAGATATAGAGGAGGAAGGTTCCAGAAGCCTGTAGAGATATAGAGGAGGAAGGTTCCAGAAGCCTGTAGAGATATAGAGGAGGAAGGTTCCAGAAGCCTGTAGAGATATAGAGGAGGAAGGTTCCAGAAGCAGGCCTGTGGAGATATAGAGGAGGAAGGTTCCAGAAGCAGGCCTGTAGAGATATAGAGGAGGAAGGTTCCAGAAGAAGGCCTGTAGAGATATAGAGGAGGAAGGTTCCAGAAGCAGGCCTGTAGAGATATAGAGGAGGAAGGTTCCAGAAGCAGGCCTGTAGAGATATAGAGGAGGAAGGTTCCAGAAGCAGGCCTGTAGAGATATAGAGGAGGAAGGTTCCAGAAGCAGGCTTGTAGAGATATAGAGGAGGAAGGTTCCAGAAGCAGGCCATGGCGTGGAGAGAGGCCCAGGAGAGGTCACCACAGCGGTTGGACTGCTTCCAGATCGGAGCCATCGGGATTCAGCCGACGTCCTCGCCGCCGGCTCGCCGACAGACGCCACCTGCCCGTCACAATCCACCGTGGCGGCAGGCTAAAAAGGATTAAGTCCACGGCAAGGTCACGGTCTAACCAGGGAAGAGGTTTGTCCGCCCTCCCTGTTCTCCCATTCCTCCCACTCCTCCCCCCTCCCGGCCCACCAGCATACATTACCACTAATGTTGGAATCAATGGAAGCCGGAAGGCGGGGGGATCGATATGTCAGGAACGACATGGGACTGGCTGGTGGCGGGGGTCTGGTGGGCTGTTGAACTGATGATGAACAGGATAGCCCAGGGTGAGGGAGTGAGGGGGTGAGAGGCTGAACGCTGCGGTAGGACTGGAGGGGTCGCTGTGAACGGTCTTCAGAGGCGACATTAAAAGACGTGGTTATTGGAGCGCTGGGACCACCTCCCTCTCCCCCCTCTCTCTCCCCCCCCTCTCTCCCCCCCTCTCTCTCTCTCTCTCTCTCTCTCTCTCTCTCTCTCTCTCTCTCTCTCTCTCCCCCCCTCTCTCTTTCTCTCTCTCGCCCCCATCCCTCCCTCTCTCTCCCTCTCTCGCCCTCTCCCTCTCTCTCCCTCCCTCTCTCTCTCCCTCCCTCCCTCTCTCTCTCCCCCTCTCTCTCCCTCTCCCCCCTTTCTCTCCCTCTCCCTCTCTCTCTCTCTCTCTCTCTCTCTCTCTCTCCCTCCATCTCTCTCTCTCCATCTCTCTCTCTCTCTCTCTCCTCTCTCTCTCTCTCTCTCTCTCTCTCTCTCTCTCTCTCTCTCTCTCTCTCTCTCTCTCTCTCTCTCTCTCTCTCTCTCTCTCTCTCTCTCTCTCTCTCCTCATCTCTCTCTCTCTCTCTCTCTCGCCCTCTCTCTCCTCATCTCTCTCTCTCTCCCTCTCCCCCCCTTTCTTTCTCTCTCCCTCTCTCTCTCTCTCTCTCTCTCTCGGTTATGGGGCCGGGACACTTAGGGTGGAGGTCCTTAATGAGGGCGTAGTTTAAAAGTGGAGTGAGGAGGGAGGTGCCTTCTCCATCCTCCACAGGCAGACGGGTGGGGATTAGTGACGTAGAATCCTGGAAAGGTTTTGACTCTAATGTAATCCGTATGAAATACATGACGTACTTAAAACCACAAAACTCTTAGCCTCAAAAGACTGAAGAAGAGGAAGATGGAGACAAGGACGAAGACGTATAAGTATGTCGGTAGCCAGGGCGCCAAATGATAATATTTCAGTGCGGGTCAAGGGGTACAGGAGTCCTACTGAAGGGGTTGTGGGGTACCCACCCTAACCCTAACCTTAAGGGGTACAGGAGCCCTGATGGAGGGTTGTGGGGTACATGAGGGGTAACCCTAAGCCGCATGGACGCCCAAGCAGTCTGTCAGGGTTCCTCAGCCAAGCCGCACGCGAGATTCCCCTCTTTTAATTAAGACTCAAGCCACCATTAAATTGGCTAATTCACAGATATAACTGCTGGAGGATTAACAAACAGGCAGCAAACGAAGCAGTCGGAACCCAGAACCTTCTGCTCTCTCTCCACGGAGGCTTTTGGATTCTGCCCTTTTTTTAATTGGTGCAAAGTTCTCCTCAGACTCTTTAATAAGACGTTTTCACAAGGTCTCTGGGGGGGACATTAAAATGCATCGGGCAGAGATATTAAAGCATATGCCCGGAAGAACACACCAAACAGTCGCAAGCGATGAGAAGTTGGATGTTCATTTATTTATTTTAAATTAATTGGATAAAGAAAATGCAAATGTGTTTAATGAGAGCACAAAATGGACACCAATACTAAGAGGCCAGTATAATTATGGTATTTTCAATATCGCTTAGTAGATCAAAGTAGCACCAACTTCTTGACCATCGCATGATCCGGCGAGTTCTGTTCCCTTTTGGTTCATGCGTTGATCTCTCCACAGATAAGAGTAAAGAATGAACAGAATCACCCAACATACGATTGAAACCTACCGCCCACCACGCATTGCAACACATATTCCGAGCCGAGCGTTATATATTAAAGTCATATCTTTTGTTTACACAAGTAATGAACTGGCTAGTTTTAATTTCACAGGGACATAAATAAAAGATCACCACCATCAACGAAAAGCACCCCGGTGTATTCATGGTATACAGAGTGGTTTATTCACCATTGTGTCTGCTGACAGCAGCGCCACACACACACACAAACACACACGCACATGCACATGCACATGAGGCATTTACACGCACACACACACACACACAGTCAAACACACACACTCTCTCTCTCATACACACACCCATACACACACACAAACAGACCCACAGACACACAGACACAGACACAGACACACGCACACACAAACAGATACACACACAAACACGCATGTACAAGAGGCATTTACACGCATCGCACACCACACACGCACGCGCACGCACACACACACATACATATACACACACAAACACGCGTGTACAAGAGGCATTTACACGCACGCACGCACGCACGCACACACACACACACACACGCACCACACACACCCACACACACACACACACACACACACACACACACACACACACACACACACACACACACACACACACACACACTAAACTAATCTGACTGCAGCTCCGCTTGATAACTTGACGGTGTGTTTATCAAGCGGGCGTGTGTGTGACCAAATAGTTTGGGACTAAGCATTCAAACACGCCACCACTTTTAATTTTACAAAAATTATTCAATCACACCAGTTTTGTATGAAACAGACTGAACAGTGACCTTAAAGGATGCACAGAAAGCTACACGGGGGGGCTCTTCTCCTCGATGGTGGTTTCACCGGCTAGCTTTCACTCATTTGCGTTCCCATCCCAGTCTATGAAACACACGGCCATAGGGTCAGTTACATTTGACCAGCCAGCTTAACTTCACATGACGTTGAAGATCAAATTCATGTATGAATGTCCCATCTGGGATAAGTTTTATTAATGAACAATACGCCTTCCTCACACATACACTACTTCAAAGCCAATAGAATATCAATCACTATTTGCCAGAGGAAAATAAAGAAAATACATATTTTAATCCGTGGTTTGAGTCGGCCAGAAACAACGGTTTCAACAGCTTCAAGGTCATTTATGAGCTGTGTTTGTGGAGGTGGAAGTCTGAGCTTCAAGGTGGTGTAACGCGAGGCGGGTGGTGTTGGAGCCTCCATCCTCTGCAAGGGGCTGACCTTGTGGATTAAAGAGCCTCTTTACATTTCCGTCTCCCCGTGGAAGAACACAGAGTTAGCACTCGACGCCTGCTTTCACGCTAATAGTCGCCGCAAACTAATTAACAGACTTACTCACCGCGGTCTCCTTAAGTGCTCAGTGGTGCGTTTCAAAAGGTCTGAAGGAACTAACATAAAAACAGAGGCTGAACACATTGAACGGGCACAACTAGAAAGTAAAACTATTTATTGTGGAGGGGGGGGGGGGCACGCAGGGAGAGTGGGAGGGCCGCTGGTGGAGCAGGAGGACAAAACAAGATAGCAAAAGGATTCATTTTGGACAACATGACGTCTTTCGGGTCAGGTCATTGTACTTCCATAAAATAGTTTACTTGCATTCTTAGTTGCTGCATATCTGTTGAATGTCGACGGATTCTGAACGCTTTCTCAGAACTTATGCTGAATACACACTTCTGTCTGACTCACTGAACCCCTGAACTGAATACACACTTCTGTCTGACTCACTGAACCCCTGAACTGAATACACACTTCTGTCTGACTCACTGAACCCCTGAACTGAATACACACCTCTGTCTGACTCACTGAGCCCCTGAACTGAATACACACTTCTGTCTGACTCACTGAACCCCTGAACTGAATACACACTTCTGTCTGACTAACTGAACCCCTGAACTGAAAACTCACCTCTGTGTGAGTCCATGAACCCCAGAACTGAATACAAACTTCTGTCTGACTAACTGAACCCCTGAACTGAATGCACACTTCTCTCTGACTAACTGAACCCCTGAACTGAATATTGACCTCTGTTTGAGTCCATGAACCCCTAACCTCCACCCAGAGGACCACACAGGGATAGAGAGACTGGAATGACCTCAGGAGTTGTTCCAACAAAACACTTTCTCTGCAGCAGCCATCACCATGGGGCTTAACGAGCTGTGGTACGGGCCCATAACCCGGTTGGAATGGAGCCGATAAGCCCGCTTGTATTATAAAATGACATTATTAACCAGTCTGATTAGCGAGCTCTTTACCGGAATCACATTTACATTTAGGAGACACTGTTATCCCAAAGGCCCATCTACTCATACCGCCGACCAAACAGATTCAAGGGTTGCACTACCAAGTTTCTAAATATCAAATAACACCGCGCCAGAGTGCCGAGTATATACTGTATATATTTATATATATTTCCTAATTAGTGCGTAATAGTTGCAGCTCACAGATAGCGAAGTTGTACACATCCACAAAGTGTGTTCTCACTTCAACATCAAATTAAATCCTACGGCGACAACAAGACCACTGCAACAAGGGCCACGAATAAGAGCTCTATAAACAGGAGCGCGTTATGTGGACCGGGCAGGCAGAACCAAAGGCAGCTCCAGTCTACTCGACGGGTAATGATGGCACCGCGGGGGGCCGCTACGTCTGACACTGGGAACTGCCTTCACAACCCCCCCCCCTCATTTACTTTGTCACCGCAACACGACACACACTAAGCACTACCACACGCTACTGTGTGTGTGTGTGGTGTCTCATTGTGTGTGTGTGTGTGTGTGTGTGTGTGTATGTGGTGTGTGTGTGTGTGTGTGTACATGTGTCTGTGCGTGTGTGCGCGTATGTGTGTAAATGCCTGCTTTGCACGTGTGTGTGTGTGTGTGTGTGTGTGTGTGTGTGTGTGTGTGTGTGTGTGTGTGTGTGTGTGTGTGTGTGTGTGTGTGTGTGTGTGTGTGTGTGTATGCAAGTGTCTATGTGTGTGGGTAAATGCCAACTGTACATTCATTGGAGATTCCCTGAATTCTCTTGACATCATGAGACTCATTCACTCATCACAGGTTTCTGATTAATCAGTGAACTCACCCTGTCACTCATCACAGGTTTCTGATTAATCAGTGAACTCATCCTGTCACTCATTACAGGTTTCTGATTAATCAGTGAACTCACCCTGTCACTCATTACAGGTTTCTGATTAACCAGTGAACTCTGCATTGCTGTGACTCATTACAGGTGTCTGATTAACTTTTAGCAATTAAAATGTTGACTTTTGTGTTTGCCTTTTTTCATACATTTTTCGATTAAAAGTAGAACACAGCATGAATGAAATCCAGATAGTCCAAAAAAACACTGAAGAAGATAAAAGATAAATTAAGATAATCCCTGATGAGGTGCGTCAGAAAAATACAGAACACCTCCCCTCCTCCTCCTCCCTCCTCCTCCTCCCTCCTCCCTTCTTCCTCCTCCTCCTCCCTCCTCCTCTCCCTCCTCTCCTCCCTCCTCCTCCTCCTCCTCCCTCCTCCCTCCTCTTCCTCCCTCCCTCCTCCCTCTCTCCTCCTCCCTCCCTCCCTCCCCCCTCCTCCTCCCTCCTCCCTTCTCCTCCTCCTCCCCTCCTCCTCCCTCCTCCCTTCGCATCCCTTCTCCTCCTCCCTCCTCCCTTCGCCTCCCCCCTCCTCCCCCCCTGACAGGCTCCTTTCTCTGTCCACATTACGGCGGTTCACTCCAGTAGATATTTATCACCGCCTCTTGGCTTCACTTTTTTTCCTCTGTGGATTTTTTAATAATGAAAACGTAATAATACAAAACATTACAAAGCGAGATGATGCATGGCTTTGTCGTTGCCTAATAATGTGTTTCTATTGCTTCATAATGGAATGAATAAATATACGAAAGAACCGGATGAAGGCAAGGACACCCAAAGAAATAGTCCACCCAGACGCTCTCTCTCTGCTGCGTCCGAAACACGTCCATCAGATGAGGACCACTCTCTGACTCCCAAGGACTCAGGGAGCCTCTACGAGCACATAAATGACCTCTAAATACCTTCGGTCTTTCAGGTGAATGTTTTGATATGATATAAAACATTACAAATGTCTTATGGTTGAGGGGCCCACAGATGGTGAATGGACTGCATTTATACAGCGTTTTACCTCCTCCAATTCATGCACACGCAGGCGGCGGAGTCAACCGGGCAAGGCGACAGCCAGCTCGTCAGGAGCACTCAGGGTGAGGTTGACTTGCTCAGGGACACCCCGACACTCGAGCAAGGATGAGCCCGGGGATCGAACTAGCAACCTTCCGGTTACCAGACACTACCTCCTGAGCTGCATGCCTCCTAGAGAGCCGGACGAAGTGAAGGTAGTGAGGAAGGAGCTCCAGTCCATCTTCTAACCCTGATCCTCTGGATCCCCCCCCCGCCTCCAGAATCTCTCGCTGGCTATCTCTTTAATTACAGAGGGGCAGGATCCACCAGCACAGAGATAAAGTTGGCCCCTCTGTCGCTGTTGTTGGTGATTACAAACACCTCCTCGTTTAAGGCTGCACTGTCTGCATCCACTGTGTTAGCCCTCATAGACACTATCTCAGAGAGCGAGAGACGGAGAGAGAGAGACAGAGAGAGAGAGCCGGAGAGACAGAGAGAGACAGAGAGAGAGAGACAGAGAGAGCCAGAGAGAGACAGAGATGGAGACAAAGAGAGAGAGAGACAGAGAGACAGAGACAGAGACAAAGAGAGACAGAGGGACAGAGAGAGAGCGACAAAGAGAGAGAGAGCCAAAGAGAGAGAGACAGAGACAAAGAGAGACAGACAGAGACAAAGAGAGAGAGACAGAGACAAAGAGAGACAGAGAGAGAGAGAGAGAGAGAGAGACAGAGAGACAGAGAGAGAGAGAGAGAGAGAGAGAGAGAGAGAGAGAGAGAGAGAGAGAGAGAGAGAGAGAGAGAGAGAGAGAGAGAGAGAGAGAGAGAGAGAGAGAGAGAGAGAGAGAGAGAGAGAGAGACACAAGAGAGAGAGAGACAGAGCCAGAGAGAGAGCCAGAGAGAGAGCCAGAGAGAGAGCCAGAGCCAGAGCAGAGACAGAGACAGAGCCAGAGAGAGAGACAGAGACAGAGACAGAGACAGAGACAGAGACAGAGACAGAGACAGAGAGAGAGAGAGAGAGAGAGAGAGAGAGAGAGAGAGAGAGAGAGGCAGGGAGGTTGATTATTAATGTTGAGTAAACAACGGTTCTGTATGGCTGGTAAAACAGGCATTAAAAGGGCTCAGGGTCAGCCATGCTCACAATGTTGCCACCAGCGCTGTATGGATAAAAGCCTTATTGATATAATCAGCGGCCTAATTAAATTAATTATTCCATCAAATTGAATACAAACGTAAGGCGTTAACCAAGCCAAATCCCGAGTCATCTGGGTTAGTCTGCGTGACGTTCAAGATCAACACTGACTATGCGCTTCTAGCGAGCGATCGATTTCAGCGAGTAATTAAAATATAATTGCGTTTTTGAAGCACACCCCAGAGCCGGCCGGTTCCACCATGTGACAGTTGAACTCCTGGCTGCGCGTCGCGCTCGAATTGATCCAAGTTCAGCTCTAACACGGCCATGGCTATCGTAGAAGAAGCTATTAAATTAAGAGCATCAAACACGTGTTTGAATAACCTTAGCGAAATGTATTCATACCGTTAAAATACAAAAGAGTAGGCCTAGTCTTACCCTTTGTTATACTTGTTAATTCATTTAGAGCAGATTCGAGGTGAAATGATCCAGATCAATTTGCATTTGAATGAAAACCTTTTTCAACCATTGAATAGGCCTACTCTGTCTTCACCATCTCACAAACTCTCTGAGTTTTATGAGTTTAATGGCCTAAAGCTGACACTGCAGGAAACTGACACAGAGGCAGCCAACATAATAACCTAATGTGGTAAAACATTACCGCCCTCCAGCCTAATAAATAACCGAGTTAAGCATTTTGGGAAATCACTTTTATTTTTTTATCAAAAGGGTTGTCACACTTAGTCGAAACTGAGCTCAACGTGGGTTAATGACGTGAAACCGAACGCCTTGTCATTAGTCCCGTCGTTCAACAGACACTCCGCCGACTAACGGGAGGAGGGCTCCGGTGGAGAGACGACGACACCGTCTGAGTCGACGGTGAGTAACGGAGAACATGATGAGTCTGTTTGAAGACGGACCGAAGAGTGTGTCAAGAGTAAACTCTGGGACACGCGGCTCGCTGTTTGCTCAACGACTCCCTTTCCATCCCTCCCCTCCTTTCTCCTCTCCGGCGGCTCCCAAACGAGTGAAAGTTAATACAGCGCTATTGAAATGGATTGCCGTCGGGAGCCGTCACTCCCACGCCGTGACGCGCGCTCCCTGGCTGGAGTCCTCCGCCCGTATAATAGATTCAGACTGGGATTTTTGGTAAGTAGGACGTGAATAATTGACTGTGACATTTGAAGATAATGAAAATCAAGTGAGACATTACGTGACATTATGGGATATCAGGTGTCAGGTCGCGTCAGATCACAGACGCACAGTGTGGAGCGAGGTCAGAGCCAGAGGGAGGCATGGCTACCTGGGTGGTTTCCCATCATGCATCAGGAATAGGTTTTGGCGTTACCTTAAAGGCTGTTGTTGAACCCACTGCAGGAACGTTTTGAGAGTTTAAAGAGAGAGAGAGAGCAGAATAAGTTTGTATACAATTTAAATAACACACTGTACTCCCGCCCTCGCTGCTTGTTTCTGACATTCTGCGTTCATGTGATTGACAGTCACGATTGACTCACCGAACCAATCAGGGAAGAAATGCACTTTTATTCAGAAATGAGCCGGGAGCGGTTTTAAATCAAAATGGTCTCACACACACTAGAAACAGATATTCTCACAGAGTATTTCACTAATTAAAAGCTGATTGATGGCTTTGGCATTTCTGACAAATGCCACTCAAATGATAGCTCTTCATCACCTTTAAGTTTGTTTTGGTATCAGGGCTAGGAGGCAATTAAGAGAGTTTGAGGAAATCCAAATGTTTGGTCTGGGATTAATTAAGGTAAATCTCATCATATCTGATGTAATATGTTTGTAATAATCCCCTAAACCATCCGTCTACTCTCTCCCTCTCCAGTGGGCCAACAGATGAGACAGAGTTTGCTGATTTACGATTCATAGAACCATCACCAAGTCTCCAGATCCAAATGCTAAACGATAAGCGTGCCGTGGCACAGGTTGGAGTACTGTTACAGGCCTTGCTCAAGGGCATTCTCAACAGCCATCAGAGTCGGCCATACAATATTCACTTCAGAGCGCTGTGGATTAACTATTAACACTCGGTCTCACTTCACATCGTCTCCGCCTCTGTCTCCAAACACGTTAACTACCAGAGCCTTCTCTCCAGTATGGCCGCCAGCTGTGATGGTAATTACTAGGTGCAGGGCTGGGATGTGGGAGATGGAGGGGATATTAAAGATTGATGAGAGACGATTGTGTGGGGGGAGGTTGACGAGACGTCCTGTGGTTCCCATCGCTGCCCTGCTGGGATCCCAGTCTCACTTTGGCAGGCCGCCAGTGGCGAACAGCAGCGTTGTAATTCAGAGGTAATATTCATAAAGTTGTCTTTGGGTTCGGTTCGAGGTCTGCATCTCAAACAAGCCGGGCAAAGTGGTCGTTAAAACCTTGGATAGACTTAAAAAAAAAAAAAGTACTATTTTGGGCTGACAAGGAAATGGCACAGGGCTCCTCAACCTGTTTGAGGAGACGTCTAACAAACTGGCGGGGGGGCTGCGATTAATCAGTCTGTTTTGGATTGATTAACTGCTTTCCTCACCAGAAGAGTCTGAAGTTCTGTGATACCCATGCTCTTCAATTGTTCCAAGGTCTACTGCTCTTCATTATTCAGAAGAGGCTTCTATCCATAGAGACTGACTCAGGGACACGTCATACAGAAGCAGGTAGGGGTCGGGGTGGACTGCGGACGTGGGGAATCAAACCCAGAAACTCTTCGGCCAACTCTTCCTTCTCCCGGCCCCTTCAATATTTAGAAAAGCCTTGCGGAAATGTACAGACAAGCCTTCAAAGAGACGGGCCAGAGAAACACTACATCAAGACTGGTTCTTCTGTCCTATCGGCCGACAGCTGTGCTAAGACTCTCAACACAACCTTAAGATATTCATGAGGAGACCGCTGGGGTCGGCCCCGCTTCTCATTGGTCATTCAGCTCCTGGTGCTGCGATTAGGGTCCCATCCCCCCCCCCCCCCCCCCCCCCCACCCTCCGCCCCCCGGGACTGGCTGACAGCCAAGCGGGAAGTTGGAAGTACGCCCCCATTTTGAATTTGAACAGCACAGCAATTTCCGGAGGGTTCTTTCAACACGTTAATGCTCAGAGCCGAGGCGTTGCCGTGCCAACAGCCCGTAAAACAAGTCGTTGGTTAATCCCGCTGTTTGTTCCCGCGCTGAACGATGGACGCGCCAAAGGTCGACGCGGATGAGTGCAGTTTGGACGGCCGGTTAAATGGATTTCTATTCAAGTGCAAGCTAATTAGCGAACGATACGGCAGACTTTTAATACCATTGTGCTCCTCGTATTATGGGATGGAATGATCGCTCCCTGATGGCTGATAGGATTAGCCTAATGCACTCGAATCGTTTCATTGAAACCTATTCCCATCCCCCCAGAAATATCCTAAAAGACATGTACAAATGTCTATCTTCATGAATTACCTTCAAGTGAAGCATTGAAGATATATGTTTAAGTGTGAAGATTTATATTTATAGTTTGAGTAGTAGCCAAGGGCGAAGTGAAACCCCAGAACCCTTCTCGTTGAAATTGATCGCGCTTCGTACAAGAAGCATGTAGCCTAGCCATTGGGGTAAATCATTTAAAAAAAAAAAGATTGGCGATAAAGAAAGCATACAAACAAAATTCGGGACGCATTCTCGATGTTGACGCCAGAGCTGTTGTTGGAGCGCTACAAGTCCAGCAGTCTGATGCCTGTGGGTGTGTTTGGAGAATGCATTATTGATGAACCTTGGTGCATCACAGCAAAGACAAACACAGATACCGCTGGTCCTCTGGGGGTCCCTGGTGTGTGAGTGTGTGTGTGTGTGTGTGTGTGTGGTGTGTGAGTGTGTGTGTGTGTGTGTGTGTGTGTGTGTGTGTGTGTGTGTGTGTGTGTGTGTGTGTGTGTGTGTGTGTGTGTGTGTGTGTGTGTGTGTGTGTGTGTGTGTGTGTGTGTGTGTGTGTGTGTGTCTGCGTGCGTGCGTGCGTGCGTGCGTGCGTGCGTGCGTGCGTGCGTGCGTGCGTGCGTGCGTGCGTGCGTGCGTGCGTGCGTGCGTGCGTGCGTGCGTGCGTGCGTGCGTGTGTGTGCGTGCGTGTGTGTGGGGGGGTACTCCGCGGTCAGACATGGTTCACCAAGAGGAGGTTCACCTAGAGGAGCTGAAACACACAGAGGCGTGGGACGAGAATATCCAAAGACCTGCAGTGACAAAAAACCCCGATCAAATCAATATATTTATTTGTAATATTCATTACAAATAAAGTGTACAAGGATTTCAAATAACTACATCATGGCAACATTTAAGAAACAACTAAGCAGGGATATTTAGAAAAAATGTCAAAAGGGTCTCATTTCAAAATGAGAACATCAACGTTTACTGACGAGCTGAACCCCTTTTCTACACTACAGACAGCAGGCACAGAATGGCAGGAGTCTGTTAGCACCCTGAGATACACAAGGGGATTAACAAGCAGAGATTTAATGAATTATAAGGGCCTGATCACACTCCCTGCACACATTACACTCCTGACATTTACAAAGGGGCCGGTTGCACGGCCCCCAGCGTCCTACCAGCTCTGTCATCTACAGGCCAATTAACCTCCGCGACCCCTGACCCCTGAAACACCTCCTTCCAATCAGAGGCTGTTTAGATTCTTCTACAGGACCGCTCTTAGAGGGAGGGGGTGAAGGGGTGAGGGGTCCATGGGACTGGGATGAACGCCCCGGGTCGTTCAGAAAGAAGCAATTTCACAACAGAAATGGCTGCCGTTGTGCTGCTGAGCTTGTAGTTTTATTTGCATACAAATTTTTTTGTTGATTGTATTTGGGTTGGATCAATGAATTATATATTGTTTGTACATGTGGTCCAGTGTCAAACGCCAGTGCTGTCCACTGGTGACGACACTAATGAAAGGACTGTCAGTGAACACGTTCTTAACGAATGTGTGGAGCAGAATCAGTCCCATCTCAGCTCCTTCAGGAAAAAAATCTTTCTCTGTGTATGTATATTCTCTGTCCGTCTCTCGCTCTCTAACCAATCACCAACGGCTTTGATCAGCTGCTCTGACACCTATTTACTGTGTTGGGATCAATAGGGCCGATTAGTTACTACCACCTCTGAGGACGGACATATCGGTCCGGAGGTCAGATTATCAGATTACCTTATCTTTCACTCGTTCATCCTCTTCTAGATTTTTCTAATTGAGGTGAGACGGTATAAGCTAGAGACATGATTTCAATTGAAGACAGTTTATACGCTATTTAATGGACACTTTTATCGAAATTGTAACTTGAGTGCACGCATTTTTATCAGTAGGAATCGAACCCTTGACCCCAGCTGTCCCTTGATCTACCAGCTCACCGAGACAGGGCCACCATTAATGGCTAGACGCGGTCATCGTTGCTCGTTTCCTGTCGGCTTCAAATGTCTTTTCCATTCCCTGGCTTTTCATACAGGTGATGGAAAAGCCAAACTCCTGTCTAGTTTTCCTTTAAAGCGGGAGCAGGTGTGTCTGTGACGGATGTAATGTTGTTGTGTTGCGTTGTTTTGTTTGACCACAGCGTGTCACCGCCAGATTAACGAGGAACACTGTTGTGAAGGACTTTGGAGTCGCAGCCCCCCGCTGTACCAAGTGAGATACATACCTTACACCCCGTCCCCCCACCCCCGGACCCCAAGGAGAGACGGAGTTATGTTGTCGTTCCGGAGTCGGAAGGGGAGGAGGGCTTGGTTGGATGGGGGGGGGGGGGGTCCATCTGGCCATACTCATATAAAAACAACATGGCCACTGGCGGAGCACACACACGCATACACATAGACACACATATGCACAAAAACAGACACTCAGGCATGCACACACACACACAAACATACACTCATACACAGACACACACATAAATGCACACGCTCACATGCAAACACACACAAACGCAAGCACACACACATCAACACACACAAACAAACAAACACACACACACACACTCTCACAGCATTCTATCCACCAAATGTCATATAAACAGCAGAGATTTACAGTCAGTGTAAATCTGAGGGCTTCTGTACCGCTTTAAAAGGAAAACGTTATCGTACCGGTTCACATTTTTTCCCAACGGCAGCACAATCAGAGGGAGAGGATTTCGGACGCGTTTCCGTTTGACGGTGAACGGTGGGATGAATGGTGTACAGGGATAATTAGTGCTGCCAGTGTGCACATCCACAGTCCAGCCGTACACACTGATTAATGACCAGCTACCAGAGCTGGGGAGGGGAGAGGGGGGGGAGTCTGAATCAATCCAATTTAGTAATTGTCGAATGACAGACGATTTCACTTCGGAACAACACGACATCCGTTCCTAGAGATTACCGATATTCAAACGACGTACGGCCAGCACCTGCTGCTCGAGTGATTGAAACCTGTTGTTGTTTCGGTCGGGGTTTTCAAGAGCACACAGTAGTACACAACAGTAGTACGGTTAATATTAAAACACGACAACGACCTACTGAGGAGGTGGCACTGTCAGAAGAACGCTGCTAATGTGCGTAGCCAGTGGAGGAAGGGCTGGTCATCAACAGCGTGGGACAGTTCGTTAGTGGCCATCGCTCTTAATGTAGCCTGTCTCCTAAACCCTCTTCCCCCTCTGCTCCTCCTCCTCTCTCCTCCCTCTCTCTTCCCCCTCTCCTTCCCCTCACAACTGATTCAACGCAAAATACAAATTACATGCGTCCAGCGTCATTACCATGATGGACAGATTGATATTTTATTAACCCCTGTGGGGAAATTTAATCTATATTGAACCCATCTTGAACCCTTGAAATGCTAGCAGTTTGTTATGCCCTTACCTTGCTCATGGGCAGGGCAGGAGGGGAGAGGCGTCCCGGGGGCAGTGTCCAGCCTCGAACCCAGGACCTCTTGTCTGTGAGGTACGATGGTTCGACCCATCGGGATAGACAGTCCCACTTGATTGATGGCTCTATAGGGTCGATTTTGAGGTGGCCGCCAATCATCTTCACACCTGGTGGTAAGAAAGTAGACCTTTAATAGGCCAGAAGACAGAGGACCGCTTTTGGCCTTTCACCCCTAGTCCCCCATCAGATGGACTGTCCTTTGGCCTTTGTTTTAAACACGGTGGACGAATCTGAATCAACAAGTCTGCTAATCAATAATAAATCCATGAACTGATGCAAAAGCCTCCTCGCCGACATTATTATGGATTGTGGTGTGTGTGTGTGTGTGTGTGTGTGTGTGTGTGTGTGTGTGTGTGTGTGTGCGCACGTGTGTGTGTGGAGAGAGAGACAGAGAAAGAGAGAAAGAGTGAGAAAGAGGGACAGAGAGGGACAGAGCAAGAGAGAGAGAGGGAGAAAGAGAGAGAGAGGGGAGAAAGAGTTGATAGAGAGACAGAGAGAGAGAGAGAGAGAGAGCAGAGAGAGAGAGAGAGAGAGAGAGAGAGAGAGAGAGAGAGAGAGAGAGAGAGAGAGAGAGAGAGAGAGAGAGAGAGAGAGAGAGAGAGAGAGAGAGAGAGAGAGAGAGAGAGAGAGAGAGAGACAGACAAAGGGCACCTTGGTCATTGAGACTCCAGACTCTGCTCTCAGACTGGGTTACTGATGCTAGTGTCAGTTTGCTGGTGGTTCAAACACTTTGAAAGAAGCAAAAGTGAAAATATATATATAATATATCACCCTTAATAAAAGATGTACAAAATCTCCAACCAATCCTTTCGTGAAGGCCAGGGACAAAATGAATTGCCTATCAATAACCTTTAGGCTTTGTATGTCTATTGCCATGGTAACCCAGCTTCTATGATGTCATGGAAACAGACCTTCTCATGATTTTATGGTAACTAACAGGCAGGTCACCTGATGCTGCACCTGACTGTGGCAATCTGGGACCAGTGAGGGGTATAGGTGGGGATATGGGTGAGACATGGGTGGGGGTATAGGTGGGGATATGGGTGAGACATGGGTGGGGGTATACAGGGGGTATAGGTGGGGGTATGGATAGGTATAGGCGGGGTATAGGTGAGGGTATAGGTGAGGGTACAGGTGGAGCAATGCAAACTGTTCCCAAACAGCGACATGAATTCTCCTTTAACAACAACGCCCGTCGCTGTGACTCGGTGCGATTGGATCACTTAGCCTCATGGATTAAACACCGGCTACAGCTGGTGCTGATGTGTCGCTAAGGCCGGTGTACTCTCCCTCTCTCTCCTGCCACTCATCTCCAGAGGCACGGTCTCTCCCCGGCCGTCGGGTAGGCCTGCTAATGGCCTCATTGATCCGAGGACCTCGTCGTTTGTCATGACCCGGTCGATGGACGTTGCTTCCTAATGCCGTTGTTCAAACACAAATCTTTTGTATTTGAATAAACGGCAGATCCCGGTGGCTAAATAGGCAGCAGGCCAGGAGGCTGGGAGATAGAGGTCAACACGGCACAACAAATCAGCGCTTGTGCTTCGGACTTTGCTAACTTTCTTGTTTACGTGTATATATTTTCAAGGTTACTGCTGGAATAAAGAATCACAAGTAGGGATAAGGAATTGATTTTTCCGGGTCCAGTAATATTTCCGTGCTGGCAGTTTGTCTACTTTCATTAGTAAGAGTCTCAGTTAGGTTAAGTAAAGCTGAATTTCAGCCCACCACACAAAATAACTTATTTTGCCTTGTTTATGTTGATGAAAGTGGGTTTGAAAGTGGGTTTAATCAATTTGGCTTGATAAAATTTGAACTTCCACTGTCTACCTTAGTCCTCTGTTCTTGCTGAGAAAATGTCCTCCCTGGTTTAGTTTATGTCGTTCTTTAAGCCTTTTGGGGACTCTTAGCTGATATTATGGGAAGGATAACCAAAACAAAACTATACATGTGGTTCAGTTGTCCTCAGTTCGCTGGTTGTATGGTAAACAGGTATTTCTGTATTGATTTATGTTCACAAAACTAAACTAAACGTAAATGTAGTTTTTAATTTATGTTTGCTTTTCTCATTAAATTTTTATTAATATTTCGATGTTGTATTGTAAAAACAATTTAGACATAAACTCAGAAGCAATCTAATGAAAATGGCAGTTAGTTTACGCTGGTCTCTACTTCTAGCGGAGTTGTTGATTGCCCCCTTGTGGAATATTACCGCCATTACACCAGGGTTTAGACTATATCACATCCATTATATTATGAAAGTCAGTTTCCCAAGAAATGATGACGTGTAAGATAGAAACATGCCTATTTAATGGTCATTTTTGTATTAAATATGCACATTTTTGTATTTAATGAAGGTAAAAGCTATGTATACACAAGCCCTACGGCTAACTGCTTCTCTAGGACTAGTATACCTTGCACAGGTGTTGCCAAGGTTACAATAATGCACTTGGAAGCAAAGTAGGGCCTACAATATAATGCCACGGAGTTCTGTGCTAAAAATGTGGTCACGGGCCTGAAAAGGTTGGGAACCATTGCTTAATACAATAACATACAACGGCGATGTGATAAACCCAATATCATGCAGAAGCGCCACATAACCTTTCAGTAGTGTACAAAGTTTAATTATTGGAGAAGACCAAGGAGTGTATGCAGTTACACGGCCATGAACCGTTTATCATGGAAAACTTTACATTCATCTCTTTTACATTGGTAGAAAACATGCTAGCATTCCCTTTACACATTTCTCACAGAACAATTGGATTCCACCTTTCTTTCACAGAATAAGTAAACAACCTTGCCATAAACTATGTATATTTTAAGATTGTCTGGTCATTTTTTAGATTTGCGCTCCTTGTTTTTTAAATGATTAAAACAAAGTTTCCAATGGTTAGCATCGCATGTGGCTCAGTTCGTCAAATGTTTGTGTTCATTCTACCTCGTGATCGATTGAAACTGAAAGGCAGTTTTTAAACCATGTTCAATAAGCCTGGGAATCGCTCAGACTTCCCCTAAAATGGGACGAACGCTAATTGAGGAAGATCGATGTAAATTGGGGAAAAGCATAATGCCTCATACAAGCTTCTCAGGTGCAAATGGAACTCTTAATGTCTTTCTTCTTATTGCATTAGGACAAGTGTGGTGGCAAACCTTCACTTTTAACCTTCCAGTGTGAAGGTCAAGTCATTAATATTCATGAAACTATTGTGGCAAAGTATAAAATGAGAGAGAGAGGAGGTTAGAGAGGGAGAGAGACAGAGGGAGAAAAACAGACAAAAAGAGAGGGTGAGAGAGAGGGAGTGTGGAAGAGAAGGCGAGAGGGACAGAGAGGGAGAAAGCGAAAGAGAGTGACAGAGGACAAGAGAGGTGCAATGGCATACAAATTAAAAGGGAGAAAGAGTCAGGGAGACAGAGAGATATATATATATGAACATATATGAATATATGAACATATGCATATATGAACAGAGATTATGTTATGGTAAACATTTGGCCTCTTCAAATGATTGGCTTTCAAGCTCTGTAAAAGCTAACATATCCTAGCTTGAAACCACACATGCATCCATTTTGGTTTTCTAGTTGTATTCATTCGTATAAAACTGTTAATTTTATTAATAAGGGGCGGTATCTAGAGCCCTCGTAACAGTCTTGGATCCTTGAATTCCGTCATGCCATGCAGGATTCCCGGGTTCATCAGTTTGAAATCAGGGATTTAGAAGGGGACGTTTTGGTCGGGTACCACTGAATCTATGACATTCAAAACAAGCATTTTTTTTTAAGGCTACTAATAATTAGACCCAACCCCCCCCCCCCCCCGCCGTTCTGGTTTGACCAACTAGCGTCGAAACACAGCTTCAAGTTCTGTGTCGTTGAAAATGTGCACGAGTCAGACTACTGGGTACAAAGTACATTTCTGCCCAAAAAAATGATGTGACGAATACATTTCAAGTAGATATTTAGTGCGAAAATACGGCCCTATAATTAATTCCTGCAATAACCATATATGTTACTCCTAATTATAATGTGTCAACGTAATGTAACATAACGGCTACAGGTGTACCACCAACCACAACTGGAAGTAGTTTATATTTTAGTCTAACGCGATATGAAGCTATGTAGCGTTGGCATTGTTCCTTAATCGTCATGGCAACGAACTACAAATAGACCGATGGCTTCCCGTAAAATTCCTGTAAGGATATGATTTAATTATGGGCGGTGCTGGAATGTCCACTGATTAACCTCGGCTTCAGTTAATCACCAGCTCCTCTCCATCCATGTTCCGTACGATTTAAATTAAATATCACCCCCTTCAATGTATCTTTAACAACGTTTTCACTAATTATATCACCATCTTAATCCTCATCCCGATCTGAGCTTCATCATGGATACCATCGTGATGTAATCATCATCCGTTTAGCCTCGTCACACCCCCGTCTTAATGTCCACCTTAACTTAATCCTCAGCACCGGGACCACCTTTAGTCTGGGGGGGTATTGTGGCGGTCTCCTCCGCAGCAGTCCCTCAGGCCGGCCACTGGGCCACCGGGTTATGTTCTTGGCAACACCCATCACTCGGTACAGCCAGCCTCGACGGCCGGGAAGGCTTCCCCCTCCGCGCCTGGGGACGGGACCGGGGACGGGACCGGTGTCGGGCCCCTCTCTGTCCTCCAGCTCTGGGGCCTAGTGGTGTCCAGGCCAGCCCCTCTCCAGATAGGCCCCGTCGGGGGTGTACGCCTGTGGCGAGGGGGCGTACAGTTCAGAGTCCGTGTCCGACTCGCCCTCCGCCAGGAAGGGCCGGACTTTGGCGCATCGCGTCGCCCCCCCGGCGTCCCGTCCCCGGCCTCGCCCGCCGCCGGGGCTGGCGTAGAAGGATGGTCCGAAGAAGTCCTCCTTGGCCTGGGAGATGCTGAAGCCGCTGAAGGAGCGTTCCAGCTCCTCGTGGTCCACGGAGGGGATGGACACCGAGGTGTCGCTCTCCGGCACCGTCGCCGGCTGCTCCTGCGGGCCCCGGGGCCGCCGGTGGCGCCTCCTGCTCTGGGAGCCGCTGTCCCGCCCGCTCTCCCGCCCCCCGCCGCCGCCCCCCGCCGTGTGGGCGCTGGAGACGGAGCGGTCGTGGGCGGGGGCGGGCGGAGGTGGCAGGCGGTACAGCGTGGGGGACTGCTCCCCGCTGCCGCCGACGGGCGAGGGGGTGTTGGCCATGCTGCTGCCCCAGGCGGGCTGGGCCAGCGGGTGCTGCAGCTGGTGCTGCCAGGAGGTGGTGGGCCGGTGGCTGACGGAGGGGGTCCCCAGGGAGCCGTTGGCGGACTGGCACCCCAGCGGGGTGTCCCTCCGCTCCACCGAGCCCTCCGAGCACATCACCTCCACCGCTGAGTAGACCTTCAGCTCCGTCTCTGCCCTCACCTCCCCCTCCACCTCCGCTCCGCCTTCTGCTTCTCCTCTTCCTTCTTCTTGTTCTCCTGTTCCGGCTCGCCCTTGTCCCTGGCCTCGGGGCTGTGGTAGGGGGGCGCTGGGTAGGGCTCCTTGGAGCTGAAGAAGGCCTCCGTCTCCGAGCGGGGGATGCCCATGCGCTGCACGTACGCGTGCACCAGGAAGTCCAGTTTGCGGTCCATGCAGCACACCTGCGAAGAACGGGTGTCAAGACGTCGTTCGTGGGTTCAGCTTTTATGGTTGTGCACCACTCTGCTCATTTATGATGAGTTTGACTGTGTTTTACTGCTTTATACTGTGTCTACTGGTATTTTACTGTGCTGTATGTAGTGCTTTATCTGCTGTGTACTTGCTGTACAGTGATCTACAGTGTGTAGATCTCTACAGAGGAAAGTCTATCAACTATCTATACTTAAAAAACAAAGATACTTCAGTAGTAATTAAAAACATTCCCTTCTTATCGTTAGGGGTCACTAAAAACTACCTCTCTAGGGGTCACTATAAACCCCTTTAGGGGTCCCTATTAAACACCTCTAGGGGTCACTAAAACACCTCTAGGGGTCACTAAAAACTACTCCTCTAAGGGTCACTATAAACCCCTTTAGAGGTCCCTATTAAACACCTCTAGGGGTCACCAAAACACCTCTAGGGGTCACTAAAACACATCTAGGAGTCACTATAAACCCCTTTAGGGGTCCCTATTAAACACCTCTAGGGGTCACTATAAACACCATCCTCACCTGTTTCTCCACCCTCCCCAGGCGCCCCATCATGCTGCCGTCCTCGTCGGTGTCTCCGTCCTTCATGCTCTTGCCCACTATCTGGTCCACTCTACAGGTGTACAGAGAGACACGCTGCGGTCAGACCCCCACCTCCGTGCTCTGGAGCCGACGCCGAGACACCCCTAGCAGTCTCCACCTGCAGCCCCCCCAAACTAGCCTCTAGCTAGAGCTGAGTGGCCGGGCTGGAAACGTCCCTGGGCGTGGCGGTGGGGGGGAGTCATGGTGGCTAGGCTCTAAGTGTAGATTTATGGAGGCAGGTGTGGCGTTGGAGATGGGGAATAGGATGTACTGTGTTTAAGATATTGTCACGGTGACTTGGGTTTAGACACCAACTGTGAGCCTTAGCCTACAGTATGTGTGTGTCACACATGGTGAAGCTATGGTAGAAAGTGGATGGAATGTAAGCATTACACGATCTAATTTAGCCAGCGGTTAACGTGCATAAGGCTCCATGTATGTCATGTACCCGACAGAAATAAGGGCTATATTGCGTAGGGCCCTAGACCATGTCATCTCCGCCCATCCCAGGGGAATCCCTCCTGTCGAGAAGCTAGTTCTACGGGTCTGCAGAGGAAGGAACCCCACTCCGAACCCCTTTCAATCCGTTACCTCCGCTGAGCTCATACGATGCCACAAGGTTAGCAACTCTGGCATGGCATGTGGGCTCGGCTAGTAAGTGTTAGTACATGTTTGAGAATCAAACACACCATCACAGCGTTGAATGAACTGGCCACTGTGTGACAGTCGATTATGGAGTTGTGTGGAGGCATGCGCTACAATCACAGGCATCACATTCTCTGTGTTGAGAGGAGGGAGTGGGTGTGTCGATGGAAGACAAAATGCACCACCATGCACTTGTTCTCGTGCTTCTCATGCGTCACATCCGTTGCATCCTGCAGGGGGAGCTCTGTCAGGCAAACTCTGGCATTGTCAAACCCCTGTTGAGCGAAGCTACTGGACTCAGCTTGTTTACTAACAGGAAGAGCGTAAGCTTGTTAGGTTCAAAGGAACATAAGTGAATAGCGTTAGCTCATTAACTTAAAGCATGAAATTTAGCTCATTGTATTAAAGGAGCAGCATTACAGTATAAGCTTGTTATGTTATAGGTATAGCATTAATTTGTTTCATTAAAGGTGCAGTATTAGCTGGTGACCTCCAAGGCACTACTTTAGCTTGTTATATTAAAGGAGAATTACACTCAAATCTTAATTCCACTATTCAGGAGTTTTAGCTAAAAATGGCTCCATCTTAGCTTCTCACATATTGAAAAATGTCAAAAGGCTACAGAGACCCTAACCGTCTATTCTTGTGCGCAACTTAAAGTAACTATCGCGTAACGGTCTGGTTTGTATAATGAACTTAAAAGACGACAGACAAAATGTACAAAGATCCCACAATCCAGGCAGTTCCAACTCTTTCCATATGCCAACCTATGGCGATCATTTTAACACATACTTCCATCATGTTTACGATGGCAAGCCAAGCCCTGAGCTAAGATTCAAAAGGGGTTTCGTAAACCAAAACAACGTGCGGCACGTTACCGCTTTCAAATTCCGACTAAAGGCAGATAAGAGGAACACAGGACGGAGGGGAGGGGGATTTGTGGACCGAGGGGCAGTCTCTGGGCCTAACCTAGCGCCGTCAGCGGACTTCTTATGACGAGGTGTAGACGGGGGAGGCGGCCCCACAATCAAGTCTATCCTGGCGAGGACACGAACAGACCATGTGAGTGCAATGCCAAATGGAGCAAGAACATCGTGAACAAAACATGGGAAAGAAGCTTCAGGTATATTCCAAACACGGTACTTCAGCTTCGAAATATTCCAAACATACATACATACAGACAGGACAGATGGGAAGGGCGGTGGTGTTGTAATGCGCTCTGTGAATGAAGCGTAGGCCTATATCTATATGCCGCACGGATGTACACACTTAATATACTTCATTGTTGGAATATATGACGTTAGTCCGTCCGTTATTAAGTTAGGCATTCGACAATGCCCGTTGAATAAACAATGGACTTTTCCCGGAACGTTAAGAAAGAAAGACATAGCTGGAGCATAGGATTAAAGGCAAGTGTTATTATAAAAGTTAAACATTTCAATTAATTTGAATACAACACATGACATTTCACATTTGAAAGAGGCGGTAGGATGATGCGCGGCAACATGTGTGTATCCCGCGGCGATAACAAAGACAATGGTTAGCATATGCATATGGTTAGCTTAGCAATAGCCACATGGTTGCGTCAATCAGTGGATCTTAATGGTTAAAGACCAAGAATAATATCCAATCAGAAGGGACGGCTGATCTAATACCATACAATACTATAACCACTCTACAAAGCATCTGTTACATCTCTTACCACACACATTCGTCCAATCTGAAAACAGCAATTGCAATACCTTGTGTTTGGTGCTGTCCTTGGACTTTGATTTAAATGTTTGGCTGAGATCTTTGTTGGTTTAAATACATACAGTTGTCCTGAACACATTGTGTCCTGCTGTTAGGAGAACCGTCCCACTCTTTCTCTGACTGAGTACTAAATGCACGTGTTTTTTGAACATGGTGGCACGCAACAACAACATCGTTTGCGCAGAAGACCCTGGTCGAGTTGGACCATTGACCGCCATCGCCATTGTCCAGCCTCTCCAGGATTCTTTTCAAACGGTGTTGATGTTGCAGACCTCTCCTCCTCAACCCACGTATGAACCAGTTCTCACATGTTAGCAAAGACCCCAGCGCTGTGTTGCCCAAGACGGAGCGCTGGAGGAAGCTGTGAAGGCCCAGTGCATTGGGACAGACATCGCGACTGTTCCCTACGACTGGAGGAAAGCTGTGAAGGAGTCAGGACAGAACACTTGCCTGCACTGGAGGTTCTTGATGCGACACAGCATGTCCAGGTGTCCTGCCGAGTACTGCTCAATGACGTCCATGACATCGTAGGGACGGAGGCTCTCCTTAAACCTTCTCTTGGCGACCTGGAACTTCATGATGCTGATGACAAAACAATCACCTTGGTGTGAGAGACATCCATCCCATCTACCCATCCATCCGTCATCTTTACCCTGGCAGAGTGACAGGGATGGGGGCAACACCTTCTAGATTACTTTGTGCTGTCACAAAGTAAGTTTACTTTATTTGGGGCTGTTAATGCCCCACACTCACACCTAGGAGGCGACCTGACCTTAAAAAAACGGTTGAATCTTTGAATAACCTACAACACCTTGGGGGAACCCTTAGGAACAGGGCGGATACATGGAATTCCATGAAGACTAATGTTATTCCTAAGGTACAACACTGTCTCTGTGTCTTCAAGCTTTTATCCTGTAAATGCTGATGTTTGAAGTTGTAACAGCGGGACAAACACTTCTGTGTAACCAGTTTAACACGCAATACTTACCAGATAGCTCTGATGGTGACCTTTAAACCCGGCGACAGTTCTTGATAAAAATCACAGTCGCAATTCTTATCATCACCCATTTCCTCTCCGGGAAAACTGGCCTCTACGGAATAAAGACGAGGACAATTCTCGATCAGTATGTTTTGGTCCCCCCTGGCCAGCAGGGGAAGGACAAAGCAGAGCCATAGCTTGATGTATGGCCCTTCTTGTTTCAAAAGGTGC
The DNA here is from genome assembly GCA_900291075.1 of Melanogrammus aeglefinus. NCBI lineage: Eukaryota > Metazoa > Chordata > Actinopteri > Gadiformes > Gadidae > Melanogrammus > Melanogrammus aeglefinus. The sequence continues at coordinate 164,636 of OLKM01000558.1, read as the reverse complement.
AGAATCGAAGAGTTGGTTAGTGTCTGATAGCACCGTGTTAGCATAATGCAACCAGAGGACTGTTAGGGATTATGGGTTTTGTGGAGCAAGGGGAAAGATAAGGTGCAGAATTGAAGGATAGGGTTGTGGGCAACTTGAACTACTTTTCGCTAACCATTGTCAAAATTTGTGGTTTGCGTAATTTGATTATAGAAGCTGAAAGGAATAATGCATACAGGCAAGTTTCCACACTACAGCATCACTTAAGAAAGGGAGCTATCTCCATGCAAGCCAAAGCAGTGTTAATTTTTATAATCATTGTCAATTGGTGTTCATTTATTATTTTCTTGGTACCTCTTGACTTGAACCTACTTGGGGATGTCGTTCATATATTGCAGTGACAGTGCATTTGAGTGCATTGCAGTTGTGGTAATTAGTGATAATGAGCAGTAAGCATGAATACAATTACCATAGCAAGATAACAGCGTTTAGATGTATAGACATCTAACCACTCTGAGCACTGTGACCCATTCAAATTAAAGTGGGTTCAAGTCAAGCGGTCCACAAACCAGTACTTTTCATGCATGTTTCCTGCACCAGTCAAGGTTGCTTGTTGCCTGTTCATATACTGATAGAAGCCAGACAAAGAAGTATGCCAATGTCTTACTTATTAAACCTTCAATTGCTGCAAAGAGAGGAGAGAGGGAAGACGTGAGAGAGAGTTTGTTATGGATTCTATTGTGACCACAAACCATGACACATAGATCAATCTCATACAATGACGGCTTTTGGAGTTCAATGCAGTTACTTTCCCAAAGATGGTCTTAGTTTTTAAACTCAGCAAGTGTAGAGTTTAGACTAAATTAACATTAACTAAACGTAACTTAAGGAGGACGGCTTGGCTAACCTTGAGTACACTTCAGTCTTGGTCCTGTATTTCATCAGCACTTTAACGTGCTATGAATGAACATCCAATAAAACATTATCCCTTTAGAGAGAGGAATGGGAAGGGTGGAAGCAGTGTATTTAGTGAGTGGATGACCGCTGCCTGGATGAATCATGGATGTGTTTAGTGCTTTCTAGAAATCAGTGATGGCAGGATTGAAACCAAACTATCCTTTTATCAGGAAGGTGGTGTAATCATAATCACTGCTTCGTTAGCCCTGGAATTATGGAATATCTTGGATAGCGCACAAAACGGTTTGATTATCTAAAGAAAATCTAAAATAAATCTACTTCTATATTTATATTATGTTCACAAATATGAAGTATAAAGGATGCGAATGTTGATACACATGTAAACGTTGGAGCACTTTCTGTGAGCTAAGCTTTTGGGAGATGGGCCAAATGTACAACATGAATGCGCCCAAACACTTAATCAATTAAGGATAATCAATTAGGCAGCATCAGTATTTGGTCTGTAGTTGGCTACAATAGCAATTAGCAAGCCAACCAGTGAATCTGAAAGCTGAGAGGCAGAGGAAGCATCATTGAACATATTGTTTTCCTAAAACAAATTATAATTATTGTTGTAATAATAATTATAATTATGAACATTTAAATTTACATTTTGGGCATTTAGCTGACGCTTTTACCCAGAGCGACTTAGAATACGTACATTTGAAGAAAGACAATCAACAATATATCGTGGTTGGTACAGAAAGGATGTGCCCTTACAATTGCTAGGTTAACTAATTACACATATACAACAAAGATAATATATATACAGTATATAATATGTATTCCAAAGATTATTATAATTATTCTCATGTTTGCACGGGAATGGTGTTAGAAGTGTTAGCCCGGCGCTAGCGGTTACCCTCTGAGTTCTGGCGGGAGGCGCTGCCCCGCACACGGAACGCGTGCTTGGGCGCGCGGTTCTTGTCGGCGAAGCTCCAGCTCTTCCCGACCTTGCTGGGGCTGGCCTCCGCCCCGTCCTCCGCCCCCGGGGACGGCGCTCCGGCCTTGCCTGGGGGGGTCTTGGTCGGGCTGGAGAACGCCTTCTCCTTCAAGCTAGCCTTTCGACTGTGGGGGGGGGGGGGGGGTCAGGTTTAGCGCATGGACTGATATCAGTCCCTGTTTTACACACCAAAAAATACAACTGTGTTAATTTTTTACTTGATTCAGTGTTTACCCATAGCATTTTCTTTATCTTTTTAAACTAACAGGGCTAATCCCAGTTAGTTGTAGTGTTAATCCCAGCGGATTGTAGCTCAAGTGGGGACCAGGGTGACGGTGTACAACGCAGGGATTCCTCAATGGCTTGTCTAGGCTTTCCACTGCTGTCTCATTCACGGCCGTTGATAGAAGTCCACGGCCTGTAATACGTTCCATTTTTCCCTTCAATGGTCTCGAAGAACCACTGGGTTCACCTCAACTATACTCTGCCTTTCCGGAAGCCAGTATCCATCTACAGCCCACACCACAGCAAACAGTGGAAAGCCTTGACAAAAGGGTTGTTGAGGAAGAGTTGCGTCCCGCTATCGTAATGATTGGCCATAGGTCGCCAACGATTCAACAGCTGTCCCAGCCTGGTCCTCCACATTCTACATCAGAACCAATCAGATGGCAGAACTTACCTTGGCAGAAAATGCACGAGTGGCAACGTCCTAGATGTCAAGGAGTCATGTCCTTGTAGGAACGCAGCCGAGGATGGCATGCGTCAGGCAAGCAGCGTGAAGCAACGAGCAAAGCGTGCATGAGGGGCAGAGGGGGGGGGGAAGGCTGGGGTCTCTATGCAGAGAGGAAGAGGAAGTCACGCGCATCAGAGTCACCGTTACTGTCCTCAAGAGTTGGGATTGTTGAAGGGAAATGTATTGCTAGGTACAGCAGCAGTATGCAACTCGGCTGCTGAGCAGACGTTTATGGGGACAGACTCGGGAGAATGTTAGCAAGCAAAGAAAGGGCATGAAGACAACACTGGACATAAACCATCACACGACAGTGAAAGACTACGAGGGCATTAGACATCAGAAACAAGGAGAATCAACAGGCTAATTCACTTCTGATAAACAAGTTAACCCAAAACATTCAAATGGATCTGATTCATCCTAATTAATGTCTATAAATCTATATTCATAAATGTGATATCACGTTTCTATACGGTAAGCCCTTGAGGTCCATTCATTTATTTATTCCTTATTTTGACTGCTGGTTGAATAAGGGTTGAGTATGTTTTTCAGGTTAACCGTTACACCAGCCACCATTAACATATTTGATGGACATATCAGACTATACCCCCCATAGTTCACTACCATACATTGAATGGGCATTGCTTACGATATTATCATTCATCATCATTTATTCTAGTGCCCCTATTTCACCACCAGGTGAGAGGTTAATGAGCCATGAAGCCATTTCAAAATATGTATAATTATATAACTGTTAGTTCCAACCGAGTGATTTAATTGGAGGAGAGCCATTCAATAAGTGCTGCTATTGAGAATTACGGCACTGGGATCGCTCTGCCTTTAGACGTCTTGTAAAAACAGTTTATTACATTAAGGATTGTAAGCAGTTAAGTCATCGGAATCACACACCAGACACCACACACCCAAACAACTGTCAAAAGACTCGGCTACACAATAAATGGAAAATGACAGATAAACATACAGTACATGGTACAGAACGGCTGGCCTGTGGTCATGTGTAGACCTACACAAAGTAGAGGCTAGTGCGCAGGAAGATGTTTATGTGTTGCTTGGCAACAGTCCATTCCCAGTCCAGGAAGCGGAACTATTTGTGTCGAATAAAGGTATTGATAAACAAAGAGGTGACATTCTGCTGTCGCTTACTACCGTTGACTAATAAATGGGGTATAGTTAGTGGGGTGGTCGTTTTGCCGTCGTACCTAGGCAGTGTCGGGCAGCACCCACAGGGCCTGTCTTTGTGTGGGTGCTCATGACTGCAGTGGCCGGCCGGGGGGAGAGAGAGAGAGAGAGAGGGTGACACAGCAGCAGGAACAAGGCGTGTGTGTCGTCATAGGGTGAGGCAGGTAACACGTTATAATAGCAAATAAGTCATCGCCAGAATCAACACGGTGTCGGATCCTTGTTTTGATTGGTGGGAAGTGACTTATTTGAGAGTCCTGGAAGAGGACTCATAGCTTAGTGGGGAAGGGTTAGTTATCATAAACGTGTTACCAGGAATGGGCTAGTGAGCCGGTGTTGAGGAGAGTGAAGAGAACAGTATTGACCTTGTTTTGTGTGTATATAAATATATCAGTGAATATATTGTGTACATTCTGCTCATGACTACACTTAAACAGCTCCTGTTGACGACAGTAGGGTCAGCAAACAGGTATGCTGCTGTGTGTGTGTGTGTGTGTGTCTGTGTGTGCCTGTGTCTGTGTGTGTGCGTGCCTGTGTGTGTCTGTGTGTGTGCGTGTGTGTGGGGAACGCAGCATGACTATTCTTGAAGGAGGAGGTATATCACGGGGAACATTTGGGACAGACACAACTAGTAAGTGAGGGTTAACTAGTGAGGGAACGCTCTGGGATTCAGTACTCCCTCTCACACTCACACAAACACACATACATCGATACACACACACACACACACAGACCCATACATTAACGCACAAATAAAAACACACATATGTATAGATACACACACTTGCAAGCACGCACGTATACGCAAACTCACATAAATACACACACACACAACACACACGTACATACACACATTCACAATACAAGCGACACACACAAACACCACAAACCAAACCACAAACCACACAAACCAAGACATTGACAAACAAATTCAAACACTCAATCTATACATACAAAGATGCGCACAACCATTCACACAAACAAACATGCACATACACACACTCCCCCAAGAAGAGTCTCAGCGGCAGCTAAGAGCAGCGCTGATTGGTCGCCAGGAGGGGGTAGGGGGCGGGGTTTGTTAGAATAGACCAATCACATCACAGACCTGGGAGAGGCATCTGGCTGGGACTGGGAGTCCTTCCTGTTTAGGACAATAACAACACACACAAACACACACACATGCATACACACACACACACACACGCACAATTTACTATTCGATCAGTTAACAGACATTTAAGGTGAGGTCTTGGCCCAATGATGCCTACAGATAGAATCAGGAGCTCTGGCATAAGCACACACACACACACACACACACACACACACACACACACACACACACACATGCACACGCACACGCACACACACAGCAAGCGAGGGCGAGTGATGTCTACGGAAGGCATTCAGCATCGTCGAGGGCTAACCTCCCCCCGACCACCGACTGTTCCTCCTCCCCGCCTCCGGGGGGCGCTACAGGTCCCGCCGTACCCAGACCAGCAGGTTCAGGGCACCCTACTGACCTCTAGACCCCAGAGAGCCCCGAAGAGCCACCGGACGTTAGTGGCTGGTTGGTTTTCGGTTTTTGGACATTTCACTGCTGTACTATTTCACTTAATACCATAGTACTCTACTCTAACTGTATGTACCCGTCTATACTGTTAATACTGCCTATGCACTGCTCTTGTAATGCACTGTATGTATCCTAAATGTATACACCAAATGGTCAGACGGTTTATTCTGTTCACACTGCACTATCTATATTATTCTTGTACGGTTTTCACTGTACTGCTTCTGTGCACCTCTGTTAAGAGGCTAACTGCTGTCTCTCAGTACTTGACAATAAAGTTGAATCTATTTTAATCTAATCCAATGCACACAAACACACACACACACACACACACACACACACACACACACACACACACACACACACACACACACACACACACACACACACACACACACACACACACACACACACACACACACACACACACACACACATAAAGCCCCAACGCACACGCACCTCCATCTTATCAAGAAACTGAATACCAAGGCACAAGAGCTGACCACAAACACGTGTCAAGCCGTTCCGGCCTTGATTGGCTCATCTCGGTGAGGTCACCTGTTTTACCAGAGGCGGTGATGTCACTGCGTTTGATTTTCGTTTCTGGTTACCCATGAGGCATTGCTTCTGGGCCTGCAGGTATAAATGGATTCTGACGGGACGTGAAACTCAACACTCAGAAGAACTCAATACCGCGTAATAATAATACGTTGTTGAAGGCAACTGTGTTCTCTGATGATAAACTCCTTATTTAGATGCAGCCCAGATATTCAGACATTAATTGTTTTACTGATGATGATGATGATGATGTTGATCGGTAGATGTATTTGATTAATCGCTGCTTTTTTTCCCCATTCCTGTCTTATTGTATTGCGAGTCATTACCAATAACAAATAACCTTCTTTTTTTTATTCCTAATAGTAGTAGGTGTTGTAGTAGCAGTAGCAGTATTAGCATCAATAATAGCATTAGTAGCAGTAATAGTAGCAGAAGTAATAGCACTAGCAGTAGTAGTAGTAGCATAACTAGTAATAGCATTAGCAGTAGTAGTAGTAGCATAACTAGTAATAGCACTAGCAGTAGTAGTAGTAGTAGTAGCATAACTAGCAGTAGCAGTAGCAGCATTAGTAGCAGTAGTAGTGGTAACAGTAGCAAATATATGTGGTAGCAGTAGTAGTGTTAGTACTATTATTACTCGTATTAGTAGTAGTAGAGGTAACAGTAGCAGTAATATAAGTGGTAGCAGTAGCATTGGTAGCAGTAGTAGTGTTAGTACTATTAGTACTAGTAGTAGTAGTGGTAGCAGTAGTAGTAGTAGTCGTAGTGCTAACAGTAGCAGTAATATTATAAGTGGTAGCAGTAGCATTGGTAGCAGTAGTAGTGTTAGTACCATTAGTAGTAGTGTGAGTAATGGTACAAGTAGCAGTAATAGTAGAAGAGCAGTAGTAGTAGTTGCACTAGCAGCAGCAGTATTAGTATGAGTATTAATAGTATTACTAATAGCATAGCTCCCACCTGGATGCCTTACCCTTCAGAAGGAAAACGTGTTCTAGTGATGCCATATATTTAACGTCCCTCAGCTGCCTTTAATTGTGTTTTTAATCAACATCAGTAATAAATAATCAGATAATAAATGTTTCGCCCAGCCCTGCTTGTATAGTATTAGTTAAAGTAGTAGTAGTATTAGTAGTAGTATTAGTAGTAGTATTAGTATTGTTAATAGTAGCACCGTTAGAAGCATCCAGTCCCCACCTGAATGTCTTGCCCTTCAGATTCCTCAGGAGGTCCAGCTGATTCAGAGGAGGGATGAGTCTGAAAAAGAGGGCAGAGATCGTTTTCTCATCGCATTAGGTGGCTTCTTCTGGGGTCAGCACTGGCCTCGGGGGACTGCGGGGGTTCTTGGTGCTGGCGAGGTAATTATATTAAGGTGCTGCTTCTGCTCCATCGGTCCACGCCTTCAGCTAAGCCACTGATTCTTACAGGAAACGTTTCAGGGAGATGGATTGCAGCGCTCAGGGCCCGGTCAATCCGTTTCATTTGTTAGGTTTCGAGTGCGTTAGCAAAATTGGCATTATTTAAATTAAAAGTGGCCTATTATGGATAACGCTCCATCGTGTAAAGTTTCCATAATGCTGCCTATACTGTCGATGATGCATGCATTAACCAATATGTAGCTCTAATATAATGAAGAAGTCACATAATGCTTACTTTTTTGTATAATTTTTTTTTACAATCTTTGTTTTTGCATTCACATTTTACCACTCTTATTGTGCAGATGTATTTTCTGTTTAAATTTCTATTTGAATTTTCTATTTAAAAACTACGGTCCTGTACTTTCTAACTGTTATACATTTTCAAATAAAAACGTTTCTAATAGTGAAATCACACTGAATATGCCATACAGGCCTGGATAGTAAACAAGCATCAAAACAACCTCATACATCTTGTCTTTCACAAAGTATTTTTAGAGTTCCTTCTAGCCAAAACACAGCTAGCAAAACATCCCGTTAATGCTACCTAAGCTAAAATTATGATTATGATCCATGATCCTTTTTGCTTCTCCACGAGGAAATTGAACCTTTCCAGAAATGGATTTGAAATCCAAAACGTTTTTAAACAGCAGGATATCAGTGCCGTTGTCAGCATAATAAGGTGCATGGATATCAGCTTGAAGGTGTGGTGATTCCATGCTTTCTCACTCATTTTACCATTTGAGAGTACACCTACCAGGAAACCTGACATAAGACAGTATGAGTAGCGTCCCTTTTACCCCCCCTAAGAGCCGGAAACCTTCCCATTGGACGGAATTCTCTTCCTATCTCATATATAACCATTTGATTGGTCTATACATCTCTAACCATGTCTATTTGGCTTGTTTCCAAATAAGACCACCAGAAGACCACACAATGGGGGTCAATCTCTCTAGAAGACGTTTCCATTTTCATGGATGACGTTGAACAGAGTTTCATGAGTTACTAAAACATTTACACTCTAACACAACAAAAGTCTTAGAAATGGTGGTCCAGTCCGTCAAGCCAGGAGGAGAAAGGCTTAGCACCGCTGGGGTTGGGGGTTCGATTCCCCACCGTAGACGTATTGCAAAAGTATCGACCAGATGTCACATACTTTGGCGTGAACGGAATCTCCGGAAACAGCCCTGGCTCTGAAATGGCGGTCATTCGGAGGGTCCACCTGTTCAGAACTCACCTGTACATTGGCACGGCTACGCTCTGCTCAAAGAACTCCCAGGTGCAGAGGAGGTCCGTTCTGGAGAGGTTGGTGGAGTAAAATCTCCAGGAGGCCTGGGCCCCAAACATTGGACACATAGGACACCGTGTTAGCGGCTAACGTTGCTTTGCTCGGTGGCATAGCAACCAACCAAGTCAGCTCTTGGTGGATCAGCTCGGTGGTGAGCCAGGTGGCTAGCTCACTCTCTATGTGGACGCGTTTGGTGGCTCAAGCTACTATGCTAGGTGGCATAGCAACCAACCAGTCAGCTCTTGGTGGATCAGCTCGGTGGTGAGCCAGGTGGCTAGCTCACTCTCTATGTGGACGCGTTTGGTGGCTCAAGCTACTATGCTAGGTGGCATAGCAACCAACCAGTCTGCTCCCAGGTGGATCAGCTAGGTGGTGAGCTAGGTGGCTAGCTCGGGAGCGTGTCCGGGTCCTATGTTCCCCGGGTCCTATGTTCCCCGGGGAACATAGGGATGTTTGCTGGCTCACTACTGCTGTGCTCGGTGGCTATGTGGCTGAACTGTGTCTCTGGGTCTCTCTGGCAGACAGGGGCTGCACTGTACTGTTACATTAACAACTCAACACTGAGTCATAACACAGCTATTAACGTTTGAAGCACCATGGTTTGCGTTTGGGGGATGTCAATGCTGTAGCCTACCGTCAGCCTATAAAGTGGAGGGCTATTGATTGATGGAGTTAATCCAAACAAACCCTTACTTTGATGCTCACAGCTGTCCTGCCCTTGCAGCAGCTGAGCCCAGAGGTTCTCTGATATTGACCGTCTACTCGGGCTGCTCACTTATGGAAAAAGCCATAATCCCGATTATTTTGGTCAATATTGAAATCACGATTATTCAAACTATTATTCTTTGAGTTGGAAAAACGTGATGTATTTATTCAGCATGTCTCTCCCAAACAAACACTTTGGATCTGAGAACTTTGAAATTTCGCCCTAAAATAATACACAAAATGGTCAAATAGAAATTGTTGAAATCCAAAAATAATGTACAGATATGTATCCAGCTGTTCTGCACTTTCTATAAAACATGTGTGTAAAAATGTAATAACAAAAACTCTTAGTTGGTCGCAGAGGGGGAGGGTTCTGCCTGGAACCTGATCTAATATGGATGCCTGGTGGTTCCTCACCTGTATGAGGCCCGCCGCAGGGTTGCGTCTCTTCTCAAAGTGCTTCTGCCTGTGCTGCTCCTGGACCTTCAGGGCAAAGCCAGAGCCAAGGATACCCTGGGAGAGAGAGGGGAGAGGGACATTGGGGTTGTATTGAAGAATGTAAGAAGAAAAAGAGAGAGAGAAGAGAGAGAGAGCGAGAGAGCGAGCGAGAGAGAAAGAGAGAGAGACATTTATGAGCAGAGAGGGATAGACCTTGAGGTTAGTTTTAATATTGTGTGTGTGTGTGTGTGTGTGTGTGTGTGTGTGTGTGTGTGTGTGTGTGTGTGTGTGTGTGTGTGTGTGTGTGTGTGTGTGTGTGTGTGTGTGTGTGTGTGTGTGTGTGTGTGTGTGTGTGTGTGTGTGTGTGTGTGTGTGTGTGTGTGTGTCGTTGGGTGTGTTAGTGTGTGTGGCTGTAGTTGAGGGTGTGTTTGTGTGTGTGTGTCGTTGGGTATGGAAGTGTGGGTAGGGTATATAGACCTAAATGTTATACTCAGGACAGTTAGAGAGAGAGAGAGAGAGAGAGAGAGAGAGAGAGAGAGAGAGAGAGAGAGAGAGAGAGAGAGAGAGCGAGAGAGGAGAGAAAGAGAGAGAGACAGAAAGAGAGACTGTAAGAGAGACCTGACAGTTGAAATCCATACATTTGATGGAGACAGAAGAGGGGATGAACGACCACTAAAACGTCAGTCTAACTCTAACAGCAGAAAGCAGAAATCAGCATCAAACGCAGATTGATTCGCAATCCAGCGGCTAAGAGCCTGATAAAAGGCGTTCCCGAGCCAAAACGCTACTCTTTCATTAAACTAATCAAATATATGACCCACACTCGGCATGCTGACCAGGCCTCCGTGAGCAGTGGAAGTGATGCCCTTCACTCCATTTCACTCCCAACGACTTTCTTCCTCATTTTTCCTTTCTCCTCGGAAACCCTAAGATCGGGTCGGGCGGAACTTTGTCTTTGCGGTGATGTCATGCCCTCGTTGCCTAGGCAATGGGACTGTACCACTACCGTATGTACTGCTGGACTGGCGGGAGCTGAGGTCACCAGGGGGAAGGGATGAAAAGCCCTCTCCACAGCCATTGTAGGGACCACAATGGAAACAAGCCTTTGGGCTTTATTGTGTTTTTATCCTTTTCAACACTTGTTGTTGATAGTTGTTCAATAAAGTGTTCAATCAATTAATCCCGTCACTCCCCCCCACCCTCCATCCCAACCTGACCTCACCGCGGGGAGGGCGAAGAACGCCACGCCGATCATAGCTGAAGGTGGCGGCCAGCAGGCGGCCGTTCCAGGTCTTGGGTACTTTGTCCCCGTAGCCGATTGTGGTCAGCGTGATCTGGGGACAGGGAACACAACATTACCAGCGGCACTAAGAATTTCCGATCGGAACGTCGGCGTAAAGAAAGACGAGAAAAAGCTAGAAAACAAAACAATTTGCGTTTGGGTTTTGAAGAGTCTGCGTGTGCCTGTTTGTCTGTGAGTGAAACAACTGTTGTTGTTTACTTCATTTGGCCCTCCGTATCAATAAATATCCTCACCAGTCCCCACCAAAGGGCGTCAGCGTAGGTCTCGAATTCATCATTGGATTCCTTTTCCACTGAGTAGACCAGGAAAGATGCCAGGATAAGACACAGGAAGCCGATGTACCAGGCGGTAATGAGCTCCTGAAAGACAGCACAATGTAATAACCAGTCGGTGTAATCACAGATCAATCTGAATTTACTGATATTGTGGGGGCTCTGCTACCACACACCGTTTATGATATTTTATCGGAGTACGGACACGACTATTCATACACCATTTACAATATTAGAGTGTGGCATGACTATATACACATTCAGAATGTACTATCAGAGTGGGGACATAACAAGATACACATTTTGTTTATTCTATCAAAGCAGGGACATTACTAAACACACATTCAGAATATCCTACCAAAGTGGGTACATTACTAAGCACACATTCAGAATAGTCTACCAAAGTAGGGACATGAATAAATACACATTCAGAATATTATATCAAAGTGGGGACGTTTCTAAACAACACGTTCTGAATATGCTGCCAAAGTGGGGACATGACTAAACACACATTCAGAATATTATATCAAAGTAGGGACGTTTCTAAACACACGTTCTGAATATGCTACCAAAGTGGGGACCCCACCTTGCTGTGAGCATAGACCACGGACCCCAGCAGCTTCCAGGTGCCTCCGCGCCGGTCCATACGCAGCATCCGGAGGATCTGCAGGAAGCGGAGACTTCTGATGGCGGATGTGGCAAACACGTTGCCTTGGGAACCGGCCGCCAGCACTGACACGGAGGCGATCAGCACCATGATGTCTGGCCACAAAGAAGAGGACGTTTATTGTTTTGAAGTTTGCGCCCGAGTATGTTTCACTATATTTTCTGACTTTAAATTTGCTCACATAAATGCCTTCATGTGAAGTATGCCTTCGTTATTCTTCACTAGAGTTTCCTGCTATATATTGCCTGACCCTCCACAACCCCCACTCCTGATAAACAACTAGTGGAAAAAAAACTTTACTTCCAACTTGTTTTATACATAATTGTGCATAACTTTGGTAGCTGTTGAAAAATTACACTTTCGCTTCCTACATGAATAATGGTGGCTGTGGCTTGAACTGCTGACTTTCAGTGTGATTAACACAAAGTCCTCTTTTAGGGTTTCTCCTGTGGTCTGAGAATAATCAGATACCAACCATAAACTAATCACAAATCAGTGAGTGAGCTCAGTGAGATCCTGGCTGCCCACTAGTTTAGAAACAGGAAAGTTCTGTTCTTAACTCAAGTGAAGTATAAAACTAGGACAACACAGAAGCAAGTCCCTTGAGTCCTCCTCGTTCCCGAGGTGTGAGAGGAACTTGACAACTACTTCATTAAAACCACCCCAACCACAACCTTGAGGTCACCGCTACTCACCGATCACACAAAAGGGCTTCCTGGCGAACTTGAGCCTCCCGCTCCAGCCACGGTAGCGACAGCAGCAACCTGCGGCCCAGATCCTGATGATGTACTCCACCCCGAACACCACGATGGTCACGATTTCCTAGGGGCGGAGGAACACAACAGCCTGCTCACACTGTCCTCCTCCAGAAGACACATCTTTGCTCTACGAGAGCCACAAAGGGACCCTCTCACCCCCGTGGCTGGAGCCACGTACTATGGGTCACATATTGTTGCCCTTCATCACTTTGTGAAAGTATGGGCATTCCACTAAATGGTTTGCAATACATTTCATTTGGCTGCTCATAAAAAAGAAAGAAAAGTTGAAATGATATTGCATCATCTCCAACACTAGTTTTACATTATAAACAGGCCAGGAAAGCAGCAACAATACGACGTGAGTGTTTTGCCAGAGATCCTCTTGGAAGTACACATGCCCTGTCATGCACAAACAGTTACAGTAGTTATCTCAGACAGTGTCGATGCTAAACGAAACAGCGTTGGCAGATGTGATGCAGACACCTTACCAGGATGTACAAGGCACTCTCTGAGCTATTTTTGAAGTCTCTGATGGTGGCAAAGACGGACAGTATAAGGCAGGAAAAGACCAAGAGGAAGCTGAAAAGAGAGAGAGAGAGGGAGAGAGAGAGAGAGAGAGAGAGACAGGACAGAAAACGTGTTAGTGTTCTTGTCAGAAAAGTTAGCAAAAAAAGTTTGAAGTTAAAAAATAAGCCTCCTCATGTCAGACTATTTGACTGGAGAAAGATGGACGTTAGTGACGAGGGCAGGGTAGTCTCATGGTGTGGGAGCCCACCCCATGGTTCTGTGTTCAAACCCCAATGTCCTCAGTTTATCTGCAGAATCCCTGTGACTCCTACCTGATAAAGGCCTGCATAACAGTCGACTCACTTCACCTGAAGGCCGACTTGAACCTATTAGAACCTACTGGAACCTACTAGAACATACTAGAACATACAGAACCTGAGGAGGAGACGAAGGGGGAAGAACGCAGGGCGGTCAAAGGACAGGAAGCCAGGCAGAGTCCAGCAGAGTTCAGTGGAGGTTACCGGATTTCACATTAATTCAATATCCAACCCGAGACACTTCTGGGTTTAACAACTGGAACACTGCTGTGTAATCTCATCAGCCCGCTGATGATCCTATCATCAGATCATATCAGGAACTGGATCGGGTTCCTACGTTCGCCTTTATACAATCACCCGGTCGCTCAAAAGGTGATGAGCTGTGCGCGAGCGCGGCTGCTCATGCTGTGCATCCCGAGCCAGCCCTCGCTAAATGGACAGCATTAGCATCGTGTGTGGGCTCCACTGTATTTGTGTTTGCTATCATCCCCCTCTCTGTTTGGTTGTGAGAAGGACACAAACACATGGGGAGCCTGCTGTCACCAACAACCTTCGTGTCTAAATGTTTGCGTATTTGATTAGAGGTGTTCAGTGCCACACTGTGAAACTGTCCAGGCACAAAGTGTGTTATTTAAATGTACAATATATAACACAAAGGGTTGTGTTTGAATGTACAATCTAACACAGAGGTTTGTATTTGAATGTACAATATAACATAAAGTGCTGTATTTAACTGTACATTTGAGCACAAAGTGTGTTATTCAAATGTACCATTGAACCCAAAGTGTTGTATTTAAATGTACAGTTTGACCAGGGTGATTCTAGATCACACATTTCTTATAACTGCATAGCACAGTAATTTTCCCTATGAGACTATTAAACAAGTAAAAGTATAAAGTGTTTCTCAAAACACAAATAGACCACGTGCACACAATGGAACTCTGCATTGACCGGATCAATAGAAAAATGAGTGTAAAGGCATTAACAACGAAGCATCTCTAAGAGGTAGTATTGATGCAAAGGACGGATTGGATATCACCTCCTCTTACACGATAACCCAAGGCTTGTGGACTGACGTAACCCGACCCGAAGCAGGATTCAAGGGGAAACCGAGGACTGCTTGGAGGTATGCTCCTTGATTTGATTGGCCGGGCCGATCAGGTGAGCTTTAAGCTGCATGCAGGGAGACTGGAGCTGAAGCAGGGCAGCAGCGAGAGCGGCCTTCTCATGGGGCTGTGTCGAGGAGGAGAGCTGGTTTGCATCCACCAGCAGAGCTAATGTTGAACGGCTGGTGAAAACTAATACAGGGGGATTTGAAAGAGGCACTCAAAAGGAAAGGGCGACCTGCATGAATCACTGCATAGAGATGCAGAGGAGAAAGGCCAGAGGAGCAGAGAAGCTCCAGCGCAGTATGACACATCGCAGACTTTCTGTGCTCGTCATGATGCGATAATCTCACGGCGGTAATGGCACGCCATTAACCACATGCATACTTCCATGAAGCATTAGCTTGTGCTAACGTCTTTCTGAAACCTAGTTTACTAGGGAAGTTGAAAGAGTGGGGGGGGACACATTTTGAGATTTAAAGCAAGTGACCTGAACCATGAAGACCTCTCCCAAAAGTTGCACTGTAGGTTCTAGGGGTAGTTAAGCACAGGCATGAGCTAAATTAATAATAATAATAATACATTTTATTTAGAAGCGCCTTTCAGGGCACGCAAGGACACTTTACAAAACAGATTGGATTAAAATCACACAATTAGTTAAAATACAAGTTAAAAACACAAAAAATCAACACAATAAAAATAGGCAGTTGAGTTTTAGAGGGAGTAGGCAGTCCGGAACAGGTGGGTTTTGAGTCTGTTTTTGAATGTTGTGAGAGAGTCACAGTTGCGGAGGTCGGGTGGGAGGGTGTTCCAGAGCTGGGGAGCAGAGCGGCTGAAGGCCCTGCCCCCCATAGTGCTGAGGCGGGCAGGGGGCACAGAGAGGTTCAATTAAATATGATCTCACAACAGAAAGAAATATACTCTCATGTATTTCAGACCATCACTTCACACACATGGCCGTACACCCTGAGCCTCACTTTAGCACGCTACACCAAGCAGGAAGGACGCCCAGCCAGCTTGTACTTTGTTTTACTCATGCACCATCCCCCCACCAATGCTGTGTGAGAAGGTTCCAGTGAATACCTGTCAAAACTCTGATCTTGCGTTGCTATAATTACGAAACAAAAATGAAGACGTACATTTTTAATGTTTGTTAAATAATATACAGGTTATGTTTATTATTGCTGGTCGATAAAGTTCAGACCAGAAATAGAAGTACTCTTCAGCATCTTCCATTTGAAACAAATCAGACCGTCTACGATATTAATAACCATGCTACATGATCAATAGCATAGCCTTAGTTCAAAGGAACTACTGGTTTGTTGAAGGGGAACTTGAGCCACACCGAGCTGTGAGGATAATGAGCCAAAGCTGTATGAGAAACACAGTACTACACCTAGCCTGTAGCACATCGGTCTACTAAACCTTTGTTTTGTGTGCGACACCTAGCATTCACCTAGCACTCAGCACACACATTAAACCTAGCTTGTAGCATCAACAGATCATGACCTGAAACAACACACTTATTGTATGTTGTACGTCCTTGCACTTATAGTACTTAAATAGTACTTAGTAATGTGTAGCATCTTATCCTAGCTATCTTTGTTGTATACGGGAAATGGGTTAGCCTAACAGTTGTTATTGCCTAGCACTTGGTTCTATGAACATCTTGTACTGATAGTGATACTGTTTTTTCTTTCTCCTGACAAATGTACTTATTGTAAGACGCTTTTTATAAAAGCGTCTGCTAAATACCCTAAATAGAAATGTAAACAACTACTGCTTACAGCATTCTACACTCAGTGCATCATCTCAACCAGCCAGCCCGCTTCCACCCCTGGTAACTTCTTTCGCCCAAGCTCGGCTACAGTAACACACCAGAAGGTCGAAGCACAATGGGGTTGCATCCTTCCACAATACCGCCTAACCAGCAGTCCAGGGGCAATGTTGCACAAACAGTGGTAGTGCAAAGGAATGGCTAGACCGGGTAATTTCTGCAGCCCCTCAGACACTGAGTCAGCATGTGTTTTCCGACCGGATCTTGACCTTTTTTGTGTCGCAATACGTGCCACTGCCAACATCTGAAGACTGAGGTTCCCGTCTTGGGCGCTGAAGTCATTATCAAACAGCAGACATAAAGTAGCTCCCTTTTGTTTATAGCCATTGACAGGGCCACCGATAGAAGTCTACTTACTAAGTTTACTATTTATTCATTGAGCGGACACTTTATGCAAACCTGCAAAAAAGTGAAAGATGTCATTAATGTACAGGTAGGGGTTAGGGATATCTGGCTTTAGCTGATGATTGCTGAGGTCAGGAACTCTCACGTTGCAGAATCATTAACAAGCTGTCATCAGGGAATTTCCCAAATTGCTGACTTTGAACGCACAAATGAAACAACTTTTTTTTGGTCCACTTTATGCATCAGTCATGGAGGAATATGATTGGTTTTCCAAACACGTACTAGCTGACCTCTAACGCCTGTTTCTGATCGATAACCTTACTGTTTAGACAGATAAGTCGGTGCATTTTAACGTTTCATGTTCAAGATGTTTTGCATTTTCATATACATCAGCAAGACTCTACCAGTCCTAACTGGTGAAGTTTGCTATCAACCATGAAGTTGTTATTGTACATATCAGTTTCAATTAGATATACAAAATATTCCCTACTTTATTAATCCCATATAGAAAATGTTTTTGTCAAAACAGAGCTAGACGAAAAAATAATTATCTACCAAAAAGTTTATATATATATAACAAATGCAAAATGTTGGTAGTAGAAAGGTACACGCAGAACGTTAAGGTACAAATTTAAGGTCATTATTGTTAACATTACTGTGAGGCTGTGCAATCATACGAGACCGCACACTCTGCTCAGCACTGAATCTGTGAACCTGGCCGATAATGGCCGCTAATGAAAATAAGTGAGACTGGCTCCGAAGGCTCCTGCAGATGCTAATGAAGGGGCGGGAAGAACTCGGGCCCAGACCTTTTCTTAATGCTAGAGCTCAAGCCTGATGACTGGAGCATCGATCACCAGTCCAGCCCTCTTGTTAAAGTAGCAAGGATGAACTGGGACCGATTGGGATGGTAAACAGAATGTACCCAGATTCCACTATTGGCCCGGTCATTCGGATTTGAATTGCAATCTTCTGTGTTTATCTATTGTGCATCTTCTGATGTTTCACATAGACGTCTAACACTTCAGATTCAACAGTAACTCCGGAAGCACCTCAGTCCTAACCGGGAAACGTGCAACCGTCAGGTTTGGTTTAGTCCGGTTTCAGAGTCTCGTTCTGATTCTCAAGTTAACTCTCTTGGCCAGGATAGTCTGGTGCTTAGAGTGTTTGACTCATAGCCAAACGTATCTGGGTTCCAACCCCAATGTCTGCTTTGCCCTTGAGCAAGATGTGGTAACTGCTACTTGCTTCTTAATGATTTATGATCTGTATCTAAGAAAACTGCTCACTGTAAGTCACTATTGATAAAAGCATCCACTGAATGACTGTATAGAATGTATAGGCTGTGCTGCTGCGTCAGTGTCCGGCTGGGTGCTAAATCGTCTACGAGACGCCCCACGTCTCCTGAGGGCTGCAGCACAACTCCCCCTGTGGATTTATGGAGGCTTCGCTGCAGCCACAAATCTTCCCTGAAGCTTCCAGAGTCACTGCAGAAAAGAACTGTATTCCCCAATCAGAGGGCTGTTCAGGGGATGTGAGGGCCCGGCTCGATCGGTGACAGGCTTACCGTATGATCTGACGAGAACATGAGGGAACACTGTTCTGTCTCAGGTGAGAGTTTCCGCCGTCAGATTCTCCCATAAATAGTTGTAGTCAGACGTTTTGTTTGAGTTGGGCTCTGGTGGATGTGTTATTGTGCTAAGTACTAATCCATTTCATGTGATGTTTACCCAAGTAATCTCCAAATTAACCTCTAACTTGATCAACTTCAGGCAGCCTAGAAAATGACCTTCCTCCTCCTCTATAACTGCATCTCAGTTTACCCAAGGGGATTCCCTTGTCTCCATGATAGAAACTCTCCAGCACCTAATTCAATGCTAAGACCACTGTATATATAAATATGAACACTGCTGGCTTACTGAAGTACGATCTCTGATATTTTCTGTCCCTGTTTTGGGTCCTGACGTGATGCTCATGTTTGGTGTTCCAAGGAGCCAGGCCTAGCATAACTAATAGATCAAATCCCATTAGGACTGACCCGGGGGGGCCTTCAGTCAACAGAGCAGTCGCCCCGTCCAGGCCCAGGCCCTGGCTCACTGGAAGTCAGTGTTGATCAATGACGATGTGGCATTTCTCAGCAGAGGAAAAAACCTGCATTTCCTCTTCGGCCGGGGCTAACGAACAACATTGATTTCCGTCCACTCTGAGACGGAACCCATCGAGGCAGACTCTGGCCCTCGACAGACACACCTCGGGGCAGCAGGTCTTTAAAGGTGATGTGTGTTATCATGCAGTCCTAACGATGTGTAGTGCCACTCGATTATCTGGTCGGTTTCTCTGTGACAATGTACAAAAAAGCCATCATCTCGATGAGGAGGCACTGTGCTTGATGGTAAATGGTAAATGGTCTGCATTTATACAGGGCTTCTCTGACCAGTGGCCACTCAAAGCGCTTTACAGTATTACCTAACATTCCCGCATTCATGCACACATTGACACACCGTCGGCGGTGACAACCATGCAAGGTGACTGCCAGCTCGTCGGGAGCTGTCAGGGTGAGGTGTCTTACTCAGGGACATCTCGACACTCAAGGAGCCGGGGATCGAACTAGCAACCTTCCGGTTAAAAGCCAACCCCGCTCTACCTCCTGAGCCACATGCTGCCCATAGATTGTAGCATCTTGCTAGCAAAGTTTCACATTCAAGCGATGGGAGGCTGCGCTTCAGTGTAGCTGCGTCTCCTGGGAACAGCGCCTGATGGGACAGATACAGAGGAGCCCCTGCTGGGAACAGCAGACCAGGGAGATGTTCACACGTCCAAACGGTTGTGTGTCTGCGTTAATGAGACACTGGAGCATCTGCCGCTTAGTGCAGAGGAGGCATTGCAGACTTTTAGTCAGGCTTGTCAGAATTCATCAACGTCTTAAATAGAGAAAGGGCGGTGTTGTTAGGGGGGGTTTCACGCCAATCTGAAAGGTTCTTGGTTTGAACCTCAAGGTGTGCAGTCATTGGAGGAATCCCTGTGCCTTAAAGACATGAATCAATGAAACAAATCACTGTTATCTGCTAAATGACAAAATAATGAATTGTAGTCGTTAAATTGGGTTCAATCGTAACAGTATATTGACCGTCCACAAAATGGCATCACATTACATTCTTTCATGACCACGATACCATTAATCAATATTTAATTCAATAAATTACTATTCTGACTATAAGAATTCCACGTTGACACTGCAGGGATGGTACTGTACTGGTATTGATTCACTGGACTACCATACTGGATTGGTATTGATCGACTGATTGGACTGGTATTAATGTTTTGGATTAATGATTGGACTGTCAATGATCTATTGGACTACTGATTGGACTGAACGAACAAAATATATGCATAGATGGTTTTGTTGTTGAAACTGGAGAGCGAGAGAGAGAAAAAAGCGAGAGAGGGAGATTGCTGAAGAGAAAGACAGCGATAGAGAGGGAGAGCTAGATATATAGAGACAGAGACAGAGCGAGCATGCTTGATATAGGAAACTTCATCTAATGATCCACTGCACATGCATTACAAATACAGGATGAAACCCAACACCTGCACGACCACACCGTTCCAGAAAACACGACAAAGCAGTCTATCCGTCAAATATCTGCAAAAACAACAGCCTGAACACAGCTGAAGGAGAGGGGGTGGAGGGGAACACAAGGAATGCGTACCAGAGTGTCTCATACAAACCGGTAAAGCAGTCAAACTAAGTCTAAGAGGGGATGAAAGGACCTGGGTGTGAATTATGCATGAGTCAGAAGGAGCCGAGAAGGGTCCAGGGTTACTCTCTCTGCGCTCACACACCGCTTAGTCGAGCAGGTCACACTGAGGGGAGGCTGCTGCCACGGAGGTCATGTGATCGTGGCAGCATCAGTCGTGGATCTCTTGGCCCGACAGCTCCTCCGCAGACAATATCTGAATTCATAAGCAGGAGTGCAGAAGGCTCGCCCTGAACTGATGAGAGAATGCTACCACTACTTCCCCTAGGCCTGCCAGTTTCAGAATACAACATGCATGGGCCTATGAGCACAGATCAGAAGATTCCCATCGATCCAAGGTTTTCTGGTGGGTTGCAACAGCATGGATCTGATATGAACCCAGACAGGGGGGTGAGTCAGTGTGAGTGTGCAGTTTTACATGGAGGCTTTCGTCTGAGCATTCATGAGACGCGATGTGTGCACGGGAGGGCAGCCCAGACGGCACAGCCGCAGTTTCACTTTCACCTACAGCGAGAAGATGCACTATTTGTTTCAAGAGTGCAGGAAGCACATGACTCGACGTATGGCTGCAACACCAATGAGTTGGATGAGTGACGTGGCGCGGGAGCTGACTACGGCCATGGGTGCTGAAACCGAACGGCTGCTTTGGTGCTGCCGGCCGCAATACATGGACCACCACACACCGTCGAGCGCAACACGGCATGCCATGTCAAACACGCATATTCAATGCCATGTAAAGTATAGATGAGGCTGTGGGACGCATTGCACTGCCGGAGATCTACCGCTGCATTGACCGGCGCGGTAACCGTTTGCATTCAATGCAGCGGAATAGTTGCAGGAATAGTTCCACGTTGCAGAGCATCATTGCGCAGGGGTAGGGAGTGTGGTTCATAGGCCTACTATATATATAAACGCGTTATATTGATACACGAGGTGGCGCAGAGAGAGAATACGAGCATCTCGTTTTCTCTGATGTGCACCATTAGCTCACCGCCACACTACACACCCCAGAAACTCCGTGGGCCAAAAAAAGTCTCACGTCGATTGCCTCGCGTGTCCAGCCCGCCCGTCCCGTGCCCAGCCCATCCCGACCCGGAGCCCGGGAACCCCGCGGGGAACACACGCACACTTACACATAAGCGTGGTAGATGAAGGCCCATCCCCGCGGTCTCTCCAGCGCTTGGTACAAGAAATTCTGGAGTTTCCGATAGCTGGCGTTCTTCTTGGACGGCCTGGGTCTGGGTCTCCCCCCGGAGACGCTGGCCCGTGGTCTGGAAAGGATGCTGCCCCTCTTCGCGTCCTCGATGAGCAGCGCTCCGTCCCGGTTCGACTCCGGAGCCCCGGGGTCCAGACCGACGAAGCCCACTTTGTGCCTAGATTTCTCCCCCCCGGCCTGGTCCGGGTAGACCCCGCCGCCGTTCACCGCTTTCTGCACCATCCTACCGGGACTCGGGCGGCGAACAGCAGCTGGTCGCGGTGCCTTCGCCTCGGGGATGCATCGCCGGCGCCTGCGAGGAGGGGTGTGTGCTGCTGGGCTGAGCTCGTGAATGCAGTTGGCGCTGGTCTCACTCTCTCCACCCCCCACCCTGAGAAACCAATTAAAATAACCGCTGGAAACTGCAATGTGTGAGATCTCTCTCTCTGTCTCTCCGTCCCTCCCTCCCTTTCTCTCCCTCACACACACACACACACACACTGCACACACCACACCACACACACACACACACACCCACCCTTTCTCTCCCTCACACACACACACACACACACGCACCCCTCCCTAGATTTCCCTTTTATCCGATTCAAGCTACACGTTGTAGCCTACCGTTTAATCCCAGGTATTTGAGATGAAGGAACACTTTTTTAAAGTTTCCAATAAAAACAGTGTGATATAAACATCCACTGGATAGGACTCCCATGATTTATCTCACACACACACACACACACACACACACACACACACACACACACACACACACACACACACACACACACACACACACACACACACACACACACACACACACACACACCCCGTCAGGTTTCATCTTCAAAAAGGAAAACGAAACGACTCTATTATAATTCAGAATTAATAATTTAGCAAGGGCATTTTGTTTTGCCAATATTCAACATAGGTCGGAAT
The DNA here is from genome assembly GCA_900291075.1 of Melanogrammus aeglefinus. Lineage (NCBI taxonomy): Eukaryota > Metazoa > Chordata > Actinopteri > Gadiformes > Gadidae > Melanogrammus > Melanogrammus aeglefinus. The sequence goes on along the minus strand of OLKM01000558.1, from coordinate 141,849 downwards.
GCTAAATAATGTCGGAGGAGTAATATCGGGCGACATAAGGTTTAATTAAACATCGCTTGTGGAGTTTCTTTGGTGTCAATGCTAGTTTCTCCTAATGATTCCTGGGTGAGGACGGGAACGGAGAACTGAACATTGTGCATTGAGTCGTCATGGTTTCCAAAGATTCTAGAAGGTTTCCCGCCGAACAAAACAATATGGCCGCTGTGGGGAGGGGGGCGGGTCTCATCGAGTCGAATGACGTTCGCTGCTTTGGATAGCGCCACCAGATAAACTGCTGGAGTGCAGAAGTTGGTGTAAAGAATAAGGTACAAGTACTACTACAACGCAGTATAGATGAGTATGAACAAAGTTCAACGCAGAGATGTGGTGTAGCATTATCGAACTGAGAACATTTTATTTACTAGCTTGTTAAGATTCCATTTACAATTATACTTTTAGAAAGGCGAGGGAAGAAAATCTTTTGTACAGTTATTGTCAGGCAAAATAAAATGGTATAATAAAGTATGTACATTTGGGCAACATTAAAACATGGTCAATACAAGAGTATAGTCAGTGACATGTTCATTCTGCAGGAGGCAAACGTCAGGTTTAAAATGTAGGCTTAACTCGAGAAATTATTAAGACCGATTCATTTTCCCTTCAGAGTGACGCTTTTTAAGAGCATTTAGCTAATGTAAGACGCTACGGCCTGGTCGTTTTATAGACATACTAGGCAGTTTTTCATATGCAAAAGTTGAGTTTAAGGTCACGCGTCTATAGCGGCTGCAGTAGCACGTGGGGGTTAGACACTTTAAATGTTAGCATTCCAGAGCTTCAATAAATAAATAAAATGGCGGGAAGTGGGACAGCGGAATTCCCAGCACAAAATGGAGGCAGAGAAACCCCCATTGCTGCACCAACCTCTTCTCTCGCTAGTCTTGTTTTAAAAAAAAATGTCATAAAAAGCAGAAAGGTTTTAAACATCCTCTAAGTTATGTAATAATCCCTCCAATAAAATGTATTCAGTTTAGCTCACAGCGTTACTCATTAAGACATAAGTTGGGCTTATTTGTATTTTACTACTCTGTCCGTTGTGGTTACACAGTTTGTATATACACTGGCAATAAAATTTAAATCTGTCATTAAAATAACATATCTATGCCCTCGGTCGTCACTGGTCCCTTCTGCCTCTGCCACCGCCCGTCTTTTTGCTTTTTCCACCCCCACCGGCAGCGCTGTGAACTCGCTGGATGAATTGTGCTTTTTTTTCCACCGGCTCCTGATCCGAGACAGCTTGTTGTTGTGAGTTACGCAAGAAGACGAAAAGCTCAGACGCGGTCCTCCACGTCCACACTATAAACACCAGTACTAGCGCTATAAACCAATATATTAATAATTTAAAACACATGATTCAGTAACTCAGACTTGGCCGCACACGCCAACGAAAAAATAAACAACTCTGCTGTAAGCTCTGCCGTGGTTTTCTCTGTCCCCTGATTGGTGCGTTGTGGACTCCCTCCCTCACGCTCCCTGAAACCTCAGCTCGCACCCGCTCTCCTAATCAATCAACGCCGTGATCGATACAAAGTAAAAAAAAAAAAATACACAGGTAGCGGAGTCTAATTAAAATAAAATAAACTAATGGCATGCCATTGGTCCATTAAATACTGTTTATGGCGTAGGCTGGAATGCTTTTTAAGTTCTTTAATACCTGATATAAGTGAGAGGTTAAAAAGACGCTTCTTTTTTCGCCGCTACAATAAATAGACTATCCTTCATTGAGTGTGGTGATACAGTACGCACACTACCTCTACAGTAATTGCACAGAGACCACATGCGTTGGGGGGGGGGGGAGGGGGGTGGGGGGGGGGGGGGGGGGGGGGGGGGTGGGGCCGAGGGCTAGGCAGATCCCTTCCCCATCCTGCGATCCCTCCTCCCCCTCTACACCCCTTCGTCCCGCTAACCTCCAACACTTTGATATTCCCCCCAACTCGCAATCGGACACATACAGGGAGAGACCTCCCCCGGTTAGAGATCTCTAGCCCTGGGGGGGGGGGGGGGTCCTCGTCTCTCCCTTCCCCATCTACCCCCCGTAACCTCACCCCTTCATATACCATCCCCCCCCCCCCTCCCCGCTCCCTCCCCCCCTCCCCAGACAGTGAAAGTGACCGCCCCGTGCCTTGCAGTCAGCAGGCCAGTAAGCGTGCGGTGAGCGTGTGTTAGGGGTATGAGTGGGGGGGATGCAGGTAGTTTGGTTAATCCAGTAATGCCAGCCCTGGACAGCTGCGAGCATATTATTGTTTGATGCGTTTCTCAAAGACCTCCTTTCCCTGTAAGACTTCCGACATATTTTCAAGCTGTTTTTTTTGTTACAGTAAAAATCCCTGGTACGGAAGAGTTTTTCGAGTGGAGATCTTCAGTATCAACAGGTGTTTACACCGCAGGTGGTGAAGCTCCACTCCAGCTCTGTGTCTGTTCTGATGGTTCTGAGGGTTAATCGATAACCCCAACAAAGGCTCTCCTCTTCTACGGTGGAATGGTCCCTGGGATGGTCAGAGAATCGTCCAGTACACGGATTTGTTTTTTAGTTGTCAACGTCACGGTCTCCCGGTCAGAAACACAGAGGTATAAACTCTGTCCCTAGCTCCTCCCCTATCTCCTCCTATTGGCTCCTCCCTCTGGCTCCTCCCCTTGGCTCCTCCTCTTCCTCGTCTCCACATTCCTTCAGGACCTCCGCCGCTGGAGTCCCTCGAGGTCTTCCCTGTTTGTCGTGAGAGGTCCAGAGTAGATGTGCTGTTGTTGTGTCCTTAGAGATCGCCGTCCGACGGAGGCAAGCACAGTCTGAAGAGCCTGTCAGGCAGAAGAGAACATGGGTTGAATATGTAATATTAAAGCGCTTCAGTTGGGTTTCAGTTGGTTGAATTCTTTCAGTGTTTCTTAGCATAACTTCAGCAATACTTTGTATTGTATTTTACTGAAATACTGTATATCTTGCATCTTTTCCTTCACTGCTGTGCTTAACTCAATAATTTTAATTAGATAAAATGTTATCTAACTCTAACTAACATTAATAAAGTGTTCCTCTTACTATCTAACTCTAATCTAAGAAGTCAAGTCAAGTTTATTTATATAGCACATTTAAAAACAACAATAGTTGACCAAAGTGCTGTACAATGCAAGATGGTAGTTGGTGTGCGATAGGGGCTGATGTTACCTGGGAGCTGACAGTGGCATCTGGTCCATCACCTTCAGATTTTTAGCAAACAGCTCAACCCGAGTCCCCTGTTGAATGGAACAAAGAGCGGGAAAAAGAGTTAAAATGGCCGACATTATCAACCGTTTTCCCGGGGGTGAATGGGGGCAGCATAACCACAGTCTAGTGGTTAGGGTGTTTGACTCCCCCAGTCCAAAGGTTCTTGGTTCAAACCCAAAGGTAAAGGACACGAACAGAACCAAGACATAGGTTTAAAATAAAATGGAACATCTAAAAATATGATACATTTGAATACAAACAAAACATAATATTCACTACAAAGCCAAAGTACTTTACAAACATTGTGTTTTTATTATACTTTTTTTTTTTTAACCAGGTGAAAGTCTCACTGAGATTAAGAAGTACTTTTCAGGAGAGACCCGGCCGGTGGTGTACCTGTTTACGCATGATGTCCATGGTCTGCATGATGCAGCGGGGGATGAGGCCGTGGTTACGGGCCAGGATCATGGCCTGCTCCAGGGTCACGCTCAGTGTGCACCTGCATGGACACAACACAGGCTACAGGTCACCCCGGGGCTGCTGGGTAATGGAGTTCATCAGAGCAGCACGACTGAATGTTGTCGGATGGCGGAGCCTTCGGATTATATAGAAACCTAAAGTAGGCCTTTGGCTTATTGGCCTACGGTGGTGAATATGGAGTGTCAGTCATTTCTGGTCCGTCTGACCGCTGTAGGTGAATGGACTGCATTTATACAGTGTTTTTCTGACCAGTGGCCGCTCAGAGCGCTTTACAATATTGCCTAACATTCACCCATTCATACACCCATTCATACACTGACAGCGGTGTCAGCCACGCAGGGCGACAGCCAACTCGTTGGCAGCAGTCAGGGTGAGGCGTCTCGCTCAGGGACACCTCGACACTCGGCTAGGAGGATCCGGCACCACATGCCACATCCCACCCAAGGTGAGCATAGGTGGGTGTGTGTGTGTGCACGGTGGCGGGCGGCGGCGGGCATAGCGACTGACCTCTGCATGCCCGTGGCGCACATGGTGACGTGGCACGCCCCCAGGCGGTTGCAGAGCTCCGAGGAGACGCTCAGCACGCTGACCCCTGACGGGTGGCCTCCCGCGCTGGGCCGCACGTTGACGTAGGACTGCATCAGGCGGCACAGGTCGTCCAGCGCGTTCAGGGGTCGCAGGAGCTGGGGAGAGGTCAGGGGTCAAATGTCAGAGGTCGGCGTGGTTCAAAAGGTGATGGGACGGTGAGGGGGAGGAAGGGAGAAAGGGAGGAACAGAGAGGAGGCTGATACGGAGAAGGTGAGGTGGGAACTGCTTTATTAAAGAGGAGTCGTCATCCCTGGTTATTTACTCGTTGGGCCGATTCTGCCGAAGAGCAGATTATTTAGCGTAAAGGCGTCTGCCACGAATTTAAACAACAGCAACACAGCACTTTAGTTCTTTTCGTGGGGACATTTGGTTGAATACTTGTATGATGATTCACTGTTACGTCGTCCGTAAATTCTTTACTAACCGGCACACCTTGAGTCTAACAGACATTGTTAAAGAAATGCTGTATTGCCATTGTTGACATTCGCGGCTCATGCTAGTTTATTTGCTAGTTGCTACTAGCTATGCTAGTTTAAGAATCGGTACACCCAAGTCATTTAGCCAAACGACACGGGCAACGGGTGTTTGAGTGAAAAGGCGTTTACGAGGGATTGATCAACCAGACCGGTGTTGTCCGTTGCCCATGGAAGGAAGTTAAGGGGCAGGACAGGAACAACCTTTTATGGAACTCCTTTTCCAGGACAGACCGGATCTGAGATCTCCATTGTGTTTTCTACGACCAGCGGACTCCATTTCAACTACTCGGCTGCAGCCGGCCAGGGGAAGGGATGCACGCTAGTCTACTGCTCTCTGAGTCTAGTCTGGGGTTAAATGCAGAGTTTTAATGTGTTTAATGTGCTTCATCGGATTGGAGATGTGGAGGTTAGTGAGGATTAATCAGGTCTTCTCGACCAGCTACCGGGAGGGGGTTACTATTGAAACCCAGTGTACCAGACACCATCTTACTTTGGAAATGCTTGGCTGGTGGTCCCTGACCTCCAGACCCAGTATCTGTGCTCGCATTTATTTTGAGTCACAGAAATGTGTCAACAGAAAATAATGATAAAAAAAAGTCACAAAGCATGCCACATGATCACAGCAAAAGTGACAGAATACGTTGAAATGAAAAAAAAATAAGGCCAGAAAGGTGATGAGAAGGAGCAAGGAGTTGAAGACTTAATATCTACCTGGTCGATTTTCATGGCGGTGGTGTTGGAGTCGGTCTGCAGGTTTGACTTCTCCAGGTAGAAAGCCCTGGTGGACGCAAGCGTAGCACAGTGTTAGCATCGTAGTATATCACTACAGCACAGTCAAGATAAGATATTCCTTATTAATCCTAGATGGAAAATGAGGGAAGTAGTGAGCCTGGTGGCAGAGAATAGCACAGCATTAGCCTGGCATTATCCTAGCATATCATTAGCTTAGAACAGCAGTGGCCTAGCACAGTATTAGCCTAGCACAGTACTAGCCTAGCTGAGCATGAGCCCATAACAGAACTAGCCTAGGACAGTACCAGCCTAGCATGGCATTAGCCTAGAACAGCAATAGCCTAGGACAGTACTAGCCTAGCATATAATTACCATAGACTAGCATTAGCCTGGCTTCATCCTAGCAAATAATTAGCCTAGAACAGCAGTAGCCTAGCACAGCATTAGCCTAGCGTAGCATACCTGAGCCTGCGGTAGTAGGCCTTGACCCTCTCCAGGGACACTGCGTTGGTCCTCTGCTGGAACTCCTCCATGGCAACAAAGTCCTGCTGGGATGAGCCCTCTGGACGCTCCAGGGCTGGGGGACGGACGGACGGACGGACGGACGGACGGACACACACACACACACACACACACACACACACACACACACACACACACACACACACACACACACACACACACACACACACACACACACACACACACACACACACACACAAAGCATTTATAAACATTACGCCTCGCAAAAATGCATACAGACACTTGCACACTCATTTTTTTATAAACATTGTGCCTCAGAGCTGCACACACACACAAACACACACACATTGTTCTAAACATTAAGCTTGAGAGCAATACACACACACACATAATTTAAATCCTCTTTTCTTTTGGCCTTTAGCTTCACAGCTGCTGGCACTGTCACACACAAGCACAAACAAGCATGCCCACTTCAGCACCCGGCCTTTCAAGTGTGTAACTGCAGTAACTCCCCCACTAGAGGGCACTGTTGAGCTATATCCGCCACCATCAAGTCCCTCAGCACGCTCTGGCTCCGCCATCCACCCCTTGTGTTCACCCCAGCCCCGGTCTTGCTGTGTCGCTACTATGGTTGTGTCCCCTGGTCCAGGGGTCCTAAGCCCTGGGTCTCTATCCCCTGGGTCCCTCTGCTCTGAGTATCCCCTTTTCTGGGTGTCCCTACTACAGCTGTGTCCCTGGCCCTGGTTCTATCCCCTGCCCTGGTTCTGTCCCCGTCCCTGGTTCTGTCCCCAGCCGCTCTACCCTGGGTTCTCAGTTCTGGTTCTGTTCCTCTTCCCTGGGTCCCCTACCCTGGGTCCC